>CM046469.1:34104811-34704811 GCA_025506415.1 Flaveria robusta | reverse complement strand
ATACAACTGATCATTAATGCTGAGTTGCCTGGGATAGAAAGAGTTGGTGATGTGTTTGTACAAGCTCACTTAGGAAGATCTGTTTTGAACAAGATCAGTGGGAAGTATGAAGGTGAAGATATGCCCATGTTTGCACATGTGGCTGATCCTAATGCCAACATTCCACAAGAGTTATTGTATGATGACCAACAGGATAGTTCTCCTGTTTCTACTGAGCAAGCTTCTCACTCTCCTCCTCAATCACCCTTACACCTCCATGAACAAACTCCTCAAGCTCAATCTCCTGCCAGTGAAAATACACTGCCCATTTCTCCTACTCTCTCTGAAACATCAGTGAAGTGAAGTCTGGTGATACTGAACTAGTGTCATTAGCCAGCACCCAACCACTTTCAAATACTCAATCACAAACACCTGTAAACTCAAACAACACTGAACCATTTTCACCCACCCCTGATCATAAACTCCATGAACAATCTCATCAAGAGCCAGTATCTCTAGCAGCTGAATCCAACTCAAGCACTGCAAGTGTTGTCCCAACTGAAGTGATAAATATTGAGGAAGATGATGATGCTGAACAAGTAGAGAAAACTGAAGAAGTATGTATGGAAGCGAGTAATGAAAAGGATCAAGAAATTAATTAAGAAGGTGAAGGTGAAACTAACCAAGTTGATGTTATTGCATACAATGAAGAAGATCTTAGTGATAATGACATTCCTATGAGCAAAAGCTATCTAGTGGCTGAGTACAACAAATTAACAATCAAGTCTAACAAGAGGCTGGAAAGAATAAGGGAACTAAAGAGAATGATAAGGGAGAAAGATGAGTTGTTAACCAAACAAGAATCATCTCTGAAGAGGTTGAGAGAAGATGCTCAAGAAAACAATGAAGTGATTGATGCTCTTCATGAGTTGATTAGAGAACTCAAAGAATGAGTTGATCAGGAGAAGTCTGAGAGGGAGCAGTTGGTGGTAGAAGTCAACAAAGCAAACAACATCATCTCTGAACAAGCTGTCCCTTTGAAAAGAAAAGATGAAGAGATTGATGAATTGAAAATGAAGATATGTGCTCTTGAAGCAAGTGCCCCTACAACAAAACCAACAAAAGAATCTGCTGAAGTTTCAAAGCCAATCATACAATATACAAGGAAAAAAAAGTATTTGGGAGCATTCAAGAAAGAAGTGATTGAAATTGAAGATTCTCCCAAAAGATCAAAATCTATGTCTCCTGAACACACTGTGAAATCTATCCTTCATGAAGGCATTGAGAGTGATGAAGAATGAAATGAGTTGACCCAGATGGAATCTCCCAAGGAACAACAAGAAAAAGATGAACAACTGATGACTACAGATGACATCTTGGAAAAGAGGCCAGAATCTGCCATGTTCATGACTCTGATCAACCATGGTTTTCCATATGACATGGTAGAAATAATGAGTATGAATGAGATGAAGGAAGTACTTAAAGATTTTGAGCTCGTAAGATTCATTATCCCCAACTGCAATTATGAAACCTTCACAGCCTTTCAGTCCATTCAGAAAACAAAAAAGGAGCTGGGTCATTGTGACACAGCTAAACTCAACAAATACAATATGACTTGTTGGTTACAAGGTCACAATTACAAGATGCATGAGTTGAAGGGAAGGTTAGTGGGTGAATTGAGGAGAATGGTGGAACATGTTATGAAGGTGGAACTAGAAACTAAAGTAAGATTCAGGACTGAAGCTTCAAATCCTGCTTATGAACATCAAGTCAAAATTCCTGCTGAACCTGTTACTAATGAGAGCAAAGATCAACACAAAGGAAAAGAAAAGCTTATCAGAGAACCAAGAGAAGAAATTCCTGGCAAGGTATGGCCACTGGGCACTACAGTAAGGGAGATTACTAAGCAGAAGTCAACTTTGATTGAACTGTTTGATCATCTCACAACTCCCAGTTCTGTTAAAGAAAACAAGATTATGGCCTGGAAATATGATCCAGACTGGGATTGTGCAGTAATTAAAAAAAACATTTGGTAGGATTGAATACTACCATACAGTAGAAACAATACTGTGTCTTACTGAATGTGACATCAAGGATCTTCAAAGCTTAATCATTACCAACTATCCTATTAACCCAAGAGGAAGAGATTTCTCAGTGGCAGTGGGTAAATTAAAGAACCAATTCAAGGATGATGTATTGAAAGAAGCCAGAAGAAATGATGTTGAGCATAACACAAGGAAAAAGTATCAAAGAAGATCCAACTCCAACTCCTCCTCATTGGTTGATGATGAATTCTTAAAGAGAGTTGGATACACAAACAGAAAGACAGCTTCTATGAGGATCATTGAAGGAAACCAATATACATTTTCTATAACAAAATGGGGATATGTGGAGAAAACAAAGGAGATGGTTCTATTAAGGAATGAAGACAGAAAGAAAGCTAAAAGTATCAGAATTTTTGATCCTGTGAAACTCAAGCTTCTCCACCCAAGCTAAACATCATATTTGCATTATAAGTTCTTTCCTAAGCTAAATGATGAGCAAGCACAAAATGATCTATGCTTATATGTGCATCTCATTCAAGTGATTGACAAATTACAAGCAAAGGCATATAAGAGAAGGAAGTATGAAGCTGGCCAGCTGATTGAAGAAGAGATCAAAGAAGTGACTAAATTGAGAATATCTGAGCAAGATGAACTAGAAATAGTACACAATAACAATGTTGTGAAAACCCTTACAACTGAAGAAGATATTCTGGGATTGAGTTTTGACACATTAAGGATGATATGTAAAATGGAGATCAAATACAAGTATGATGATCAGAAGGCTGCAGTGTCATACTTCTACAACAAGATGATTTCAAGAGTTAAAAGAACTTTCAAGCCTGAACAGCTGATCTCAAGTTGCTAAGCCTAAGGGGGAGTATTGTTAGATCTAGGAATAATAGGTCTAGATCTTTTGTATAGGCTTAGCACTTTAATCAATCTCTTGTATTAAGCTTTTTTGAAATAATCATTTTTGTAAGCATTATACATATATATAGGTTAACCCATAACTGTGTTGATTTATATATGTGATGATCAACATCATACTTAGTCAAATTTCATGAAAATTTGACTAAGTGCAAGAAACATCTACGGATGAACATTTATGTTCTTCCGTAGATAAACTTCTTACACAAAGTACATCCGAGGATCTTCTGCGAAGAAAACTCCAGTGTGGATGAAGTCAAGGGATTGTTGAAAGACCAAAGATCTTCGGATGAACAACTTGCATTCAAATGAAGTCCAAGTGAAGACTCCTACAGAAGGCAAAGCTCCTACGAAAGGCAAAACTTCTACGGAAGACTAACACTTGCATGTACTTCACCAAGTACATCAAGTCAACAAGTCAATCACTGAGTGATGTCATAAAGTCAATCTCTACGGATGACTTTAACTCAGTCAGAGAATGCCACATCATAACATTCTCTGAGTAACTTTCTTACCACGATAAGAAAGTTACTGATTCCAAGAGATTTACTGTAACCCTAGCAGTAAATCCTTGAACCTATAAATACAACGTATAGGCTCACACTTTCACACGACGGATTACCTAACAACATACATCAATCAATACGATCAATTAATCACGAAAACCCTAGCAGCCGCCACATCAATTACACCAAGATCATCAATAGAATCATAGCAAACATCATTATTAGCAATTACTATTTGATCTTTTGTAACCATTAACAGTGTTTTTAGTGAAATACAATTGAATCAAATCGTGTTCATTCATTTATTGCAATTTATTGTTCTGTTCTTCATTAGTATGTTCTATTGCATTTGTTATTACATATTCAATCAATCAAACAACGAATAGTGATAATTCCACGATCATTATTCGAACTCAATCTAATACTAATAATTCCTGATTGCGATCCTTGGATTCACACCTATGCAGTTGTTTTGATATTGACTCCCCTTTGGAGTGATGGAAGGTTTCATATTGATTGACCAGCTTGTCTTTGTTGATTTCAGCCACTTCACTGCTACCTTCACACATGATGAGCAGTGCATCCCACACAGCCTTTGTTGTTTCATATTTATCAAGTCTTTTAAGTAAATTCATTTTCAAAGCTTGTGTGAGAATGGAGTATGCTTTGAGGTCAATCTTTATCTTCTTATACTCATCATCATTAAGAGTTAGATCTTCAATGGGTATTCTTGATGTTTTGTATAAAGCAGCTTGATCAGAGAGTGACACAGGGATATAAGGTCCTTTGCTTATGGAAATCCAATAATCCGGATCTACACCTGTAATGTAATTCATAAACCTGATTTTCCATTGCTTAAACTCAGATTTGTGTTTAAGCATAGGTGGTTTAGAAGCATGACCAAGTTCAGAAAAGTTAAGTGAATCCATTATAATAAACTTGTTTTAGATTGTTGAAATAAGAATTATATTGATTTTTAAGTCCAAGTGGTCCAAACAGTCTACTCGTTGAAGGTTTTAACAGATCTGATGAACAGTAACAGTTATTTTGTTAAGACAACCTACTGTAACTATTCTGTTTTTAATGTTTGAAGATTATGATGTTGATGATATAGTTGTTCTGATTTTCGGTTAGAATGAGCTGTTCGAAGATATGTTGTTGGTTCAGTACAGATGAACAGTGAATCAGTCGATGTTTCAGGAGGATTTCAGCATGAATACGTATTAGAAGTTGAAGAACTCACTAACAGTAACTCAATCACCAATTCAATCAAGTTTCGCTCAGATCTGGGCAGATTTGAGACGAATCCGACAGCCAAAGCTCTGATACCTATTGACTGGGTGTTGAGAATGATATTCTCAGTTGATGTGAATCAACTAGGATCGAATACGATGATTGAGTCAGTGGTTATATTGCGGAATCATATAAACACAGATCATTGAATGCTCGAAATACTAATAAATGCTTTGTATTAATGGTGGTGTAAAGTTACAATGAATGCTAGGGTTTTAGTATGAAACAGTAACAAGACACCTCTGAAACATATGACAATCGAACATTCTGATATTCTAGTTGTCTCTATTTATAGGCTGACAAAAGGCCTTTACGAAATGACTAAACTAACCCTGTACTATACATCAGGAAACTAGTCTAAGTACAAAAGTCTTCATCAGCATTTTCTTCTGTTCATCCGCATTAACTAATGCGGATGTGTTGATCTTCATCAGCTTGGGTTTGGTCATTAGCATTAAGAAATGCGGATGAACAAACACTTAGTCGCATTTGATGTTGAACATCCGCATTAGTGAATGCGGATGTACAAGTACTTGGCAGCATTGTGTCGGCTGTCCGCATTTGTTAATGCGAAAGAACAAATACTTGTCAGCATTTGTTCCATGCTCATCCGCATGAACAAATGCGGATAGCCGACACTTAGTCTTCTGTTGAGCAGATTCTTCATCCGCATTACTTCTTGGACTTGGGGAGAATTCCAGCAGAGCAACCATCAACCACCACTTGAATTGGCATGTATGATCCTTTCAGGGTCCAACACGTCACAAAGTTGTTATTTTTTTTGATGATATCCTTATTCATAGCCCTTCATGGGAAGCTCGTGTTATAGATTTGGAAGAAGGTTTTGGGATTTTACTCTCTAACCACTTTAAAGTTAACCCTACCAAGTGTAGTTTGGGTTAGACATTAATTGATTTGGGACATATCATTAATGGCAACGGAGTTTCTATGGACCCGTTAAAGGTAGCTGCGGTTGTGGACTGCCAACCCCTACTACATTAAAAGCTCTTCGCGGGTTTTTGGGTTTGACCGAATATTACCGGAAATTTGTTCAACACTACAGTAGTATTGCCCGCCCGTTAACAAATCTAACCAAAAAAGACGCTTTTCACTAGTCTCCGACAGCTCAGGTAGCTTTCGATCAACTTAAACATGCTTCAATCTCTGCTCCGGTCTTGTCTCTACGCAGTTTTTCCATTCCCTTTGTGGTGGAGTGTAATGCATCGGGATGTGGTCTTGGTGCTGTTCTAATGCAACACAAGAAACATATAGCTTATTTCAGTAAAGCTTTGAGCGATAGGAACTTAACCAAATCTGCCTATGAGCGGGAATTAAGGGCTCTAGTTTTGGTAGTTCAACATTGGCGACCTTATTTGTTGGGTTCTAAGTTTACTGTGTGTACAGATCAGAAAAGTCTCAAATTTTTGTTGCAACAGTGGGTTTCCTCATACGATCAGCAGAATTGGGTGGTTAAACTTTTGGGCTACGATTTCGACATCCAATATAAACCAGATCGCGAAAATCGGGCCGCTGATGCTTTGTCTCGCTGGGCCGCTTCAGGCCAGCTTCTGCAGGTAGTATCTTTTCCTATTTGGCTTCATGGTGTTGTCCTTATTGAGGAGGCTAAACAAGATCCTGACATCCAGACTTTACGTGCTAATTTTGAGGCCACCCAGCAAAATTCTCGGGTTACTCACTCAAGAATAATACCCTGTTTTACCAGGATCGTTTGGTTATTCCACGCAATTCTAAATTTATTCCTCCATTGTTACATGAGTTCCATGTCACTGCCGCGGGTGGACATTCGGGATTTTACAGAACTTACCGCCGTTTGGCAGCTAATGTTTATTTGATAGGGATGACTACCACGGTTAAACAATTCATTCGCACCTGTGATATTTGTCAACGTTGCAAAGCTAGTTCCGTTTTACCCGGGGGGGTCTTTTACAACCTCTAGCTATTTCGGAATCGATTTGGGAAGACTTGTCCATGGACTTCATTGTTGGACCGCCTCCTTCTCGAGGGTATATGGTGATTCTTGTGGTGGTGGACCGTCTATCAAAATATGGCCATTTCATTTTACTCAAACACCCTTACATAGCTAAGTTTGTGGTGGAGATTTTTGTTAAAGAGGTTATCCGTCTCCATGGGGTTCCCAAATCCATTGTAAGTGACAGAGATCCCCTATTCTTAAGCAAATTTTGGCAAGAAATTTTCCGTTCAATGGGCACGCAACTTCATATGAGTTCGGCCTATCATTCGGATCGAATGGTCAAACTGAAGTAATTATCGATGTTTGGAATCCTACTTACGTTGCTTTGGGGCGTCGAACAACCGAAAACTTGGTCTGCTTGGTTACATGGGCCAAGTTTTGGTACAATTCAACTTTTCATTCGTCTACGATGTCACTCTTTTTGAAGCCGTTTATGGCTGGCGGCCCCCCTCGGTGTTCAATTTATTCCAGGAGAGATTCGGTAGATTCTGTGGCTAAAGAGTTACAAGATTGTGATGAGGCTCTTAAACACTCAAAGTACACTTGTCTAATGCTCAAGGAGCAATGAAGCTTCCAGGTGATAAGAGCGACGTGATGTGCATTTTTCGGAAGGGGAATGGGTATATGTTAAGTTGAAACCTTACCGCCAATTGTTTGTGGCCAGTACCATCCATCCAAAGCTAGCAGCTATATTTTCAGGCCCTTTCAAATTTCGGAGAAGATTGGCCTGTGGCTTACAATTACTCCTTCCGCCCACTTCTAAAAAGCCATCCGGTTTTCCATGTTTCTTTACTAAAGAAAGTTGTGTCTGGCCTAGTGATACGGTGTTACCTCCGGAATTGGATATGGCTGACTCTCCCCATCTCCTACCTCACACAGTTTTGGCGACTCGTGTTATTCGAGATGGTTCGGACTCTATTGAGCAAGGTTGATACAATGCACGGTCCAACCATCAGATGAGGCCTCATGGGAAGATGCAGATTGGATCAAGTTGCAGTTTCCTGAATTCAGTCTTGGGGACAAGACTGCTCTTAAAGGGGAGGGCAATGATACGAATCATGAGGGTACTAAAGAGTTACTTGCATATTCAAGGAGGGAAAAAAGGCAAAGTGGCTAGTGGTCCCAAATTAGTATTAATAGGGAAGGGAATAGAGGAGGTAGTCAGTTACGTATTTTGTTAGAAATGAAAGGCTCTTGCATCATGCAATGAGAAAGGGTGCAACCCTGGATTATCAGTAGTTTATTTTCTAGCAATTACTCTGTAATTCCTTAAACATTCAATGAAACATTCCCTTCCTTCTTACCATTTTTTCCCTACAATCTTTTGAGTGTCAATCAATTTCTGTAGTGTAGTGTCAATTACAATCGATTATTGTTCTTCGTTGATTCCAATATCCATCAGATTCAAATGATACTTCACAATTTTCAACTGTTGCATGTATGTTTCCATTCTTTAACTGAGTTATTGTTCAAGATACATGCATTATTCACTTATTTAGGTTATCGTAAGTAAGAATTTTTAGGGTTCTCGCATGTAATAAACGAGTCGTGTTATATTGGGGTTTTGTTAAGTTTCTCTCGGTTTTGTTATTAATGTAACGGCTCTGTTATATTTGGTAATTTTGATTTGATTCAATCATGGGTGTATTTGATGGGATTTGGGTTATTTCTTGTTGTTTCTTGAATCCAACAGTTAATAAAGCAAGCTTAATTTGATTTCATTTATGATTGTCATTTACTTTGATTTGGATGTGATATCCATCTGTGATTGTCATTTTGCTTTTGATTACAAAATGAATAGGCAACTGCACATTAACTTGATTACGTGGAACAATTGCATGCCCCTCATTTAAGTTTTTTCATGGTGGATTATCTAATTGTATAGTAAAATATTGACAGTTTTTTCTTGAATTGAGTAGTCAATTTATGATGCCCTCATTTAAGTTTTCTAATTGTATGAAGAAAAAAAAACGTTTTTGTTTTTCATCTCAAAACCAACTGGATTATCTGTAATTAATCTGTAATTGGAGTTTGCCAACATGTGCTTTGATTGAAGATCTGTTTTGATTTATTCATCTAATATCTTTATTTTTTTTTCAATGGGATGAATTGGTTGAGACTTTAGTATGCTATTTTTTCATGGCCATTTCAAGCTCCCATTAGTAGTTGCATTTGATCTAGTGTGTTCAATAGAATATAGTTGGAATGGTAATCTCAGTGATGTAGCATCAATAAAAAGAGTTTGCAGGCCTTTTTGCTATTGCTTGCACATTTATTCATATATTTGCAAGTTTTATTTGATTGCAATGGCCAATGGCCAAAGAGTATGTAGAATCTTTTTTTTTTCTTTCTACTGCATGTTATATTCTGCCGTTTCGAGTGTTTTTCATTCGCAGAATTAGGAGGTGTTTGATATTGATAAAGCAATAAGCTATATGGTGTTTGGGAGTGATTTAGCAATCCAAAAGCAATTAGATGGACCCGTATTGACCCGAACTCATCATAACCCAAACCAATATACTAATGCCTTTTTTGTTATTGATCATGCATCTACCCCAAACCAAAATGATCATTTTTTAAATGGACCCGTCTTGATATAAACCCGGCTTAACCCAAATCCATTCTATGCAAAACGACCCATAAGTTTGATAGTCGAGCTTCTATAAAAGTTTATTAAAAATCATATCTAGAAGTAAGTGATAATAAGACAAAATAGTTTATAGTTAAGTTTGTAGATGGAAGAAAGAGAAAGAAATAATAAAAAAAGGAATTTAAAGATAACGATAAGAAATGGAATGTGAGGGGTTTTTGAAAAATGAGATATAAATATAAGGGATTGTAATTTTTAGTTAAATTATAAGGATATGGATAAAGAATGGGTTGTGAATGCTCTTACAGTTGTCCAAGTAACAAATAATTGGAACCCCTATTGTCGAATTCATACATTAAATGGGAAGGTGCAAATAAAGTAAATACACATACTCAAAGTTTGACTTATTAGGTAGCATAACAATGTAGACAACAAAAGGGAATAAAACCCAGATTTTAAAAAGGTCAAATTTTCAACACAATATTGTATCATTTGTATCCAAATTTATTTCTGAAGGCTCAATATTCGAAAGGCACCATCAAAT
This sequence comes from Flaveria robusta, assembly GCA_025506415.1. Taxonomy (NCBI): domain Eukaryota; kingdom Viridiplantae; phylum Streptophyta; class Magnoliopsida; order Asterales; family Asteraceae; genus Flaveria; species Flaveria robusta. The sequence goes on along the minus strand of CM046469.1, from coordinate 34,694,934 downwards.
GGAACCGAAACGCAAACTAAATCATACCGCATAGATGTCACAGGTTCTTAAGAGCCGAGTCTTGTGTCACCTTTGTTGTTGGTGTTAATCTTGCTAAAAGTGCCTTGTTGTGGCAATGATCAGCATCAACAAAATAAAATTCACCATTGGCCTTAAATGTCACGAAAGGTCTATTAGTTTCCGGTAGCCTGATGTCAGAAAACTTGATAGTTTTAGAAACGAATGTTGCTAGCCACGTCATCATGTCCGCCTCAAACGTGTCTGAACCAGGCTGCCACCTAATCTTATGAATGTAAGGGCTCACAAACCAATGAAGGGCCAAAGTATGGAAGCACTCAAAAATATAACAGATGATGCAACTGCACCTTTCAGGATCACATTCATGTCAGGTGCGGTCATAAAGGTAATCACGGGTCCTAAGGAGACAGAAAGGCAACAGGTGGATAGAGAAAGAAGTTTGACTTTTTTATGGTGTTTGATATCGGCCCATGATAGACAACTCCTGAATCCTTATCATCTTTTCCTGAATCTAGACCTTTAGGAGGCCCAATGGTGATTTTGCTGCTGTCTTCAGTGGCAGCAGATTGAGATGCCATCTTCTCTGCACAACTGAAAGATGTTTTGCAGGGTGGAAATCAGGAATGGCAGTTTGATTTGTTGGACTTGAGCATCTTCCGAATCTGTGGGGATAGAAACCTGAAGAGGTTGATAAGAACGATTAGTGAAATACGAACAAAATGTGGCATAATTTGTAGTAAGGGACACGCACTTAGACATATATACTTACATCTATATGCACAATACAGTTTGATCTGTGAAAACCACTTCAACACATGATAAGCAAACAAAACAGAATTCTAATAGTAAATATATAGGCCAGCCCTTCATCAGCTGTGAACACATTCAGCATGAACATATCCATGGCACACGAGATCGACACATCAAATAGCCTAAACCAAACAAGAAAGAGCTCACCTAGGTGAAAAATTAAGTTAAAAACTACCTTCATAATACAAATATAAATACCTTTACAAAGATATATTCCAAATTGAAAAGATCACAATAATTCATCAAATATAGCAAGCCTTCGATCGCATTAAACAGCACGATCATCTGTATGCTGCAGGATCATGCAAAAAATGATCCCCAAGCTAAAAATTTGACCACGATTCCCTTGTTCTGTTTCTAAACTCTACAAAAATGCAATTTTGCATTTTTTTTCTTGATAATCACTCAGTAACAGAATTAAAGAAAGCAAGAAAATACTAATGTTAAAGAATTGTAAAAATCAGATTGCTAGGTATATGAACATAACGACAAGTAATGCTATCATACGTCAATTCATCGGTACTAAGTCACGCAGGCCCAAAACTAGAACTATATATAGTAGAGGGTTGATTGGCGCATATAAACAACAAGTAACAAACTATATGATACAAATCACACACGAATAAGAGCTTGAAAGCAGCGATTTGAGTATGATTATGTATGTAAACATATAAGAAATTGAGATAGATGAAATATTCAACGGAGGTGTTGAGTCTGAAATTAAACTTGAAAAAGAAATGGAGCAGGAACCTGAGGAAGTCCGATTGTAGCGTGTTTGGGATCGGACCAGCTGAAGTAGAATCGATCTCGCCATTTTTGTAAATCGATTCGACAGTCACCAACTCACTTTAGCGCTCACATAGCCCTAAACGGCTAAACGGTTTATTTAGGGTTTTGAAGGGAGGTTTACATCCAATTATGTCAGATTTATATTATATTAATTTATTTGACATTAAGGGGGTGTTTCACCTGTCTTTTATTTTTTAGATTATAATTATATTTTAAAATACCTTATACCTTATTTTTTATTATTGGCAAATTGGATTTTAATAATTCAAACTATTACCTATTGACCGATAATAATCCATACTATTAATTTGGCCATCAACACTCCCAACTTTAACTTTTGTTACCAATAACAGTCTTAGTGACATAATTTTCAATTTTTTACGTTTGATTTGTATTTATTTTAGGTTCAATTTAACTTGTATGTTTCTTCATTTCGTTTATAATCATTATTGCGACTGGAATCGAGTTCAAATCAAACGTGAAAAATTGAAAATTATATCATCGGGACTATTGTTAGTAATAAAAGTGAAAGTTAAGAGTGTTACCGGCCAAATTAAAAATATGGATTATTATCGATTAATAGGTAATAGTTTGGATTATTAAAATTCAATTTGGCTTTATTATTTGATAAGTTTTTTTAAGTGTTTGGATTAGCTTATATTCTGCAAGTTGATTATATGTTAAATCCATTATTTTTTAATTTGTTACAGTAATAAGTTGCTTCAATAATCACTAATCTACCATCATTTGATGGCAAATGAGTAATATACACCCTTATACAAATATGTTTTTTCAAATAAGCTAAAAAATCATCATCAAATAAGGTTGTTCAAATTAACTTATATAAACTAATAAGCATAAGCTTAAAAAGCTAAATCAAACATCAAGTTAAGCTTATTTTATAAAGAAACTTAAAAAGCCATAAGCTTTGTTAAAAAAGCTAGGCCAAACACCCCCTGAATATAAATTGGGCATTTGGTCTAGTTGTATGATTCTTTTTTTTGGTGCGAGAGGTCCCGAGTTCAATTTTCGGAATGCTTCTCAAAGTTTTTTTCTTTCTTTCTAATATTTTAAAGAAACATATAAATATTGGTTCTTCAATAGTTGCAATTATTTCAACCCTCACAAACACCTCGAGAGTTTTTGTAAACTTTATTTGTATCCCTTCAAACAAATATTTAACATGAAAAACTTTTAAATCATTTATAAGATTCTCCTTTATGGTGCGAGAGGTCCCGAGTTCAATTCTCGAAATTCTTCTCAAAGTTTTTTTCTTTCTTTCTAATATTTTAAAGAAACATATAAATATTGGTTCTTCTATTGTTGCAATTATTTCAACTCTCACAAACACCTCGAGAGTTATTGTAAACTTTATTTGTATCCCTCCAACCAAATATTTAACATGAAAGACTTTTAAATCATTTATAAATATATTGTGTGCTTATACTAGGTATTTAAAAGTTTTTAGATCGAGAGATTTCATTGTATCCATAAAGCAAATATTGTAAATAGAAAAATTAATAGGTTACATTTTCAATAAATAAAAAATTAATCAATCATGCTTCTCGTGTAAATCTTTTGTATTAGTAATAACTAGATTTGAGACCGCGCTTTGCCGCGGGTCTCAGTTGGTTTATTTTTTCTTATAAAATTGTGATCTATGCATTGCAATGGATAAAAAGGTTATTAGATAAGTAAGATTCAACGTTTCAAACAAAAACATATTAAAGATATTTAAAAATTAAATAATATAAACACAAACCAACGTAAAATAAATCATTAAAGTAATTAAGAATAGCTACTCATGTCTATAAATCATATAATACAAGGTTAAAAAAATAATATACACAAAGCCTTCTTAATAGTAATAACAAAATTAGCAAAGAGCCACTCAAAGAAAATGCAAAATATATTTTACTTGATTTTAAATTTATCTTAATTTAAATTTTAAATATCTAATTTGATGACAGATAAATAATTACATTTATGCATTTTCAAAGTAGTCATAATTACATTTCACTATTATCATCTTCAACCTCTTCTTTTCCATCTTTCCAAGATTTTTTGTCACTAAAAATTCTAACTCGTGTTTTTAGATTCCTTTGTTCATTTGTCTTTTTAATGGTAGATAAAAAGTCATGAAGGTGGTTAGTATTTTAACCCTTATTTACAGCCTATTTCACTTAAAAGCTCACCCTCAAAACTATGAACCCTGATAAATTCGTCCACTAACAACATCACGGGAGGGAGAGAGGAAGGGGTTGTTGTTTCGGTGTTGTCATGCTACCCCGGCGGCAACTGTCGACAGTGGTTCAACTTGCTTTGTTCTGTTTTTTATGAAGACGATCGATGGCGGTGAAAACCTTATCTAGAGGCTTGTTTTTTGGGTTAAAACCTAGATCTAGAAACCACTGTACCTTATTCTCATTTCTACTCATTCTATTTTGGGATGTGCTCGGGGGACACCGGTGGGGGTCGCCGAATCAGATGGAAGCAATCGTCTGTGATGGTGTAGCCTCGTTTTTTGGGTGGAAACCTAGATCTAGAAACAACTATAATATCTTATTTGTTCATGGAACAAATGCTGACAAGTATTTGTTCTTCCGCATTAACAAATGCGGACAGCCGAACAAATGATGCCAAGTATTTGTACATCCGCATTTACTAATGCGGATGTTCAGCAACAAATGCGCCTAAGTGTTTGTTCATCCGCATTTCTCAATGCTGATGACCAAACACCAATGCAAAAGAAGAAAGAGAAATGCTGATGAAGATCAACACATCCGCATTAGTTAATGTGGATGAACAGAAGAAAATGCTGATGAAGACTTTTGTACTTAGACTAGTTTCCTGATGTATAGTACGGGGCTAGTTTAGTCATTTTCTAAAGGCCTTTTGTCAGCCTATAAATAGAATAGAAAACCCTACTTTTGTGAATTACTAGACAACTAGAATATTAGAATCTTTGATAGATATATGTTTCAGAGGTGTCTTGTTACTGTTTCATGCTAAAACCCGAGCATTCATACACCACCATTAATACAAAGCATTTATGAGTATTTCAAGCATTCAATGATCTGTGTTTATATCATTCCGCAATATAACCACTGACTCAATCATCATATTCGGTCCTAGTTGATTCACATCAACTAAGAATATCATTCTCAACACTCAGTCAATTGGTATCAGAGCTTTGGCTCTTGGATTCATCTCAAATCTGCCCAGATCTGAGCGAAACTCGATTGAACTGGTGATTGAGTTACTGTTAGTGAGTTCATCAACTTCTAACAAGTATTCATGCTGAAATCCTCCTGAAACATTGACTGATTCTCTGTTCATCTGTACCGAACCAAGAACATATCATTGAACAGCTTATTCTACCCGAAAATCAGATTAACAATATCATCAACATCATAATCTTCAAACATTAAAGCTAACAGAATAGTTACAGACGGTTCTCTTAACAAAATAACTGTTACTGTTCATCAGATCTGTTAAAACATTCAAAAAGTAGACTGTTTGGACCACTTGGACTTAAAAATTAATCTAATTCTTATTCCAACAATCTAAAACAAGTTTATTACAATGGATTCACTTAACTTTTCTGAACTTGGTCATGCTCCTAAACCTTCTATGCTTAGACACAAATTTGAGTTTAAGCAATGGAAAATCAGGTTTATGAATTACATTACAGGTGTAGATCCGACTTATTGGATTTCCATATGCAAAGGACCTTACATCCCTGTGTCACTCTCGGCTGACCAAGCTGCTTTATAAAAAACATCAAGAATACCCATTAAAGATCTAACTCTTGATGATGATGAGTATAAGAAGATAAAGAATGACCTTAAAGCATACTCCATTCTCACACAAGCTTTGAAAATGGATGTACTCAAAAGACTTGAGAAATATGAAACAGCAAAGGCTGTGTGGGATGCACTGCTCATCATGTGTGAAGGTAGCAGTGAGGTGGCTGAAATCAACAAAGACAAGCTGGTCAATCAATATGAAACCATCCATCACTCCAAAGGGGAGTCAATCTCGAAACAACTGCATAGGTTTGTGCAGTTGGTCAATGATCTTGAGATTATGGGGGTTACATATAAAGAAAAGGAGCTGAACAAGAAGATGTTGCACAGTCTTCCTAAGAGTTGGAAGCAAAATGTAACCACGCTGAAAAACACACTTGATCTAGAAAGCACCACTCTGGATATAATGATTGCAAAATTAAAGCTCTTAAACTTGATGAAAGGAGCAGAAACCTTGGTGGACCACAAGTCATTGAAGCATACAAATTTCCATCAGAAACTCATTCTGTGGAAAATGCATTCATTACTGAAGAAGATGATTTCCTCTCATCCAGAGATCAAGTAAAATCAACTGGATTTATTGCTGCTCCATCAACCAACAAGCCATCAACCTCATCTCAATCAACTGGATTTACTGCCACTCCCTCAAGTATGCCTGAAGACCGGAGATTTGAAGAGCAAAAGGCTACCTACAATGCCTTTGTTGCAAGTTTTGAAGCTTACTTAGGAGGAAGACTCACTTCTACTCATTTAATCCAAGAAGACCTAGAAGAAATGGATCCTGATGATGTAGAAGAAATGGATCTACAGTGGCAGATGGCTATGATAGCCATGAGGGCTAAAAAGTTTTTCAGGAAGGGTAGGAAGCTAAGTCTGAATGAGAATACCAAACTTGGATATGACAAATCTAAAGTTAAATGCTTCAACTGTGGTATGACTGGCCACTTCTCAAGAGAATGCAATGCTCCAAGAAGAAACAACAACAGCTTTTAGAGGAGTTCTCAGGGCCAATCATCATCACAACCAAGCTCAAGCTTTCAATCCAATAATCAACATCCATATCATCATCAAAGCCAACATCAACAACCTTACCAAAGTCAGCCACAACTGACCAATCAAGCCCATGGAAGCAGCCAACCTACTTCTAATGCTCTTGTCATCAGACAAGATGGAGTATGTGATTGGAGCCTGTATGTTGAGGAAGTGCAGCCTCAATTTCAAAATCATGCTCTTATGGCTCACATAAATAATGGCCCAATGCCTATGCCATCCGAGGTAAAATCTAATCTTTGCAGTGATAAATGCATTGCTGAACTGCAGGGATATCGTGAGCACAATCACAAATTAGCTGCTAAGATTAAAGAAGAAAATGTAAAATCAAAGATGCTTAAAAAAGAACTGAAAAGCTTTGAAATTAAAATCAAATCACTCATCTCTGATATTGAAAAACTGCACGGAGAAAAGTATACTCTTGCAGCTGAAAATGAAAAGTTAACTGAAATGTTGGCTCAATCCAAAGCTGAGCAATCAGCCACTGAAGTGAAACTTGAAAAGTTTCAACTGTCTTCAGCCAAGCTGCAAGAGATGCTTGATTCACAAAAGGATCCTAAGGATATGACTGGGATTGGATACAATTCATGTCCCCCACCATACAATGATAATTACACTGTCATACTTGAGTCAATCACTCTTACTGAGCAAAATGAACCTAAAACTATTGAAACTAAATCAGTAGTAACACAAATTACAAATCCTCAAAATAAACCAAGTGTTTATATTAAAACAAATGAGGAGAAAATCAAGTTAGGTCATCCAATTAAAATCAAAGAGTGTTCAGACAAGTCAGTAAATGTCATTAAACCAAGAAGCCCAGTCAAAGCCATAGTGTCATTTGTGAAATTCATCCCTGCAATTTCCAAAGAAAAGAAGAAAACTGATGCAACTGTGAAACCATCTGCTGAAAGAAGATCTGATTATGAGATCAAATCTCCAAAGAATTCAACCATATCAAACAAAGTTTCACTGAAAAGCAAAGGGAAAACCCCTCTGATTCAAAAGACTAAAAGCAAAACAGATTCACCATCAATAAAACTTAAGCAAGGAGTTGGTTTTGACATCTTCCATAAAGATCATGTAAACCAACAAGAAAAGGAGGATAGAAAAGGATTAAGGAAACAACATCAGCCCAAAAGAGTGAAAAACAGTAGTATTGTGAAACAAACTGCTAACAAGGCTGATATTGCTTCCTCTTCAACATCAAAGATTGATGCTCAGTTGAAAGCTGGTAAATCTACTGAGGCATCAAGATTAACCGCAAAAAACAAACTCATGTATTGTGACATTTGTGAAATGTCAAATCATAGAACAGATGAGTGCTATTTTAATCAATATGCTCAATCTGTGACATGAACAATCATTCTACAAAAAATTGCTACTTCAACAAATATTGTTCTGTCTGTGATATGACCAACCACAATACATCAGATTGTTTCTTCAAACAAAAAGGCTTGAGAATTTCACAAAACAAGCCCATCTCACCAATCTCATCTGTGAAACCTAAAATCAAAAGTCATTTTTATAATAAACAATCCAGGATTTCAAATTTTGATGATGACTTAGGTAATCAGAAAGAGTTGAAGAATGTTCATAGAAATATAAACCACAAAATTAAACAAACTCATGATTTTCATAAATCAAAAATGAAGTTTGACAATCAAAAACGTGTCCAATTTCTTAAAAGAAATAGGGACCAAAGGTTTGAATACTCTTCTGACTCTTCAGATGAAGTTGATGAGATGAAATCTGCAGGATATCAAAAATCAAACAAAACTTCATCCTCTAAGTCACAATTTAGATGAAAATATCAAGAAGTTACTGTCATGGATAAGAACGGGAAACCCAAGACCATCATGGCTTGGGTTCCACATTCTAATTAGTTCTTTTTATGCTTGCAGGGTCGTCCATATAGGTCCAATAGCCTATGGTATGTGGATAGTGGGTGCTCCCGACACATGACTGGAGACAGTTCCCTCCTTCATGATTTCAAGCATATTCAAGGAACTACTGTGGCATTTGGTGGAGATTCACAAGGTGGCAGAATCACTAGTGAAGGATCTGTGACAAATGGGATGTTGAGTTTTGATAGAGTGAACTACTGTGAACAATTAAACTTCAATCTGCTCAGCATGTCTCAGATCTGCGACAAGAAATATTCCACTCACTTCACTTACACTCATTGTTACATTCTGAAACTAGGATTTCAAATTCCTAAAGAATGGGTTGTCTTGAAGACCTCGAGGAAAAATAATACATATGTCTTGAACCTTAATTTTGCTCTACCAAAAGAAGAAACATGTCTTCTGTCAAAAGCATCTTTTGATGAGTCACAGCCTTGGCATAGACGTTTGGGAGACACAAATTTCAAAAACATGAATAGATTGGTCAAGGGAAACCATGTAATTGGTTTACCTCAAAAAGAATTTCACTTTATCGACCACTGTTCAGCGTGTCTCAAAGGGAAACATCATAAGTCTTCCCACAAGCCAAAACTTGTGAACACAAACAATTCTCCATTGAAGTTACTTCATATGGATCTTTTCGGACCAACTCATGTTATGAGCATTGGAAAGAAACAATATTGTTTGGTGATCATAGATGACTTTTCCAGATTTACATGGGTCTTCTTCTTACTTCATAAAAACGAAGCGTCCCAATTAATAAAAGATTTCATCACTAAAATTGAAAATCAAATTGATCATAAAGTCAAATCAATTAGAAGTGATAATGGGACTGAATTTAAAAATAAAGATATGAGTTCTTTTTGTGCAACCAAAGGCATTCCTCATCAATTCAGTGCAGCTAGAACTCCTCAACAAAATGGGGTAGCTGAAAGGCGAAATAGAACACTAATTGATGAATCAACCAATGTTCAATTCAATGAGCGTTCTTTTCTCAAATCAATAAATGGTCCTGACTGGCTGTTTGATATTGACTCCTTTACAAGATCATTTGATCAATTCCACTTGTCTACTGCAGGAAACCTACAATCAGCTGAATCTTCTGCATCAGTAGAAAGAAGAAATGATTTCCCAATGATTCCTCCTACTTCTACTGAGCAACGGAATGAAGATGTCCCACTACAAGCTGATCCTGTCAGACAATCATCTCAAAATGAGAGTGTTTTAACTGAGGCTGGTCCTAGTACACTTCCATCTCCTTCAGAAGAACCATCGACTAAAGTAAGAAATCAAGATCCAGCTACACTACCCGTTGAAACTGAGAGAACTTCAAATGATGAAAGTCTTCAAAGTGCCGCTGATGCTGAAGCAGGAACTGGAAAAGACTTTGATTACTTTCACAACTCTCCTACATCATAAGATGAAGGTGCCTCTCACCAAGATGATCTGAATGTCTCCAATCTTGATGTATCCATTACTGGTGACTCAATACCAACCTCCAGAATACACAAGAATCATCCAGTGGAAAGCATCATTGGTGAACTTAATGAACGGGTGACTAGAAGCAAGTCAAGCATTGCAAACATCTGTTTGTTCTCTTGCTTTCTGCGTCAAACAGTACCCAAAAATATCAAGAGGCTCTTCAAGACAATAGCTGGATTGAGGCAATGCAGGAAGAGTTGCTACAATTCAAGAAAGAAGAAGTATGGCAACTGGTAGATCTTCCCGAAGGACAATACCCTATCAGTACCAGGTGGCTATACAGGAACAAAACTGATGACCGGGGAATTGTCATCAGAAATAAAGCAAGATTGGTGGCACAAGGATATACACAAGAAGAAGGAATTGATTATGATGAAGTGTTTGCTCCTGTTGCCCAATTAGAAGCCATAAGACTCTTTCTTGCATACTCAGCATCCATGAAATTCAATGTTTATCAAATGGATGTGAAGTGTGCTTTTCTGTATGGAAAGATTGCTGAAGAAGTCTACGTGAGTCAACCACTAGGTTTTGAAGACCCAGATTTCCCACACAGGGTGTACAAGCTTGACAAAGCCTTGTATGGTCTTCATCAAGCCCCACGAAAATGGTATGAGACTCTATCATCTTTTCTGCTTGAACATGGGTATGAAAGAAGAAAGATTGATCAGACTCTCTTCAGAAAAAGAAAAGGAAAAGACATGTTGCTAGTCTAGATTTATGTGGAAGATATCATTTTTGGCTCTACAAACAAGCTTCTCTGCAAGGATTTTGAAGACCTTATGCATTCTAAATTCCAAATGAGTGCTATGGGGGAACTCACATTCTTCTTAGGAGTGCAAGTCCAACAAATAGCAGATGGAATCTTCATGAATCAATCAGAATACGTGGAAACAATGTTAAAGAAATTCCACTTTGCTGATTGTCAGTCCATCAGAACTCCTGTTGATACTAAACTGAAGATCGGTCCAGATTAAGAAGGCAAATCAGTGGATCAGACTCACTATCTATCTATGATAGGTTCAGTTATGTATCTAACAGCCAATAGGCTTGACATTATGTTTGGTGTTTGTGTGTGTGCCAGATATCAAGCTGATCCTAAGGAATCTCATGTTAATGTTGTCAAGAGGATATTTAGATATCTTAAGGGTAAACCTGCTCTCGGATTATGGTATCCAAAGGAAGGAGACTTCAATCTCTATGCCTACACCGACAGTGACTACGGGGGATGCAACTTCAATAGGAAATCCACTTCTGGCGGTGTCAATTTCTTGGTCCCAGACTGGTCTCTTGGCAGTGCAAGAAGCAGACAAACGTGTCTGTTTCAACAGCAGAAGCTGAGTATATAGCAGCATCAGCTTGTTGCTCTCAAGTTTTCTGGATTCAAAACCAGATGCTTGACTATGGTTTTAACTTCTTGCACACTCCAATTCGAATTGACAACACAACAGCAATGTTTATCACAAATAATCCTGTTCAACACTCAAAACAAAACATATTGAAATCAGATATCATTTTTTGAGAGATTGTGCTGAAAAAGGGTTAATCAAATTGATTCAAGTTCACACTGTTAATCAATTGGCTGATTTATTTACCAGGGCATTTGAACCTAATCAGTTTGAATTCCTAGTTCAATCAATTGGCATGATTAACCTTGAATAAAAAAAATCAAGAACATCAAAACCAATTCAAAAGTTACAGAAAATCACAAAAAGAAGTCATTTTGTTGAAGAATATGATATATACTTCAATTGGGAAATGATATTATTACAGTCGTTATATCATTCACTGTGCTTATCTCAAAATTTCAAAAGACTGACATGACTTATCTGATATACGGGTAGGCTCAACTTGGAAAAGAAGATACATGCTGTGATGAACTAAAATCCATATTCAACTATGAAGCACTCATCTCAGAGTATTGGTACGTATTGGCTTATCCAAGTGTATGTGTGTGTAGTAACCTAAACACACCGGGTAATGATGCCTTATGAATCTCTTTCACCTACATCAGTTTCTTCTATGTTTTACTGAGCAAAGATCTGGAGAAACAAGCACGTAGTGCTGATGTCATGATCCAAAAGATTCCCAATATGGAACACATCCACCTTGGATGAATTAACAAAATATTACATTCCTGGTGAATGAACAAAAAGAATCCCATCATGGATCACCTTCCAAAGTGAAATGAAAAAGAATCCCAATGTGGATCAAATTATTAAAAGATCAAAGTAAAAGAATCCTAATGAGGATCAGTGAAAATGAGATCTCATACTTTAAATAACCTGGTCAAGTAAGTTGTAAAAAAGTTCTACCATGCATGTCATGCGGGTGGTTGATCATGCCATGTTTTTGAGTGTGGGGTAAATGTTGAATACTCAAATTAATCAAAAACATGATAAATATCACATGCATCACAATATTAACCAAACATGAGTTTAAGAGGACAAACATACCTTCAATCAATAAGCTCATAACCATGTCTATTTTACTAACAAAAGCTTGCACTTGTGTAATGTAAGATTTATATGATCTCAAGAAAAGTATACTTCCTCTTCATGAGCAGAAAAATAAAAACAAAATCATTACAAAAATATTTTATTTTCAAAAGTTTTAAATCCTTAAAGTTTCTATCCCATATGGATATAAACTTTAGGGGGAGTAATTTAAAATTTTGATTAGCTTGTACGGGTATTTCCTTTATTAACAATAACATTACAAAATCAAAAAGGAATTGACTGTGTTGGTGCAGAAGTTATACTATAGTATCTCAGTCTATGCAGATATCTGGAAGCATAAAAGTCCAAGATCAGTCAAACACTAGGAAACTTGTATCACATCTGATATACAAGTCAATCCAAGCAAAAATTGACAATCCCATCAACAGTCAAAACATCAAAAGAATCAAGTCAAAAGCAAAGAAGTTCTTCATAACAATCAATGAATTAGCAGAAAAACAAAAAAGATTTTACTCTGCGGAAACATTAATTCTAATTAAGTTCAAAAATTAGTGCGGGTAAGTGCATTGATTAATGCGGGCGAAGGTAACCCAGGCATATAACCAATGCGGGTAACTGGCTTAATTCATTAAAAAAGCAAGTGAAACTAATGCGGACAAGTTAAGTCTATCGCATTTGTTTCAACAACAAATGCACATACAATTTGAAGTGTTGAAAGCTTATGCAGACTAAGTTGTTCAACCGCATTGCTTTATGAGGTTAACTTTTTGTTCAGCCGCATTTCATTATGCAGATAAGTTTATTCAGCCACATTTCCTAAATGTGGTTGACATCAATACTGAAATTTTATTGTATGTGTATCAAAAATGAATAAAAATGTGCTCAATCTCTCCTGTCATGATAATGTTTGAAAGTCAAGAAATACGGACAAACTCATAGTTCTACCGCATTTGTTAAAGTAAATGTGGACAAGGAAGTTGTTCTATCGCATTTGCTACAGTACACAAATGTTGATAAACTTTGTTCTATCGCATTTGCTATAGTGTACAAATGCTGATCAACTTTGATTAACCGTATTTGCTACAGTATACAAATGCTGGCAATGTATTAAAACATCCGCATTTGTCACAGTACACGAATGCTATGAAGTGTTTACACTTTCGCATTTGTAACAGTAAACAAATGCTGATGAACAATTCCTTACCGCATTTGCTACAGTGAAAATCAAAAATCAACCGCATTTGTTTAGAAACTTGTAGCATATGTAAAAGCCATTAAATTGACAATTTAACCAACTTCAAAAGGTCATTTAATACTTTTCAAATTTGAGAGACTTATAGTACGACGAGAGTTCATCACTGTTCTTCATCCATCATCATCATCATTATATTATACCTGTGATTCTCAAGTTCATACACCTACATTTCACCTCGATTTCGATTCTTTAACCATATTAGTATCGAACTAACGTGATTGTTTGAAAATCTCTTGACCCGAACCGACGGACGTATGGCAAACTTAGAACCCTAGGTTGTCAAGAATCATCAAAATTAAACACAAACTAAGAAATGATTGACATTTTCGAGTGCAATGAACTTCATGATTATGAACATAACAACAAACAAGTGATTTGCAAAAACCTAGTTCATCGCATGAACAGGGTACAACAAAAACCGAAAAGGTTAAAATCAAAACTTGTTTTTAAGTGTTAAAAGATGTTAAAATCAGAAAAGATCATCTCAACAAACATGAAAAACAAAAGAAAATGGTCATAGATTGATAAAATCAAGTTAGGTCAAATTCCTATGGAACAGTACCTATGAATCCTCAATTTTGACCAACCAAAGTCAAACTGAGAAATTCAACATGATGTCTACTTTATAATCTGATAATCATTGTTCAAAGTTCTAATTCATATGCATCTAATGCAGGGTACAATGGCCAATCTCACGTGGAGCAAGCTCCACAATGTCAGTGGTTATCTTGACCCTGATGTACCCGAGGCTGAAGGACTTAAAGATATGATTAGATTCATCTTTACCACCAAAGTTGCTCATGCTATCACAGTTTGACCTGTCATTTATGAAAGCTTCACAAGGTCTTTCTGGAGCACAGCAAAACTTGCTGAAGTGAATGGTGTTAGAACCCTTACTGGAAGAATCACTGATGAACATTCTCTATCCATCACTGAACAAACTGTGAGACAATGTCTACAGTTTGGTGATGATGCAAACTCAACCATGGAACTTGAAGATGATGACATCATGAACTTCTTTGCCAACATTGGATATGAAGGAGGATATGAAGGATTACCTCTCTGAGCAAGGCTTCACAAAAAGAAAACTTGGTAATATGAAAACAAACTCACTGAGGGCTACAATGCTGAGATTGATTAATGAAAAGAAAGAAAGAATAAAGAAGCTTGAAGAAGAAATAGTGAGCAAGAAACCAAGATCTAGGGTCTCAGCCCAAGACATCCAACTCACCCACAAAGATCATGATTCTTTGGCACCTGTACTTCATAGAATTCCTGAGTGGTTTGCAGAGCCTTCGCAATTGAAGCTTCAAAAAGGACTCACCACCGTAGAAATGATAAAAGGTGTATCTACTCCCTAGGGCAAAGTTGAATTGAAAATTATTTCCTGAAAGTATGATAGTGATTGGAACATGTTTATGATCAAGAGAATCTCAGGGCTAGTTTAGTTCTTCACAGAGTACTCTGCTATGGTGAACTCCGTGCAGATACATGACTTAAAAGAACTAGCTAATTTGGAATTGATCAACCATAAGGCTATGTTCAGAGGGTATGAGTTTGAAGATATTTTGAAGATGTTTAAAAGGACTGACAACTTCAAATCATTGAAAGCCATCTGTATGAGGAAAGACAGATCCTTTCACAACCCTCTAGAAAAGAAGAAAAAGACAAAAGAGGATGAGGAAGTAGTGTTCCCTGAGTTGAAGGTGAAGCCTCTCTAAAAAGAAAGATGGTAGCAGGTACTCACACTACCAAACCAATCTCTAATATCTTTTATGATGAGAAGACTTATGAGTTGGTAATTAAAAGGAGGTGGGGAGGAAAGGAGGGTTCAAAGATTCGGCTATTCAGTGGATATGAAGTGAGACTACTTGATGAATCTTACATTCACTACATCTACACCAGGCACTTCAGAGAAATCCGCAATAAGCTTGGAGAAGCTGATATGCACTTCTTTCTTAAGTGCATCAAGATCCTGAAGATGGTCTATGACAGAATAATTGCAAAAAGGGAGCAAAGAAAGAAGAAAAAGACTCCCTTGCAGTTGGGAAACATTATGAAGCTGGAGGTTGATGTGGAAGGAGCTCTCTTGATTTATAGGGATGGGTTGTCCACTCTGTCCATATGGGAACCTATTTCTTTGAAGAAGCTGCCCATTGAAGCAATCTACACAATGAGTTAGATGAAGATCCATGTGCTGAACAGAGACAAGATGTCTGATGCTAATGATTTTGTCAACATGATCAAGGCTATTTTGGATCCTTCTCTGGCAGAACCAATGACTGCTCCTCCTGCTGCTCAAGACCCAGCAGAATCTTCACAACCTCATCCACCATTAAACCTTTGAAGTACCTAGGCTGTATAATCCTTAGGGGGAGTATTGTTGGACCCTGAAAGGATCATACATGCCAATTCAAGTGGTGGTTGATGGTTGCTCTATTGGAATTCTCCCTAAGTCCAAGAAGTAATGCGGATGAAGAATCTGCTCAAAAGAAGACAAGTATCGGCTATCCGCATTTGTTCATGCGGATGACCATGGAACAAATGCTGACAAGTATTTGTTCTTCCGCATTAACAAATGCGGATAGCCGAACAAAGGATGCCAAGTATTTGTACATCCGTATTTACTAATACGGATGTTCAGCAACAAATGCGCCTAAGTGTTTGTTCATCCGCATTTCTCAATGCTGATGACCAAACACCAATGGGAAAGAAGAAAAAGAAATGCTGATGAAGATCAACACATCCGCATTAATTAATGCGGATGAACAGAAGAAAATGCTGATGAAGACTTTTGTACTTAGACTAGTTTCCTGATGTATAGTACAGGGGTGAGTCATTTTGTAAAGGCCTTTTGTCAGCCTATAAATAGAATAGAAAACCCTACTTTTGTGAATTACTAGACAACTAGAATATTAGAATCTTCGATAGTCATATGTTTCAGAGGTGTCTTGTTACTGTTTCATGCTAAAACCCTAGCATTCATTGTAACTTTACACCACCATTAATACAAAGCATTTATGAGTATTTCAAGCATTCAATGATCTGTGTTTATATCATTCCGCAATATAACCACTGACTCAATCATCATATTCGATCCTAGTTGATTAACATCAACTGAGAATATCATTCTCAACACTCAGTCAAATAGGGAGCTAGACAAAGAAACAAAGTATAACAAGTAAGAACACTTAAGAACAAAACAGATTAGTTTTCAAGGATGTTGTATATTGCTCTCAAGTGTTTACAAGTATTACCATGCTTAGTCCCAAGACTAGTTACAAGAGATGCTTTATACTACAACCTATAACCGGCCATACTTTGAGGCCAGCTAGACACTAATCTAGACAACAAGATCAATGTAGAGTCAAAAGGCTAATGATTTGTAACTTTGACATGCCCTAGCTCACATCCCATTGTTTTACAAAAAGGATAAAAATACAATAGTTGAAAGTTATAGACAAAGACACCATACTGAATAGTTGAAAAAGGTAAAAGGTAATCACCAACTTATATAAGTTGGTCAGTCTTAAGAGCAGGCAGCGGAAAGGTGGTCTGCTTTTTTCAAAAGTATGTCAGAGAAGCATGTCTTCTCTGTCGGAAGAAATCAGTCTTCAGGCTTCGAAAGACTTTGTCTTCAGGCTTCGGAAGACTTCACTTTTTGCTTTGGAAGATTTCTGTCTTTTTGTTGGAAGATTTGAACTTAGATGATTTTGTTTATGTATGATCAAATCTTCCAAAGTAACTTCCTTTTACAATGGTGCATGCTGAGAGATCTTTGGTTAGCATCAACCTTGAAGATAAACTCCTACAAAGTCCCCCTAGGCTGATGCTGCCAAAACTTGAAGATGACTATGGGTCTTGATCCTTCACTTGTTTATAGCCATCATTAGAACCAGAGCCATTCGTCTCTTCATCAGTTGGTCTAGATTTTCTAGGCTCTCATAGTATCTTCTTATGTTCAAGATATCATGCTTAGGAACGTCAAGTATATCCTGCCAAAAGTATACTTGTTGACCTCCTTGATCTCTTATGTCATACCATCTGTCTGGGTTTGGACAGTACACCCAAGACAGGATGGGTCTCTCAGCAGCAAGAGGCTCTACAAATAATGCAGTTGGTTAAGCAGTCTCTTCTTGTTGACCCTAAGGATGTTCTAACTCATCCTGAGGTGTAGAGGTGGATGCCTTTGACTTTTTTTTCCTTGTCTTTTCTGACAACCTCTTCCTCTTTCTATACTTTAATTGAGAAGGTTGGTCTTGATTATCATGTTTTTCTTTCTCCTTCTTAGTTTGGTCCTTCCATATCACAAGTTCTAAAGAAGGTTTAGGACCATGCTGTGGGTTAGAAGATGAAGCTGGCTGTGAATCAGCAGCAGGTCTTGGTTCTACTGTCTATTGGGGTTGAACCTTGACCTCAGCTTCAGGTGCAGCTTGACTTGGAGGAGAATGCAAGTTTTTATGCCCACCTTTCTTAATCTTCTACTTGATATCTTCTACTTGATCACCCTAATGTGCTCATCTATTGTGGATAGAGACATGGGACTAAGTCTCCTTCCGGAAAACCCATACAACTTCAAGAAGCTCATTATCTTCTGTCTATCTTCAGATTTCTTCTTGTTGGCTTTGATGGTGGCTTTTTATTTCTAAGTTTCCTCCCTCATCTTTCTCCTAGCAGCTTTTCTTTGTTGGTTGGCTTCTTGTTCTAGCTGCTTAAGATACTCAAACTCTATATATTCAAAAAATAAAAGGAGTAAAGCTTCTGCCTGGTAGAGACCTGTGGCACTCAAGTAGGCTATCATGTTTTGTCTTTCTTCTTCATTGCCTACATGAGCTTCTTCCTCTCCAACCATAGTCTCTACCTCAGGTAGTTCTTGAATTGGAGAGAGGACAGGAGCTTGATAGAATTTTCTTTTCTTTCTCTCTTCTTTGATCTTGAGGAGCATAGCAGCATCCTCAGTCTTCTTTCTCTCTTCCGACACCTTAGTGTCTACCAGTTCCATCAACATGTCCATAGGGAGAGAGACCAGATCATCAACATTATATCCCCTAGCTCCCAGGTAGTTCAATCTAGCTACCCTTAACTCATCTTCTTGTGTGTTTGGCCTATGGCAGCCCTGATTGCAGCCAGCATGAAGCTAGGGCTCTCTTTTTTTGTAATTCCCTGACCTTCCTCTTCCTCTTCATCTCCCTTTCTCCTCCTTAACCTTCTAAGCAAATAAAACTCTTTTTCCCTTGTCAACTATAAGCTTGTGTGACTCGGGGAGGAGGGAGCTTTGGCCTTCTTGTACTTGTTCTTCTCTTGAGCTCTGGCCAGGGAGAGGCTGTGAGACACCTTCACTAGCTGGTGACCCACTGAGGGTAACTATGTCTGAAGGAGCAGGAGTCTCAACGTTCGTAACAACTGATCTTTTAACTAAGGTTTCCCATTCGAAGCTAATCTTAGGGTCCAACTCAGTATCTAGTTGACCGATTGTTTTACCTGCTAAGCTATGTCTATATAAGCTTATTCTTCTTCTGAACTCCTCAGAAACTTTTTCTTGAATCCTCTCTGCTAACCTATCAGCTTGTCTATTTGGCTTGGGTTGGCAAGTGCAGGGTTAGCAAAGGAAAGCTTTCATAGAATCCCAGGTAACATGGCCCTTGGTAAGTAACCCTCCTCAAGTATACTTTGTAGAATTGCATCCATATTAATGTGGTCGAGAGGAGGTTGTTGAGTCTGGACAATTGCAGATGAGGTTGGTAAGTCCTCAATGTCCATACTCTGGGTAGTGCTTCCACGTTCTATGGTTGTAGTGACTTTCTCTACCTTTTTGGTATTATCACCTATCTGCACAGGTGAGCTGGAGATTAAGTCAACTACATTCATAGGTTTTTGTGGCCTCGGATGAGCACACCTGGCAGGCCTCTCAGTTAACTTGCCCTTAAGATCGATGATCTCAAGTTGCTAACTAAGAACCTACCTTTATAAGGTGGCCACCTGAGATTCCATGTGACCTACCTTAGAAACGAGGTATGTACAGGTATTCTTTAATGTTTGCACCTATTGTTTTAGACACCCCTCATCTCCATCAAAAGAATCACGGGGGGATGAGAGTACATAACCAAAGTCAGCACTCACACCACCAGATATTGTTTCTTGGTCTTTGGATTTCCCCTGCTTTATGACAACTTCATAAGAAGTGTCAGGGAGCTGGGTTATCATGGTTGAGCTCTTAATTATGTAATCACTTACAAAGGTGAGAGGTCCACCTCAGTAGTGGGTGGATGATGTGGACTAGACATGGGAGTTGCAGGCTCACTCATCTTTCCTTGAATAGGGAAGAGAAGAGAGACTTATGGTATTCACTGAATCTCATGTCCTCATCATCATTGAATTCTAGGTTGGGGATTGGTTGGTTAAGATCTAACGACTAGGGATGGTAACTTTACCTTGAAGGTTGATCATCTGAGTGTTGAGACTAAGAATAATGGCTTAAGGTCGAGGTTATGAGCTTATCAGGCTGAGCATGACAAATCTTAGCACTAATATGTGCAAGAATGGGAGTGGCTTGCTGCTCAAAAGAAGTGGGAGCTCGAGTTTCCACTTGCTCCTGCATGGGTGAGTGTATGGGGGCCTGCTTAATCTAAATAGACTGAGCAAGGGTTTGCTTGAATTTTCTGGTGCAGGTGATGGATATTATAGGCTGTGTTGGTGGAGGAGAAGCAGGTGTGGGTTCAACATTGGCTGGGACTGCCAAGTTGTCACATGAAGCAGGTTGCTCTAACATTTGTGGGACAAGGGTTTGTCCTTTTGTTCTCACCCCAGTATCAATATCTCCAATGATGTTTGTGGTGGGATGGGACTTGTGGATCTTAGTTGAGGAATCACAGCAAGTGGTAATGATATATCTATATTAGTGAATTTCAGATCTGGTGATTGAGTATCACCCACCACATCAACACACTTATAAGGAGAAACTTGATCCAATGAGTGTGTGACATCATTGATGTTGTATTTAGTGGAGAGGTCTTTATTATCATGAAATTCTTGGTCAGAATCACTACCTCCATTTTCTGCTACATTGAAATCCTTACATTTGAATTTTGTGCCTGATAACTAGAATTGGTAGGCACTTAAAATGTGTCAGTTGAAGAGTTTGTCATACTCGTGTTGACTGGTTTCCACCTGCCGGGTTTGTTACCATTTGAGCTAAAGAAATTTTATCATGTGATCTTCTTAGCTCAAATCTTGGGTCACATTGGTTGACTCGTCAACTACTCTAGTTCAGAGATTGTATACTCTATAAGCCTTAGCTTAGGCAGAGTATCCAATAAAATATCCATCATCTGATTTCTCAGCAAACTTGGCTATATGATCTTTGGTATTCAAGATGGTGCAAGGACATCCAAATGATCCAAGGAAACCAATAAAAGGTCTCCTTTTGTGCCACAGCTCATAAGGAGTCTTACCATGAGTCTTAACAACTAAAACTCAATTCTGCACATAGCAGGCAGTGTTGACTGCCTTTGCCAAGAAGGTGATGGGCAGTTTATAGTTAGACAACATGGTTCTTGCAGCCTCAATAAGTGTCCTATTTCTCCTTTTAGCAACAATATTCTGTTGAGGGTTCTAGGAGCACTATATTGTTTTGAAATACCTTTTTCTTAACAAAATGAATCAAGGATATGATTTTTAAATTCATCAGTTCCTTGATCACATCTTACGGTCTTGACCTTGTGATCAGATTGATTCTCAATCTTCAGAATAAAGGACTTCAACATCTTAGGGGTCTCATACTTATTTTGAAAGCAAACCCAAGTATATCTAGTGAAGTCATCTATAATCACAAGATAATATGAAGTTTTCCTAAACTCATCACACTTGTGGGGCCAAACAGATCCAAGTGTAACAAGTGAAGGGGAGTAGTGATAGAGTTGACTTCCTTTGGCTTGTGAGACACTTTGTGTTGCTTTCCTTTCAGACATGAAACACAATGGTCATCACTTGTAAACTCTTTCTTTGGCATTCCAGTTATCAAATCAGTCTTAATCAATTTATTCATGTTTTTAAAGTTTATATGGCACATTCTTTTATGCTTTAGATCGAAAGCAGGAAACTTCTCCAGAAGGAGATGTTTCTAGGAAATCCATCTTTTACATGTTCTGTTTCCTGGTGGCTCTGAGCAGAATATGCTCTTGAGGAATGATAACCCAAGGCTTAAGAACAATGCACTCATGCACAAGAAAAACCATGTTATGTTTTTGGTCACAAAATTGAGATACACTTAGAAGATTTTGTAAGGTTATACTTGAAAGGCTAATGCAATCAAAGCAACCAAAGAGCTTCCTACATGCATGCATGATGTACATACTAGAAGTTACTTCAGAAGTTTTACATTCCTTATAGAAAATATTCTAAGTGTAGAATCTTCCAAAGCCAAAGACCAGATCTTCCAAAGCCAAGGATGAAGTCTTTCGAAGCTTTGATGACAAAGTCTTCCGAAGCCAAGAGACTGAAGACTGATTTCTTTCGAAGATAGAGAAGACATGCTTTCTCTGATCAACTTTTGCATAAAGCTGACAAACTTTCCGCTGCCACTCTGAAGACTCACCAACTTATATAAGTTGGTGAAATAGTCCATGCTTTAGTAAACTGTAGATTGTGATTTGGAGTCTGTAACTTTCTACTTTGTAACTTTTATCTTTTTTGTAATAGATTAGGATGTGAGCTATGGCATGTCCTATTCATAAGTCAAAAGGTGATCTGCCTTTTGACTATACATTGATCTTGTTGTCTAGATTAGTGTTTCCAGCTGGCTTTCAAAGTATAGCCGGTTGTAGGATGTAGTATAAAGTATCTCAGGTTCTTGTATTTCTTTTCATGAGTTGTGACACTTGTAAGTGAACTTGAGAGCAATATACAACATTCTTGAAAACCATACTTATCTTGTTCTTGTTCTATCTCATTATTTACTTGTGTTCATAGTATCTCTTATACAAACCCGGTTCCCTATTTGATCTGTTAAGTGTTGTAACACTCTCCTCATTGTGAGACTGATTGTATTGACCATCCTTAACTGGCCCTGCAATTGGTATCAGAGCATTTTTTTTAGGTTCTTGATTGTAAGATCTTACAATCTTAAATCCCTTAAATTTACAAATCACTTAACATCTCAAATGTTAGCTCTCACAAAGGCTGATATGGAAATCGATACTATGACAAAGTCTCCACTGATCACTCCTGATGACTTTGATACTTGGTGCAAAAAAATGGAAGGCTTCATCAAGTCTCAAGACAGCAGGATTTGGGGATCCGTTGTCTCTGTACCTCACATACCATGCACCTATTTAGCTACTACTAGAGGTGGCATGATACCCAAGAAAGTGGCTAACTACTCTGAAGAAGACTGGAAAAAGATAGATGTAGATCAGAAAGCCATGACCGCTCTCCAAACTGCTCTTCCCAACTCTATCTACAAAGGCTTCAAGAAGAGCAAAACTGCTAAGCAACTATGGGATGCACTAAAGCTGATGTATGAGGGTCTACTGAAGCTAAAGAGAACAAAAAGGACCTTTTGAAGCAGCAGCTTGAGAACTTCACCTTCAAGACAGGTGAAACCCTGACTCAACAATACTTCAGGTATGTTGACATTGTGGACACTTTAATGGATGTTTAGTAACTGTTAAGAACATGAACATTATGAGGAAGTTCATGTCCTCTCTTCCAAGATAATGGACACACTATTGTGTGGCCATTAAGAGGACTGAAAACCCCAAGACGCTTACTTTCACTAAGTTGTATGATATACTCAGTGGATACCAGACGGAAATGAACATGCAAAACCCATCTGGTGACTCCAATAATCAACAGGGTTCTGCCCTTCATATGGCTGAAAGGGATAGCAGAGAACCACAGCTTCATCTCATCTGTTACCCTGACAACTCACAAAAGGGTGCTTTCATCACCTTCCCAGAGACACCAAGGAGAGCTACACCCATGGAAGCCCATTCTAAGAGAAAAGCTCATCACAAGCTTTTATGTCTGTTGATGAAAGCACAGGCAATTTGCTCTTCACCCTTGAATACTTGGACTGCATCCATCTAGATGACCTAGAGTACATGGGGATGGTTCAACAGATGGCTTTTCTCGTTCATAGAGCCAAGAAATTCTACAAGAACACAGGGAGGAAGTTTCCTAGCAATGTATCCAGTGGAAAGTTTGGACTAGACAAAAGCAAAGTGAATTGTTACAACTGTAACAAAATGGGACACTTTGCTAGGGAGTGCAAGGCACCAAGGACAAATGGTGGCCAAGCACAATCCAGGCCAAACTACACTGAGGGAGCTCCACACACTGATAAGCCCAAGCAGCAAGCTGCAGTTGCTGTTGAAGAAGGAGGTTTTGACTTGAGTTTCCAAGTTAATGATGCAACTCCAAACCAAGCACTGATGACTGATCATGAAGAAGCCAAGGTATTGGAATATCTTTGTACCCCAGAGCATTGTTAAAATTAAAAGATATAGGTCATATAACTTAGAGATAAGATCTGATCTTGAGTCCTTAAACATATTAAAAGCTGATTTCAAAAGAGCTGAAAATGATTACAAACTTAAAATAGAAGATTTAGAGAAAACCATTTCAACTCTTAAGCATGAACATACCAACTACATGACTTAGATCAAAGATCTTATCACTAAGTTAACTGAATGCCAGGTTGAGCTTTTGATCAGCGAAGCCAGGGAAGAAAAATGTGTTTTTGAAGAAGAGACCTTCAAGAACATGATATTCTCATCTTTGCATGCAAAAGTGTGTTATCAGAACAAGCAGGAACTGGGATCTACTAAGATAGCTCCTCCACACACTCTACTATATGTAAGATCTCCAAGGTATGGAACTTGTCAAGATGAGCTTCCTCTCATAGACCCAACTGAAGAAGAGGATGAAGAGGACATAGTGAAGGATGGATCTGAGAAGAGTGAAGAAGATCATCCTAAGAAGGGTCACTATTCTCCTGAGGAGAGGAAAAAACCAGGAATGAGAAAGTCAAAGAGGAAGAACTTGATTAGAGCAGCTAAACGAATATCAAAAAAGGCTCAAGAGATCAGACCACCTTCAACACCAAGCAGAAACAAGTCTTTATCTCTGCAGGGTTTGAAGTGGTAGAGGCTGAGAACTCAACTATGAACTCTAATACAAGGAGTTCTAGTTCATGTCCAACTCATTCATATAAAGGAAAGACGACTGATCAGCTGTGTACACTACTGCACAGCCTGAACCATCCACCTCCAAGAGCAAGCCTCACCATAGAAAGCTTGCTGCAGCATTTGAGAAGATGAAGATGAAGATGGAAAGTGATCAAGCTCAGCTTTCTATTCACAAGAAGTCCCTCAGAATGAAACCAGTTGATTGCATCATGTGTGGTAGTACTTCTCATCTTGCCAAGGATTTCATCTAGAATCCCAAAAGTACTATCCACATGACCAAAAAGAAAACCTCTAAGAAGAAGAAGCAGATAGCTTTGGAAGGAAAATCTCTTCCTTTCAGAAGCTCCAAAGTGGAAAAGAAGACAAGTGGAAATTTGCCTTCAGAAGAAAATTTGGTTTCGGAGGAAAGGAATGCTTCCGAAGCACTAAAGCTTGCTGCAGTGAAAACAAGATCTTCTGAAGGCTCAGTCTCCAAAACTTCTGAAGTTGTCAAAACTTCCGAAGTGTTGAAGGTCAAGTCTAATCCTCCAAAGATGGTGTGGAAGATAAAGGAAAACCATGTGGCTGAAAGTTCTTCATCAACATCTGATGATCCTCAAAGCTTGAACATAGGATCAATCATTGTTACATTTTCTTCAGTTCACTTTGATAAGCCCAAGACCAATGAGACTTGGGTTTCCAAATGTAACTAATCATCTCTTTTGTGCAGGAATAGACTAAGACTAAAAAGAATGTATGGATCATAAATAGTGGCTGTTCCAGAAACGTGACACGCAATGCCTCTTTGCTTCAAAACTTTAAGAAAATTGATGGATGGCTAGTTGCTTTTGGAGGAGATGAAGGAGGTTACATTACTAGAAGGGGCAGGGTAACAAATGGTAAGCTCAGCATTGAAAAGGTAAAATTTGTCAAATAGCTTGGGTACAATCTACTAAGTGTATCCCAATTTTGTGATTAGAGATATAACATGCTCTTCACTGATCATGAGTGCATTGTTCTCAAGCCTAGGGTGGTCATTCCTCAGGAGCATATCCTGCTTAGAGTCCCTAGGAAAAGGAACATGTACAAGATAGATTTGCAGGAAACAACTCCTTCAGGAGGAGTTTCTTGCTTTCTATCTAAAGCGAATAGTGATGAGTCTTTTTTTTTTGGCATAAAACAATGTGCCATGTAAACTTTAAAAACATGAACAAATTAACTAAGAATGAATTGGTAACTGGAATGCCAAAGAAAGAGTTTACATGTGATTATCACTGTGTTGCATGCCTGAAAGGGAAGCAACACAAAGTGTCTCACAAGTCAAAAGAAAAGAATTCCATCACTACTCCCCTACACTTATTACAAATGGATCTCATTGGCCCCATAAGTGTAAAGAGTCTAGGAAGGACCTCATACTGTTTGGTGATCATAGATGATTTCACAAGATTCACTTGGGTTTTCTTCCTTAGAATTAAGGATGAGACTTCTGAGATCTAGAACTTCATTTTGAAAATTGAGAATCAACGTGATCACAAGGTCAAGACTATAAGATGTGATCAAGAACAAAATTCAAGAACCAAATTCTCGATACATTTTGTGATAAAAAGGGTATTACAAGATAATATAGTGCTCCCAGGACTTCTCAGCAAAATGGGTGTTGCTAAGAAGAGAAACATGACACTTATTGAAGCTGCAAGAACCATGTTGTCTGACTCTAAACTGTCCATCACCTTCTGGGCAGAGGCAGCCAACACTACTACTATGTACAAAACAGAGTTTTAGTAGTTAAGACTCATGGTAATACTCCTTATGAACTGTGGCACAAAAGGAGACCCTTCATTGGTTTCCCCATATCATTTGGATGTCCTTGCACCATCTTGAATACCAAAGATCTGGTAGCCAAGCATGCTGAGAAATCAAATGATGGATATTTTATTTGATACTCTTCTCAAGCCAAGGCTTATAGAGTATACAATCTCAGAACTAGTGTAGTTAAGGAGTCAGCCAATGTGACCTTCAATGAGCACACTCCGGTTCTGGTCCTGATTGGCTATTTGATCTTGATTTAATTACCAACTATTTTAACAAATCTTGTGAGAATGTTTTAGGATCTACAGGTAACTTGTCAACAGGAGATCTTGATCCTGGATTTGAGCTGAGAAGACCAAGCAAGAATGCCACTTCAGCTTTACGGGTAACTAATCTTGCAGATGGAGTTCCTATCAGCACAACCATGACAAACTCAGCTGATACATCTGAGGAGCCTACAAATTCCAGCTAAGAGGCACAGAACTGAAATGAAGGAGCTTCAAATGTAGGAGGAAATGGTGGTGGTGACAGTGATCAAGAATTTCTCAATGCTGATAACCACTCCATAGAAGACAAGATCGATGATGTCACACACTCATTGGATCAAACCTCTCTTGATAAGTGTGCTGATTGGTGGGTGACATTTTACTGCCGGATCTAAATTTTACAAATTTAGATTTGTCCAATCAACTTGCTACGATCCCTCAACTCACGATCCACAAGTCACACCCCACCACATGACAAAAATGTTTGTCTATACTCTTGTTTTTTATCCCAGATAGAGCTAAAGAAGGTTGATGAGGCTTTGAAGGATGGAAGCTGGATTGAAGCAATATAGGAGGAGCTGCTTCAATTCAAAAGGCAAAAGGTTTGGAAACTATGTCCTCTTCCTCAAGAGAAGACTACTATAGGAACCAAATGGGTTTTTATGAACAAGAAAGATGATAAAGGACTTGTAATCAAGAACAAGGCTAGACTAGTTGTTCAATGGTACACACAAAAAGAAGGGATAGACTACATAGATGTTTTTGCTCTAATGGTAAGACTTGAAGCTGTTAGAATATTCATTTCTTTTACAGCATCCAAGGATTTCAAGGTCTACCAACTTGATGTCAAGTGTGCTTTTCTTTATGGGGTGATTGATGAGGAGGTGTATGTCAAACAACCACCTGGCTTTGCAAACCCAGATCATCCTGATTATGTCTGCAAGCTTAATAAAGCTCTTTATGGGCTGCACCAAGCTCCAAGAAATTGGTATGAGACACTATCTCAGTATCTCTGTCAACATGGATACAAAAGAGGTACTATAGATGGAACACTCTTCATCAAAAGAACAGAGAATGAATTGATACCGGTACAAGATGACATTATCTTTGGGTCAACCAATCTAAAGCTCTACAAAGACTTTGAGAAGCTGATGAAGAATAGATTTGAAATGAGTGCCATGAGGGAACTCAATTTCTTTATAGGAATTCAAGAGAAGCAGGTTGACAATGGCATCTTCATAAGTCAGTCAAAGTATGTGCAAGACATACTAGATTCAACATGACTAAATGTAAGTTTGCAAAGACACACATAGCTAGAAACCACTCCCTTGACCTGATCTTAAGGGGGAGTGTGTAGATGAACATCTTTATAGAGCTATGATTGGGTCTCTTATATATCTCACAGCCAACAGGCCTGATATCATGTTTGCTACATCTATATGTGCAAGATATCAAGTCAACCACAAGATGTCACACCTGGTTGCTGTCAAGAGGATTCTTAGATATCTCAAAGGTGCTCCTAAGCTAGGCCTTTGGTATCCAATGAATTCTGACTTCAGTCTGTATGCCTATACAAATAGTGACTATGGTAGCTGCAACATGATTGCAAAAGCTACATCTAGGGGATATCAATTCCTTCGTGAAAGGATAGTCTCATGGCAATGCAAGAAACAATCCTGTGTGTCTGCATCAACTGCTGAAGTTGAATACATTGCTGCTGCTAGCTGTTGTGCTCAAGTGCTTTGGATTCAAAATTAGATGCTAGACTATGGATTCAACCTCAAGAAGACTCTAATCCTAATAGACAAAAACAGTGCTATCTTTATCATAGAGAATCCTGTGCAGCACTCAAGGACAAAACACATCAACATCAGGTATCATCTAATTAGAGATAATTTTGAAAAAGGATTGATAAAACTTGTTAAAGTTGGCACAAATGAACAGTATGCTGATCTGTTCACAAAGGCTTTTGATGAACAGAGATTTAAATATATTATATCAGCTATTGGGATGATTAACTTTGAGTAATTTTTCTTAAGAACTTAATTCAAGACTATTTCTAAAACATGTGTGTCCTAAGTTGTCTAAACTATCACCTTCATAAGCCCAGTTTACTTTAGAAGAAACTATTTCAAATGATATTCCTTAGATTTTTGGAGATTTTAAACATACTTTCTTTCGGAAGAAACTAACTTTGTCTTCAGAAGAATATTAAGTCTTCAAATCACATAACTACTTACAAGAAATTTACCTTCAAAATAAATCTTGATATATCTTCCGAAGCGAAAATATTTCTCTAAGTACTTATATGTATTTGAAGGACAATTTTCATCCGAAAGCAACTAAGCCCTGGATGATTTATTCTCCTAGGAATAAAACTTTCGAGCTTTAATCTCTTCCGAAACCAAATATGTCTCAAAAAGAGAGAATACTCTAAGTATTTTTTTCTTTCGAAGCAAAATTTCCACAAAGCTAAGGAATATCTTCCAAAGTGGCTTCGGAAGTTTTTATAAAACTTCCGAAGGCGAATTAACTTCGGAAGATTTTCTACTTCCAAGAAAACTACCTTTTTGGGCACCTAGGTGGGACCGACATTCGAATTTCAAAGTTTATCCTTTCACATTAACTTTGTTTCAAATTCATTTCATATATATATACACTCAACGGTTCCCCTTCTTTCACTATCTTCTTCATCTGCAAATTCTCTAACCTAAATTCTCCCACAAACCACCTTTGTTCTTATCTTCCTTCACCGCAAAGCTACCTCAAAATGGTCAATCTTGATTGCATAAACCAACCCGATTTTTCCATGCACTTACACAGGCAACACAATTAGGTTGCTCTGTTAGACTCTGAGAAAGATCTTGGTTTCTCAGAGGTTTGCTGCTTCTTAACTTTATCCAACTACTTCACCTCCCTTACCATAGATCCTCCACTCTATGAGGATCAACTTTTGGAGTTCTAGAAGACTTGCCAAGAGGTCACCATCGATGGGGAGAAGGCATTGTGTGCCACAGTGCAGGGGAGGACAATCTTCATCACTCTAGCCTCCATAAACACACATCTTAGGTTGGATGATGTAGAAGGTGATTTGTCCTTCCCCAAGTCTGCTGTCAACCATTCCTTTGGATAGATGGGATGTGAAGGGGATTACTCTGTAAAAACTTTCAGGAAAGGGAAGGTCTCTTTCCAATGAAAGTACCTCCACCATGTTGTCATCCACATTTTATCAAACAAACATGGAGGAAGGGACCAAATTCCTAAAGACCTTTCCTATATAGTCCATGGGATGGTTCAGGGGGTCAAGTTCAGGTATTCACAATTTGTATATACTAATTTACTTACAAACTTGGACTCCTTAGTTTCCTAGATATGTCCAACACATTCTTAACTGTGAACTGGGCTCACAGTTAAGAGGAACAAATAATGTTCTTAAATTGGGACAGATGAAGGCCGGCATCTTTAAAACCATGGGGAAGCCTACTGTGGGCTTCTCAGGGGTAGAAATTGCCCTTGTCCCAAAAATGTTAGAGCTCATTGCTCAAGATGACAACCTAGCAGTACCAGCTAGTGTTGAACCCACACCTTCTACATCTCAATAACCCACACAGCCACAAATAACTATCAGCTACCAAAGGAAACCCAAACAAACCCCTGCACAAGCTACTTAGCTTGTGTAGGCCCCCATATCACCACCCATATAAGAGGAAGTCTACACTGGAGCTCCCACTTTCCCTGAGGAGCAAACCACTCCCATCTCATCAATAATTAGTGCTGGGGTTCCTCATGGTCAACCTGATGAGCTCATAACCCCAACAGCCTTAAGCCTTCACTCAGAGTTTCAAAACTCTAGTGAACAACCTTCAGGGTAAAGTTACCATCCCCAGTCTTTAGATCTTAACCAACCCATTCCCAATCTAGAGTTCTATGATGATGAAGACATAGGCTTCAACAAGTACCGTGAGTCTCTCTTATCTACCCTTGCTCAAGGAGAGATGAGTGCTCCTGCTTCTCGCATGTCTAGCCGACATCATCCACCCCAAACTGAGGTGGATCTTCCTAAACAAGTTCAGGAGATCCATATGGAAGAGGCTCTCACTTCAGCAAATGATTACATAATTAAGACCTCAACCATGGCAAGCAAGCCCCTTGACACTTCAACTAAAGCTATCATGGTTCGCCAAGAACAAAGTGCTGGTGATGAGGAAGAAGACTTAGGTCCTATTCTCTCATCCCCCCTTGATTCTTCTAAAGAAGATGAGGGGAGTCTGAAACTAAAGGTGTAACAACTGAATAAAACATGCACCTATTTAGTCTCAAAGGTTAGTCACCTAGAATCTCAGGTGACCAACTTACAAAGAAGGGTCAATGACCACTAACTTAAGATTACTGATCTCAAGGGAAAGTTAGCTAAGAGACCACTCAGAAGAACTCAACTAGGTTCACAAGAATCTATGGATGTGATGGACCTAACCTCCAGCTCAAATATGAAAAAGGGTGATGCTACTAAAAAGGGGGAGAAAGTCCTCACAATCACAGAACCTGGGAGCTCCTCTCAGAGTATGGACATTGAGGACTCACCACCCTCACTTGCAACTTTCCATACTCAGCAACTTCCTCAAGTCCACATTGATGTGGACCCACTCATACAAAGCCTGTGTGAGGAGGGTATCCCAAGGGCAATGCCTACTCCACCCTATGATACTGAAAATGAAATACAACTGTGGAGGTATGATGCTGATAGAAGAGCCCTGATACTGCATAGACTCTAGGGGCAGCAAGAGGTCTTCAATTTTTAGACCTTGAAGTACCATGACAGCCTTCCTCTAGTCCATATGTCACTTGCCAACACAAGTCAAAATAGGCAAACTAACAGATTGGCCGAGAGGATTCAAGATAGGATAGTTGATGAATTCAGACAAAGAAGAAGACAAAGGCTAACAGGCAATGTCATTGGTCAATTGGATGATGAGGTGGACCCTAAGATGAGCCTCGAAGGGAAAACCTTGACTGAAGGCCTCGTGATAGACCCTTTGAATCTTGTCACAGGAACTGCTTCAAATCCTCTACCTTTAGTGAGGTACCAGCTGGTAATGGTGCTTCACAACCTCTCTCTAGCTAGAGCTTGACTGCTAAACCAAGCAATGAAGGTCAAAGCTCTCTTCACCCTTAGTCACTAAGGCATGTGAGTGACAAAAGGAAAATTAAACTGACTCCTGAGGAGATTGAAGAGGAGAAAAGAGAAATGATGAGGAAGCTAAGGGGAGAGAGTTTAAGTGGGTACCCAGGCTTTATGGAAGCTGCAATGAGGGCTGCCTCCAGGCCAAATACTCAAGATGATGAGTTGAGGGCAGCCAAATTAAACTACTTAGGGACCATGAACTACAAAATAGATGAACTCATCTCTCTTCCCTTAGAGGAACTCAATGAACTGGTAGACACATAGCTGTTAAAGGAAAGAAAGGAGGCAGAGGATGCATCATTGCTCCTCAAGATCAAGGAAGAAAGAAGACAGAAAAGGCTCTACAAACATGCTCATTCCCTTTCCCCAGTTCAAGAAAACCCTGAGACAGAGGTTGTGGCAACTGAACAACCTTTGGTAGACAAGGAAGTATATAGACAAAACATGATTAGCTACTTGAATGCCACAGGCCTCTATCAGGCATCTGCACTTCTTCCCGTATCTTATTAGTATGTAGAATTCGAGTATCTTAAGCAGCTTAAGCAACAAGTACAAAGGAACAGAAGGCTGCTAAGGGAAAGATGAGAGATGAAGCTGCAAAGTCAAAAGCCATCATCCAAAAGAGCCAAAAGAAGTCTGCTGATAAGTAGAGGATGATGAGCTTCTTGAAGTTGTATGGATTCTCCGGAAGGAGGCTTGGTCCAATGTCACTATCCACTATGGATGAGAACATTAGGGTGATCGAGAAGAAGATTAAAAAGGGGGAGCTTGTTGACTTAAATTCTCCACCAAGTCAAACTCCTCCTTTAGTTGAAGTCAAGGTTGAACCCCAAGAGACAACACAACCAGGACCTAGAGCTGAACCATAGCCAACTTCATCTTCTGATCCACAGTAGGGTCCTGATCCTTCTCCTTTTGAACCTGTGAAAGAAGATGACCCAATTGAGAAAGACAGAAAAGAACAATCTAGTGCTGAAGGCCAGTTTTCTCAGTTAAATTCTTCAAAGGAGAGGAAAAGGATGGCCAAGAGAAGTGACAAGAAGAAAAAGAAGTTCAAGGCATCCACCTCTACATCTCAGGATGAGTCAGAGCATCCTGATGTAACTCAAAAAGAGGCTGCTCAACCAACTCCAACACAAGTAGAGCCTCTTGTAGCTGGAAGACCCATCTTGCCCTGGACTTTTGCTGCAAATCCTGATAGATGGTATGTCATTAGAGATCAAGGAGGTCAAGATGTCTCTTTCTGGCAAGACATGCTTGATCTTCCTCTACATGATCACTATGACGTGAGAAGATACTATAAGAGTCTGAGGGATCTGAACAAGTTGATGAAGAAAGGTATGGTCTTGATCCTAATAAGGACTGTCGATATCTGAGTATCCTTATCTGTTTTGGTAGCATCAGCCTAAAGGCAGTTTATAAGGTTATACTTGAAAGGCTGATGCAACCAAAGTAACCAAAGAGCTTCCTACATGCATGCATGATGTACATACTAGAAGTTACTTCGAAAGTTTTACATTCCTTATAGAAAATATTCGAAGTGTAAAATCTTTCGAAGCCAAAGACCAAATCTTTCGAAGCCAAGGATGAATTCTTCCGAAGCTTTGATGACAAAGTCTTCCGAAGCCAAGAGACTGAAAACTGATTTCTTCCGAAGATAGAGAAGACAAGCTTTCTCTGATCAACTTTTGCATAAAGCTGATAAACTTTCCGCTGCCACTCTAAAGACTCACCAACTTATATAAGTTGGTGATAAGGTCCATGCTTTAGTAAACAATAGATTGTGGTTTGGAGTATGTAACTTCTACTTTGTAACTTTTATCTTTTTTGTAATAGATTAGGATGTAAGCTATGGCATGTCATAGTCATAAGTCAAAAGGCAATCTGCCTTTTGACTATATATTGATTTTTTTGTCTAGAGTAGTGTCTCCAGCTGGCTTTCAAAGTATAACCGATTGTATGATGTAGTATAAAGTATCTCAGGTTCTTGTATTTCTTTTCATGCTTTGTAAAACTTGTAAGAGAACTTGAGAGCAATATACAACATTCTTGAAAACCATACTTATCTTGTTCTTGTTCTGTCTCATTACTTACTTGTGTTCATAGTATCTCTTATACAAACCTGGTTCTCTATTTGATCTGTTATGTGTTCTAACACTCTCCTCATTGCGAGACTGATTGTATTCACCACTATTAACCGGTCCTGTAGATTGTACTCAAGCTCTTTGACAAAGTTTACCTTTTCAATAATAAGCTTATCATTTGTGACCTTGCTACTACCAGTAATGTAACCACCAGATTCTCCTCCAAAAGCAACTGGCCCTCCATCAATTTTCTCAAAATCATGAAACAAAGAGCCATTGCCTGTCATGTTACTGGAACAGCCACTGTCAATGATCCTTACATGCCTCTTCGTCTTTAGCTATTCCTACACAGAAAGGGATGGTTAGTTACATTTGGAAACCCAAGACTTGATTGTTTTGGGTTCATTCATCTTTATATAAGATAAACCAATAGTTATGGATCATATATGCAAGCTTTAAGGATCTTTAGTTGATGATGATGAGGAAATTTCAGTCACTTGTACTTTCTTCATCTTTCGTACCATCTTTGAAATACTAGACTTGACTTCAATGCTTTAGAAGTTTTTACAACTTCGGAAGTTTTGTAGACTGAACCTTCTTATGTTTTTGCATCCACTGCAGAGTTCAGTACTTCGGAAGCATTCCTATCTTCCGAGACCAAATTTTCTTCCAAAGGCAATTTTCCACTTATCTTCTTTGCATTCAATTTTGAGCTTTTAAAAGAAAGTGACTTTCCTTCCGAAGCTATTTTCTTCTTCTACTTCTTAGAAGTCCTTTTGGTCATGTTGACAGTACTCTTAGGATTGCAAATGCTATCCTTAGAAAAGTCAGAAGTACTGCCACACATGATGCATTCAACTGACATACTTCTGAGAGTCTTCTTCTGAGAAGATGGTTGAGCTTGATCTCTTTCCAATTCCTTCTTCACCTTTGCAGATGATGCAGCAGGCTTCTAAGGGATATGCTTGCTTTCGTAGCTGGATGGTTTAGGTAGTGCAGCAGTGGTGCACTTTTGATCAACCTTCTTCGTTTGACGATGATGGTTTGAACTTCAACTAGGACTCCTGGTACTAGAGTCCATAGTTAAGTCTTTTGTCTTCACCACCTTAAACCCAACAGATATGAAGACTTGTTTCCGCTTCAGGTTGAAGGTACGTTTGATCTCCTGGGCTTTCTTTGATTTCCTCTTGGCTGCCCTGATCAAATTCTTCCTTGCAGACTTGGTCATCTTTGTCTTCTTCTTCTCTCCAGGAGAGTGGTGTCCTTTCTCAGAATGAGCCTCTTCACTCACTTCAGGCTCACCATTCACCACCTTCTCTTTATCATCATCTTCATCTCTTTCTTGAACTGGATCTTCAAGAGGTAGCTCACCTTCACTAGTTCCACACCTTGGTTGTCTAACGGATAATAATGTGTGTGGAAGAGCTATTTCACTAGATCCCAGTCCCTGTCTTTTTTTATAAGACACTCTAGCATACAAAGATGAGGATATGATGAAGGTTTTCTTTTAAAGAACACACATTTTTCTACCCTGGCTTTGCTGATCACAAGCTCAGCCTAGCATTTAGTTAACTTGGCTATGAGATTTTTGATTTGAGTCTTGTAATATGTATGCTTATGCTTAAGAGTAGAAAGTGTTCTCTTTAAATCTTTTATGTTTAGTTTATAGTCATTTTCTACTCCTTTAAAATTAGCTTTTCAAATATTCAAGGACTCAAGGTCAGATCTTAATTCCAAGTAATAGGACCTATACATGCTAACTTTAGCAATGCACTCAGGTGTACAAAGATGTTCTATTACCTTAGGTTCATCATGATCAGCCATCAAGTCATGGATAGAAGAAACATTTTCAACCTAGAAACTTTAGTTAAAGCCACCTTCTTCAAGAGCAACTGCAGCTTGCTATTTGGGCTTCTCAATCTTTGTGGCTTCCTTAGTGTAGTTTGGTCTAGATTGTGCTTGGCCATCATTTGTCTTTGGTGCCTTGCACTCTGTAGCAAAGTGTCTCATTTGGTTACAATTGTAACAATTCACTTTGCTTTTATCGAGTCCAAACTTTCCACTGGATACATTGCGAGGAAACTTCCTCCCTGTCGTCTAGTAGAACTTTTTGGCTCTATGAGTGAGGAGAGCCATCTGCTATAAAATCTCCTTGTACTCCAGGTCATCTGGATGGAGCAGTTTAAGTATTTTAGAGTGAAGAGAAAGTTGTCTGAACTTTCATCAGAAGACACAAAGGCTTGAGAAGGGCTTGTCTCTTGGAATGGGCTTCCTTGGAGGTAGCTCTCCCTTGATGTCTCTAGGAAGGTGATGAAAGGGCCCTTGTGTGAGTTGTCAGGGTATTTGAGAAGATGATGTTGAGGTTCTCTACTATCCCTTTCAACCACATGGAGGATAGAACCCTTGTGGCTATTGAATGATTTGTGAGATGGATTTTGCATGTTCATCTCAATCTAGTAACCACTCAGGATACCATACAGCTAAGTAAGGGTAAGAGTAAAGAGGTTTTTAGTTCTCTTAATGGCCATATGGTAGTGAGTCCATTCTCTAGGAAGAGAGAACATGAACTTCTTCACAATGTCCCTATTCTCTAGTTTGACACCAGTATCCACCAAAGTGTACACAATCTTAACATACCTGAAGTATTGTTGAGTCATGGTTTCAAGTGTCTTGAAGGTGGAGTTCTCAAACTACTGCTTCATAAGCTCTTTCTTGTTTTCCATTGCTTCATCAGACCCCTCTATACATAATCTTAAGTGAATCCTAGAGTTGCCTTGGAGTTTTGCACTTTTTGAAGCCTCTGTAGATAGAGTTGTTAAGAGCAGTTTGGAGAGCGGTTATGGCATTCTGATCTACATCTATTTTCTTCTAATCTTACTTAGAGTAGTTAGCCATGCCCATTGGGATCATTTCACCAGCAGCAGTTTCTAAATATGTGCATGGGACATAAGGTCCAGAGACAACAGAACTCCACATCCTGCTGTCTTGTGACTTGATGAATCCTTCCATTTTTAGCACCAACTGTCGAACTCATAAGGAGTGATCAGTGGAGATTTGGTCATGGTGCTGGTTTCCATGTCAGCTTTGGAGAGAGCTACCATTTGAGCTGATAAGTGTTTTGTGAAACTAAAAAGATTTAAGATGGTAAGATCTTACAATCAAGAGCATGGAAAGCTCTAATACCAATTGGAGGACCGGGTTAGGGAGATCAATGCAATAGTTTCACAAGTGTTGGAGAGGAAAATAGACAAACACATATACCATCAAATAGGGAACCGATTAAAAGAAATAAAGAACTAAGGCAGAGAACACAAACAAGAACAAGGTAGTTGGTTTTCAAGAATGTTGTATATTGCTCTCAAGTGTTTAACCAAAGTTACAAGGCTTAGTTCCTAAAGACTGGTACATGAGATATTTTATACTACATCCTACAACCGGCCATCCTTTAAAAGCCAGCTGGAACACTAATCTAGACAACAAGATCAATGTAAAGTCAAAAGGCTTATTGCCTTTTGACATGTGACTATGAAATGCCATAGCTCACATCCTTATCTAATACTAATAGATAAAAAAGTACAAAGTAGAAAGTTACAGACAAAGACCATAATCTACAGTTGACAAAAGTATGGAATTATCACCAACATATATAAGTTGGTGAGCGATTAAAGGTGGCAGCGGAAAGTAGTTCGGCTTTGTCAAAAGTATGTCAGAAAAGGCATGTCTTCTCTGTCTTCGGATGAAATCAGTCTCTTGGCTTTGGAAGACTTTGTCTTGAAGATTTGGAAGACTTTATCTTTGGCTTCAGAAGAAATGGTCTTTTGGCTTCGGAAGATTTGACACTAAGAGAATTTCTTAGTAACTATGTCAATTCTTAGAAAATAACTTCCTTGTACTTCAGAATGCATGCCGAGAGATCTTTGGTGAGCATTAGCCTTTAAGATAACTCCTACAGAATATACTTAGAATATATTTATTCAGAGACAGATTTGGTTTCAGAATATATTAAGCTTCAGAAGTTATACTGTAAGAGTAAAAACTCCTGAGACTAAATTGCTTTCGGAATACAATTTTCTTTTAAAACTTATAAGTACTTAGAAGCAGGTTAAGCTTCGGAAGATACATTAGAAATTCTTCCGAGGTTTAATTCCTTAGGAATTAGTTATTAGTTTTAAAGACATAATTTTCATCCAAAGTCAAATTAATTTCTTTCGAGAGAAAATGTGTCCATACTTCTTAAAATTATGAGAATAATAAGGCTTATATGTGTGATAAAATTAGACAACTTTAAAGACATACATCATCTAAAAACAATTTTGAATTAAATTTAAGAAAATCTACTCAAAGTAATCATCCCAATAACTGGTATAAGATATTTAAATCTTTGTACGTAAAATGCTTTTGTGAATAGATCAACATATTATTCATTGGTCTTAAGTTTGACTAGTTTTATCAGTTACTTTTCAAAATTATCTCTAATCAAGTGATACCTGATATTGATGTGCTTTGTCTTTAAGTGCTGCACTAGATTCTCTTTGATTTAGATAGCACTATTGTTTTCTATTTGCATAGGAGTCTTTTGAAAGTTGAATACATAGTCTAGCATTTGATTCAAAATCAAAGCAGTTGAGCACAGTAGCTTGCAGTAGTAATGTATTCAGCTTCTGAAGTTGATGTAGATACACAGGATTGTTTTTTGCATTACCATGAGACTATCCTTTCATGAAGGAACTAACATAGATTTTCCAGTCATATTGCAGCCACCATAGTCACTATCTATATAGGCATATAGATTAAACTCAGAATTCTTTGGATACCAAAGCCCTAGTTTGGGAGCTCCTTTGAGGTATTTAAGAATTCTCTTGACAGCAACTAGGTGTGACATCTTGGAGTTGATTTGATATCTTGCAGATATGCATATGGCAAACATGATATCAGGTCTGCTAGCTGTTAGGTACATAAGAGACCTCAATCATAGCCCTGTATAGATGTTTATCAACACACTCCCCCTCAAGATCTGGTCCTAGGGAGTGGTTTCTAGCTATGGGAGTATTTGCACCCTTACAATTAGTCAAATTAAATCTGGTTAGTATGTGTTGGTTCAAATGATCATTTAAACATGCTTTTGATGATGATTTAACACCAGAATCCTCAAGTTATCATTATATCTAATAATTTAGGGACCAAGAAATGATACTAGAATGAACACAAATCAAGCACAACCCATTTGAAATAAGATTTTGATAAGATGAAAAAGAACAATGCTGAAAGTTAACAATGATAAGCTCCTAGCAATACACAATACACAATGAACTCAAATCAGGCAATATTTCATTAAGGTTCCAAGAGTTACAAAATGATCAACAATCAAACATATTTATACAGTACCAAGTTTCGCATACAGTTTCGCATATAACAAAACAGCAATGCACTGTGACATGTGAAATTGCCAGGCGAAACTACAATTTCGCATGCCACAGAATACAAATTTAACAAAACTAAACTAGATCCTATTACAATACTAACTAATCTATAACTAAGCAATAACTAATAGCAAGATGAATATCATCCTATACTTGATCATCAATACTCCCCCTAGGGGGTATTCACCTGCCGGGTCTTCTGGGTCAACTCCGGTCGTTGTTTTCTCCATCATCCTAGCCAAGCCTCTCATTTCTGTATCCAAATCATCATGTTCCTACACATTCTTTTCGAGCTGCTTGATCTCCGATCTAACTCCCCGAGCTTTGTTTGCCACTCTCTCAAACAAACTTGCCTCCGCCTGTGTCTTTTCTCCCGCACCAAACTTGATTTGATTTTCGCATAACACCTTTAGATCATTGTCACTGAATGCGAACATCTCCATTAGATCAAACAACCGTATTTCATTTACATCCGTCACCCGCACTACTGCCACACCAGTTTGGTTATCATAGAACCACTTCTCAGACTTCTACAGTCTTGATGGTTGCTAATCTGGTATCCTAACCCAATTGATAGTCTTAGCAAGCTTCAACTTTAGCACAATCTTCCCCTTTCCTGTTTTCTAGTCTAAATCCTTCTTTGACCTCCTCCTCTCAGTCTTCATGTATCCAAAAACAGCAAAATTGTCCTGAACGCCCTGGTGAATCTCATGTTCTAGCAGTATGGTGCGTTTGCTTAAACCATAATCTAGAAGGGGTATCTGTGATAGTCTTCTCAAATCCCACCTAGGAAGTGTCTTAAATGCCTTCCTTTTGTGTAGATAAGAGATCCCCCCTCCACGCCTCTTTATCATGAACATCTTAAGAAGTGGTTATCACAGAACCACTTCTTAAATGCCTTTCTTTTCTGTCCGGTTCTCTAACGCTTTGAAAGAGTGGGGTTAGCTTCTCTAGCTCTTCCACCTTTATGAACCAATCTTCCTTATCCATCTCAATAATGTCTCCATCAACTGAACTCCTCTGAACCACATATGCCATCGGCCTCTCTTCCATTACATAGAATTCTGGCTTAGAATCTTAGTCCACCGGCTATTCTTCAACCTCTTCCTCCTCATCTACTAAATTGAGCTCTTCATTTATCTTTTCTCCTCCTGCTCTCTCCTCCTTGATAAATTCATTCCTAGTAAGATCAACATCTATATCTACTAGATCGGAGTTGGTCTCTCAGCACAAGTTTTATCTCTCAAACTCCCGTGAATAGATGAAGCAAAATCTCTAAACTAAGTTGATAATAATATACTAAGTGAACAAGGAAAATGGTTTTCAAGATACTTGCATATATTACTTCTCAACGTAGTGTTACAAGACTCTTACAAGCATTCCCTCTTGCTTGGAGAGTTACAATGAGAAACTATATATACTACTATCTACACCCGGTTATATTTGGAAAACTAGCTGGAAATTACAACTAGACGAATACTACATTACTAGAAATAAGGTGTGTAAGATAAAATAATATCCTAGATTAGGTACTCACGACATGTCCATGACTTACCTTTTGTTACTAACTAGAGTTGGTAACTATACTAACTGATAAAGGTGAACAGTGGATTAAAGTATGGTTAACTACATAGGCGTGGGAAAGCGTCATGTAGTATATTAGAGTTGGCAGCAAGTGTCAGTCAGACCATACTTATGTCCAGTGGTTCATAGTTGATTCTTCTGAAGCTTAAATGGCTTTGGAATAATGAGTTCTTCCGAAGCCATTTATACTTCGGAAGAATCCACTTCTTCCTAGACTTCTGCAAGTTTTCATGACTTCATTCTTTGGATGACTTTATCTTTGATCTTCTAAGTGCTTATACTTCAGAAGGAGAATTACTTAGTCTCGGAAGACTTAGTTTTCCTTCGGAAGTTCTTTATACTTGTGCTTCTGAAGATCTTCAACTTGTCTTCGAAAGAGCAGCTTTGTTTTCGGAAGACTTCTTCAGTTGCACTTAAAAAATCTTCTAAGTGTTGCATTGCTTGCACCAGCCTCATATCATCCACATATGATCCAACAAACTCCCATTAGGCTGATGCTATCAAAATTTCACTTCCTTCTGCTTCTCAAAGCCTTCAACACCAGGGAGAGCAGATATTTATTTGTTTCCTTGCTCTTCCTTAATGTGCTGGAGAGAAGCTTGTACAAGTCATTCGTGGATAGAAGATCTAGTCTGTTGCTCTAAATGACATGTACACTCTATTGTGGCCCTCTGAAGAGAGTTAGTTGATGGGAACTATAGTCATACTCCAATCTAACTATGGAATCTAAAGCAGGGCCTTCAATCATTTGAATGAATGGACTTTCTTTAGTAGTGGCACCCTCTTCTTCTTCCTTTCTCATCTTCAACTCCTCTTGAATCTATGCTTTCTTTGTGAGCTCAGCAAGATGAAGGCTGCTTAGATGGTTTCTGATTGAGCAGCCACTTGAGAGTTTGAGGGGTTGGAGAATGGTTTCTCTACTAACATAGTAAGATCGAATCTGCTAGAGTGTAAAAGAGATTATGTGTCAAGTCTACTGACTTCACCATTCTCCCTTTCCACAGCAAAGTTGTGAGAAGGTTCATCAAACCTCCACTTGACAATTTGCTTTCGAGGATTGAGGGGCTTGTTTGACAGTTTGTCCCCTTTCCTAGTGTCCAACAGAGTCACCAATCTTCTTCTCAACTTTTTTTTTCCTTGAGAGTGTCAGAGTTGATTGCTAGAAGTTGAAGAGCGTGGTCTAGTGTTCCCCTGGGAAGATCAAGAAATTCATCTTCTATGAGGGAATAGGCAGAGCTGTCAATAAACTTTAGTTTAATTGACTCTTTCTCACAATAGATTTCGCTCAAGGTTGTGTAGTTGGTGAGCTTTTTTTTGATCTCCTTGTATTCCTCCAAGGTTAGAGGCTTGGATGGTTCAAAGGATGGCTTGGGTAATGGTTGGTTCTGGGTTGTGTTTTGGGTTTCAGGATGGGTAATGGTGGTGGTTGTTGAGAGGCAATGGATGAGGGTGTAGGTAAGACTGATGGTTCAAGGGTGTAAGGTTCAGTAGAAGGTTCGGTTTTGATGGGTGCCATCCTCTACACATCTTGAGATTGAGTTACCTCCTTCCTTCTTTCTAAGCAAAAATTAGCTTTGATTTCACTGATATGTCATTGTATGGTCTTCTCTGACATGGGACCTACGTGCTTGCCTTTGAAGCCGTGGGCCCTAAGATAAGCTTTCATCAAGGCTTTGTCTCCCACCTTCTTGGCAGCCACAAGTTGGGCCTCTTCCTTCTTCTTCTTCTCCTTCAGCTTTTCCCTAGCAGCCTTCTTCCTCTCCTTGTTGATTTGATCTTGTTTTTTATGAAAAAGAAACAAGATCGTGTCATTTTCATGAGGAGTCTCCTCCTCCTAAGAATAGCCCCTTGAGCATAGGAAGGCTATCCTCTCCATCCTTTCACTTCGCTCAGCCTCTTACTTCTTTCTCCTTCTCTCTTACTCTACGGCCAACCTTGCTTCTTTTTTTCTTCTTCTTCCTTTTGTAGCAGGGTTGCCTTTTCCAACTGCACAAGCTCATCAAGTGGGAGTAGAAGCATTTCTTTATTAACCACTGCCAGGCTGATGAGCCTGTCTATCACCTCTACTCTCCTCCTGTTGTTGATAGACTCTTGAGCTGCCGCTACTTCTTTGCTCCTTGCAGCCAGCAGTTTCCCAGTATCAAGCCTACCTTTCTTCTTTAGCTTTTCTAACCTTTCCTCCTCAAGAAGCTCCTCAACAGTCATCTTTTTTTTTTCCTTTAGGATTTGAGGAAGATTCAGCCTTTGGGGATTCTGGCTTAGTTGATTCAGGTTAGGGGGAGAGGGGTTGAACTTGTGGTGGTTGTTGTGTTTGAAATAGAGGGGTTTGGAGAAAGTACTCACTGTTTATCTCAAAGGCTAAGTCAAGAATGGCCTCTGTGATGAGCAGATCATCGGACAAAGAAGACAGTTCAACTATTCCTTCAGCAGCTTGAATTTCTGCTTCGGAAGAGATTGGAATTTCACTACCTGTCCCAACTGAGTCAATTGCTGGACCATCAATCCTTATTTCCCCTTCGAAGTCAATCTTAGGTTCAATAGGGACCTTAGGTTGACCAACTTCCTTCTCGGAGGTAGGTGGTGCACTCAACCTTTGAAGCTCTTTAGCTCCAAAGTAGGCAATGGCAACATCTGGGAGGGTTGTTCAAGGGAAGAGCTTATCAGAAATTTGGCTAAAAATCTATTGAGGTCAATAAGCATCCTTGGGTCCACTTGAATTGTAATGGGAGGAGTCTGAGGGAAGATAGCTGTAGGGTGTGGTTGTGTAGGGTAATATGAAGATAAGGAGGTTGTGATGGCTAGGCTTGGTTCCTCATGTCTTTCTTTTTGTACATTCTCCTCCTTTTTGGT
The DNA here is from genome assembly GCA_025506415.1 of Flaveria robusta. Taxonomy (NCBI): domain Eukaryota; kingdom Viridiplantae; phylum Streptophyta; class Magnoliopsida; order Asterales; family Asteraceae; genus Flaveria; species Flaveria robusta. Next base: position 34,650,998 of record CM046469.1, on the reverse strand, counting down.
AGCATCATCTTGAGAAGTAGATGAGCTAGAGGAAGAACTTAAAGAAACTTGAATTGGTACGTGACAAACAGACTTCTCAATCTGTTTCTCAGCTAGTTGAGCCTTGAGATTTTCAATCTCAAGTTGCTGAGTGTCAGACCTATCCTCTAAAGTCTTAATCTTTTATTCCAGGTTTGAGACTTTAGAAAATAGGTCTCTGATTGTGAGTTGCAGACTTCCCTCATCTTCTTTTGAAGAATCACAGGGAGATGAGATAACATACCTAGTATGTTCATCATCATCACCAGATGTGGTTTCTTGGCACCTTGGTTTCCCTTGCATGCTGATGTCTCTTTAAGAGGCATCAAGTGGCAGGGATGTCGTAGACTCAGTCTCACTAATGTTACCACTATCCTGAGAGTCCAATGAGATACTCTTAGTAGTGGCAGCTGAATCTACATGAGTCCCCTCCATACTTGTGGGACACACCTCATTTGGTCTAACTAATGTGGGCTAGAAATCAGAGTTTCCTTGGGGCTCAGTTGATTTGGAGAGTGGTGCAGGAGATCATCATCATGGCCCTGAGGAGACATGAGATCCTTATCAGATAAGGTTCATAGGTCAATAATGGATAGTGAGGTTATTCCTAATGACCTGGGACCTTGGTCAGCAGCTAATGGCACTAAGCAAGTGATGTGGCTATCCCTTTTTGGTTTCTCAGAAGAGTGTTGAGACTCACCCTTAGGGCTTTTAGCTTGGGTTGTAGGCTCACCAGGTTGAGACTACGGAGGCTCAACACTGATATTAAGGTCAATGGTGGAGGATGGTGGGACCTCTGGCTGAGTGCGAGCCCTGAGTTCCACTCTAGCCTTTTTGGTTTGAACAATGGGAACTTATTCAATTAGAGTAGATTAATCAAGGGTTCGTTTGGGCATCTTGTATAGGTGAATCTGATTGGGTGGGGAGAAGTGATTGGCATTAAAGGGGTGATGTCCGATGTGGGTTCATCACCTGCTAGGTCTACAAGGATGTCACCAGGAGCCACTGGCTCAAGCATACTCGAAAGGAGATCAGTGAATCTTCCCGTGAAGTTGGTGGACACCTTCTTTAAAGTTTTGAAGATACCTGGCCTCATGTGAGGGACAAGAAGGATATCTTCATATTGAAGTTGATCCTGGTCCTACTCACAGTTGATGATATGTTGAATAAACCTGGAATACATGTAAAATGGGTCCCTGTTGAGGTTAACTCTGAGATTGTTCAGCATAAATCTTGATTAATTGAATCTTAGGCCTTTGACCAACCCACGGACTAGGCAGCCCAAATCGTATGGGATTTGATCTCATCCCCCTGATTTGTTGGAGAGACAGTGAAACACGATATGCAGCAAGAACTTACAGTTGTATGAAAAGTTGAACTTGTATACGGTTAACTTGCTCACATCACCACCATAACCCATTTGATTGCAAGAGTCCTCCAAATTATACTTGGGGAATTCAATAGTAGCGCCTTCATGTAACACTCGGAAATTTTAAAAGAAGAGAAAAAGTGAAAAAAAGGAAAGAATAGCAAAATAACCCAAGTTGAGGGGTTAAAGTTGTATAATGGGGCAAAGATTATTATTATTTTGTTTAAAAAGGTGGACATGGCCGCCCATGACTTCTGTACCACCTTTCATTCGGATTTTCTAGAGAGAGAAAGAGCAGAATTCTCTCGGTTTTAGAGAGAGTTAGAAGAGAAGATCGATTTTCAGGTTAGTTTTTGGTGTTTTGAGTTGTTCTTGGCTGATTTTCAGCCTCGGGTATGTGCTTATGTGTTTTTGTGTGTTCAGTTGTGTGTTTTGGTGTTTTTAGGTGTTTGAACTCATAGAGCATTCGGGTTTCAAGAAGCCTTACTCGAAAGTTGCAAGAGGTGAGTTCTAGATCCCTGGTTTTAAGTGTTTTAACTTGTTTTCGGGCTGGAAATGCATGTTGTAACGTTTTTATAAAAATTTGGGTGTGTACCTGTATGTATGTGTATGTGCCCTATTGGGAGGGGGTATGTTTGGGAAGGGTTTTGATTATGATCGTATTCTATGCTTGTTTTGATGCTTAGCATGTTAGAACTAGGCTTGGAACAGGTTAGAATGATGATTTGAGGACTGAAAATGATGTTAGTTAGAAAGCAGTTGGCCATGCACCCAAGTGCTCTGCGCCTAAGGTTCATGCGCCCCAATAGTGCCCATGGGCCTAGAATTATGCCTAGGCGCCTAAGGGTTCCCATGCACCTAAGTCAGGCCCATGTGCCTGCATAGTGCTCGTACGCTTAGAAAATTGCCCAAATGCCTAAGTGTTGGCCATGCTTCCGCATAGTTGCCATGCGCCTGCATAGTGCCCATGCGCCCAATGCCTTAGAAAATATTTTAAATTTTTGGGAAAAAGGGGTTTTTAGGCTATGACTTGGAATGTTTCCGGGGATGATGTATGATTATGTTATGCATGTTTATGATGTGTTTCCTTATGTTCCTTATTACGTATTATTACGTGGCTTTACGTGGTGCGATTATGTTAATGAACGTAAAGTATTATCTTAACGAAGTGAAAGATCTATGATAATGAAAGTGGAACATAATGAATGAACGAATGAAAGTCTTGAAAGCAAAATTTAAGGAGGTTCACAACTCATTGAGAGTTGTTAGCTCAACTATGTGTCATACAGCGTGCGATTTTGGCTAACCCATGAGGGTTCACACACAGGGGAGTCAGTCTTAGTGACTGCTCCATACGTGCGATATGGGATCTTTGTCGCTAAACCCTAGATTAGATGGCTTCGTTCCCAAGAGGGGGGTTTAGCCTATGACAGGATCTGGATAGAAGTTAAAGATAATGTAAAGTGCGAAATGTACGAAATGTGCGATATGAACGGAATGAACGATGACGGAAGATAATAAATATTACCTTGATGTATGTATGATGTATGATCATGTGTGAAAGTAAGAAAATGTTTTAACGATATAAATATTTTTATAAAACTAGAACTTAGCAACGCTGACTTTTATGCATTTTCAGTTGGCAGGTAATGGTTGCTGAGGATGGCTCGGGGTGAAGCTACTTGGCAAAATTTTGGATGGCATCCATTTTATGTTATAATGTTGTTTTTGTGTTGTAATGCAACCGAACGATGTTTTGTAATGATAACAATGTTGTATTATTTGGCAAAAGCAATTATTAATATATAAAATGGTTTTTGTTAAATTATTCACTGCAATGTTTTTAATGATTTGTAATGTGATTTTAAATGTCATGTGCGATGAATGTCCAACTGTGAGTGTCCCGGGAACGGGGCCTTACACTTCATCGTGAAGCTCCAGATGTTCTCTGATGGTTCTTTAACTGATGACAAGATCCTGCCCGCAGATACTCGATCTGATTAGCCTTTCTCCATTAAGAATGTCGCTTTGACCATTGGCCCAAAATTCAGCTATGTGGTTCGAGTAGATAGTGGGGTTAACAGTGAGGGCGGTGAAGTATGTTGATTGAGTCTGAAATTGGATGATTGTGGCAAAGTCAGGATCCTTAGAAGAATCAAGGATTGCGACCTGGTTATGTTGAGGATTCAAGGCTATTGTTTGCTAAAGTACTGTGGGATTGAAGGAATTTGAGAGAGAGTGTAGAAGAAGATAGTGGAAATTTGGGACTTTTGTGAAGGTAAAGAAATTAAGAAAGGAATTTCAGAAGTTTTTAAATGGGGGTTAAAAGATCAAACCGATATGGTGAAAAGACAACTTAGATTTGATTTGACAGTGGCAGTACGTTAAAGGATTACTTAATATATTCCGATAGTCCTTAGTAAAATCTTACTTTTTATATAGTGGAGCCCAAAGATTTCCGTTACACTATAAAGTTTTCTTGTGAGAGTAAAATTGCTTCCAAGAGAAAACTGTAAGCTCTTAGTATTGTCTTCCGAAGGCACTTTTACTTCCGAAGGCAAATCATGTCTCAAGGACAAATTTGCTTCCGAGAGTAAAATGGTCTTCCGAAGGAATAAGTTTTATAAGCTTCGAAAGTAAATATGATCTATGATCAAGCTTTCTTCCGAGGCTCAAAACTCTTTGGAAGTAAATACTTATGCAAAGGAATTTGCCTTCGAAAGATCTATAAAGATATCTTCTGAGGGTAAATTTCTTTTCGGAAGAATTGTTATTTAGAAATTTTGAAGAAAAGCCTTTTGTAGCAAGGCTTAGACTGTATGAAGGCAACACAAACAATACACTAACTAGAAGGTTTTCAAGAGAGATAAACTAATCAATGTTTATCATACCAATAGCTGTGATTAAATACTTAAATCTTTGTTCATCAAAAGCTTTGGTGAACAGGTAAGCATATTGTTCATTTGAATCAACTTTGACTAGTTTGATCAAGTGTTTCTCATGAATATCTCGAATGAAGTGGTACCTGATGTCGATGTGCTTTGTTTTGGAGTGCTTGATCGGATTTTCTCTTATAGAGATTGCACTCTTGTTGTCTATGTGGATAGGAGTCTCCATGAAGTTAAAACCATAGTCTAACATCTGATTTGCAATCCATAGCAGCTGAGCCCAACAACTTGCAGCAGTAATGTATTCAGCTTCAGCAGGTGATTAGAGACACATGATTGCTTCTTGCATTACCAGGAGATGATCCTTCCACCAAGAAATTGACATCCTCCTGATGTGGATTTCTTGTTGATATTGTAGCCATCGTAATCACTGTCAATGTAGCCGTAGAGATTGAAGTCTTTATTCCTAAGATACCAGAGACTCAGCTTGGGAGCTCCTTTGAAGTATCTAAAAATTCTCTTGGCAGCAATTAGGTATGACACCTTTGGAGCACTCTGATATCTTGCATAGATGCAAGTTGCAAACATGATATCAGGTCTACTTGCTGTGAGATACATCAGAGATCCTATAATTGCCTTGTACTGATGCTAATCAGTATCCTCCCCCTCAGAGTCAGGACAAAGATTGTGATTTATGGGTATAGGTGTCTTTGCTGGCTTACAATCTTTCATCTCAAATCTGTCTAATATATCCTTGACATACTTAGATTGATTTATGAAGAACTCATCTTCCATCTGCTTCACTTGAATTCTAAGGAAGAAATCCATCTTTCCCATGGAACTCATTTCAAACTTCTTCTTCATAATGCTTTCAAAATCTTTGCACATTTGGTCATTTGAGTAACCAAAGATGATGCCATCAACATAGACTTGAATGAGCAAAATGTCTTTCCAAGACTTCCTTATGAACAATGTTTTGTCTATTGTACCTCTGGAATAGCAATGCTTTAGAAGAAATTGAGACAGTGTCTCATACCACAGCCTAGGTGCCTGGTGCAGCCCATAAAGAGCTTTATCCAGTTTGCACTCATAGTTGGGGTGCAGTGGGTCTTCAAATCATGGTGGCTAACACACATAGACTTCTTTGTCGATATCCCCATACAAAAATGCACATTTGACATCAAGTTGGTAAACTATGAAGTTCTTGGATGCTACATAAGCAAGGAAGATTCTCACAACCTTAAGTCTCGCAACAGGTGCAAAGACATTAGTGTAATCTAACCCTTCCTCCTGTGTGTATCCTTGAACTACAAGTCTTGCTTTGTTCTTGATGATCAAACCTCTATCATCTCTTTTTTTTTTCTAAACACCGACTTAGTGCCAATGGGACTTGACAAGGTGGTATTGGACATAGGTTCAATACCTTTTGTCTCTTGAATTGAAGCAAATCTTATTCCGTTAATTCAAACCAGTTGTTGTCCTTGAGAGCTTCTTTCACCTTCTTTGGTCTCATTTGAGAAAGAAAGCAAGAGTACAAGCAAACATTCCCATTATGAATTTGTCCTTTTGTTCTCACACCTTCTGAGACATCCCCAGTGATTTTTTCAGCTGGATGAGTGTTGTGGATTCTGAGCCTGGGAATCACATCTAGTTGAATAGATAAATCCAAGTTAGAGAAATTTTGCTTAGGATTTTGAGTATTATTCCCAGCTGCTCTCTCACACTCATTTAATGAAGACTGATTGAATGAATGTGTGATAGTGTCGATGATATTTTGCTGTGAAGAAGCATCAACAGTTGCCTGTTCCTCCAGATTACTGTCTTTATTAGCTTGGTGTTGAGTGATGGAGTTATAAGCTGATGAGTTTTGAGGCTCAGTTTGCTGACAATTTGTTGAAGCTCCACTGTTTTTTGAGATGTTCAAGCTTTCAGGAGTTCCAGTAGTAGGAGCTTGATCTTCATGATCTCTTAGAGAACTTGGCATAGGTCTGGATAACTCAAATAATTGATCATCATATGAGTCATTTTGTGTTCCTGTTCTAGTTGAAACATTCTCACAAGATGGTTTAGAATAGTTTGGAAACAATTCTAAGTCAAAAATGTAATCAGGGCCATTCCTCTTAACACAAGGAGTGTGCTCATTGACAAAATGTTAGATGATTCCTCAAATTGTTGACTTTTGATGTTACATACTCTATAAGCAATAGAGTTTGAGGAATATCGAACGAAGATAGCATCATCTGATTTTTCAGCAAATTTTTCCAAATTATCTTTTGTGTTAAGTATGGTACACCTGCTGCCAAAGGACTTAAGAAAACAAATAAATGGTGGTCTCTTGTTCCACAGCTCATAAGGGGTTTCTCCATGGGCTTGACAATGAAAACTCTGTCCTGCACATAGCATGTAGTGTTGACTGCCTCAGCCTAGAAAGTTAGAGACAGCTTTGAATCAGCTAACATAGTTCTTGCAGACTCAATAAGTGTCCTGTACCCCCTCTCAGTGACACCATTTTGTTGAGGAGTTCTAGAAGCACTATATTGTTTGGAAATTCCTTTTGAGTTACAGAATGAGTCAAGAACTTGATTTTTAAACTCAGTCATTTGATCACTTTTGATAATTTTTACCTTATGATTAATTTAATTTTCTATTTTAAGAATAAAAGATTTTAAAGTTTCAGTAGTTTCATCTTTAGTTCTTAAAAAGAATACCCATGTAAATCTTGTAAAATCATCAACAATCACAAGGCAGTATGATTTCCTTCCAATGCTCATTATACTTGTGGGACCGAATAGATCCATGTGCAATAAGTGTAATGGTGTTGTGATTGAGTTAACTTCTTTGGATTTCTGAGATGCCTTGTGTTGCTTACCTTTCAGACAAGCAACACAATTCTCTCTACAGAAAAATTCCTTTTTAGGCACACCATGTACCAAGTTATTTTTGACTAATTTGTTCATGGTTTTGAAATTAACATGACACATTCTTTTATGCTATAGAGTTGACTCATCACCGTTAGCGTTGGAAAGAAAGCATGATACTTCACCTAGTGGGGAAGCATTGTTCATATCTAGCTTGTACATATCCCCTTTCCCAGGAGATCTAAGAAGCACCAAATCCTGAGGAATTGTCATCCCGGGTTTGAGGATAATGCACTCATGTTCTGTGAAAAGCATCTGATGCTTTTGGTCACAGAATTGAGAAACACATAAAAAATTATATTCAAGCTGTTTGATAAAGTTTACTTTGTCAACTTTCAACTTACCATTTGATACACTACCTCTAACAGAAATGTATCCTCTCGCTTCACCTCTAAACTGAATAGGACCTCCATCAAAGTGTTCAAACTATTAAAGGAGAGATCTGTTCCCTGTCATGTGCTTGGAGCATCCACTGTCCACAATCCAAACATTTCCAATTTTGTCATGTGGATGTTCCTGCACATAAGGTGAAATGATTAGTTACTATTGGAAACCCAAGCCTTATTGGTCCTGGGCTATTCCAATGTAGATGAGATAATTGAACCAAAATGTATGCATGGGGGTTCAATTATGGTTTGTGAAGAAGAAGTTTAGGTTGCAGCATCTTTTCTAATCTTCCATTCCATCCCATGGTTGATCTGTGTAGATGAGCCTGTGGCAGCTTGAGTAATATTACTTGCTTCCGAGGCTTCTTTCTTATCGGAAGAAGTTGTCACCACCTTTTCTTCTGAAGCAGTCTTCTTCTCGGAAGGTTTCAAAATATTTCTTTTGTTTCTTTGTTTTCTCTTGGGCTTGTCTTCCGAAGCTGTTTTCCTATCGGAAGAATGTGTTTCTTCTGAAAGCAACTTGGCTTTAGAAAAAAACTTTCCTTTTATTGACACTTGAACCATATGATAATGTCCAAATATGAAACCATTCTTGACTCATTCTTTCTTAACATTGTTTGCATAATGTGTGCTTGCTGGATTGTAGTAACAATCTTTAGCCATGTGGTTATGCAGACCACACATTATGCACTCAATGTTATTCTTGATGGGACACGGGGGCTGTTGTTTCTTGCACTTCTTTTCATCTTCAACAGTCTTTCCCTTCAAATTCTGATCCTTCAGCTGGATAGAAGTGTTGGTACGTATTCACTTATTAAAAATCAATAATCAAATTACAGTGCTGGAATGAAAGTAACCAGACGAACAACAAGAAATGTAATGTTTGATGGATCAAAAAGAAGTGAAATCAATGTAACATGATCAAGTAAATAGGATTTTCTTGTACGTCAATCAAAATTCTGCAACTACAGATTGGTGTATAAGAGTTTTTACGAAAGAATTACTAAATACATAGGGAAAGAACTAGTTATACTAAAACACTAAACAACTATAGTTCTATTGTTTGAACGCACTTCTGAACCAATCTAATCAAATATGATTATAATTATCATCAAAATTGCCACAATAAATCGCAAAAGGACCATAGAATCATTAGTGCGATTCGAAACCAAAACCAAACATGTAACCACACGAATAACTCCTAAAATCAATCCACTCCTACCCGAAACTCATCAGAAGACTCCATAACCATCTTCGAAAACTCTTGCCTCAGAAATCCACAAATCCATCTTATAACAACTGTTGATCTACAGAAACCATTTGTCACACCCCGAAAAGCCACCGAAAGGGCACGCGTGCGACGGAGATAACAGAAGTTGGATTATTCCAACAGTTATCGAGCAAACATATCATGAATACCATCGTTAAATATTAATATTAAAATGTCATTACATCAACGGGTAGAAGTCTTAAATTTAAAACTTAAATTGTAATAACATAACATTGTTTTAAACATAAACAAAAGATTTTAATCAGCAGCGGAATTTGGTCCCAAAGGTGGTATCCAAAATTGATAAGTTTGCCGTTAAAACCCTTTTCATTCCCATGCATGCCTAATCTCTTGAAAAACATGCCCAAAAAGTTTATCAGCAAAAAGCTGGTGAGTTCACAGGTTTGTAACAATATCAACAAAGTTTTCATTTTCAAACGATATGATTATCCCAGAATCAACCCCTGGATCGTCAATGACTAGCTAGGTCTATTGACTATGATCGCAACCAAGAGCCCCATAATCAAACCAAGACACAATGTCCCTCAAATTCTTTCAACATATATTCCCTCTGTACCGGACAGGTGGCAACCGATCCTGAGGGGTGGTTGTCAAACCCAATAGATCTACCAATATATCCTGTGGCCCTCCAAGGGTTAATGATTATGTAAGAGGGCAGCCATGCGCAAATAATAAAACAACTCAAGGTCATCATAAAAATCACGCAGCTATTCCATAATCATATCATAAACAAAAATCGTTATAGCATGTTTTTCCCCCAAAACAGTTAAATAAAACCTTATTTAAAAATAGGGACTGTGAAAACTCACCTTCAAAAGTGACCGAGAGATGATCTAGCAAAATCGAGCCCGAAAAATAAACGACCAATTAACGCCCTAAACACAAAGGATCTATTAATTGTCACGTAATAAGTCTAATACGTAAGTTGTTTACCCAACTTACTAGACTCGTAGCACACCACCTCAGCATGATGCTTCGACAACTAATCCATGCCCACGACGATATCGAAACTACCAAGCACAATGGGTAGGAGGTCGATGCTAAAAGAATGACCTTCTAATTGCATAGAACACCCTCTAACTACATTACATGCCTCAATTATCTTTCCGTTGGCTAGCTCGACAATATATTTCTTTTCTAATTTACTAGATTTAAGGCCAAGTAATGTTTCAAAGTTCTTTGACACAAAACTCATATCGGCTCCAGTATCAAATAATATAGATGCGAAATGGTTGTTGACAAGGAACGTACCAGTGACGACGGACGGTTCCTGCCTTGCCTCTTTGGCGTTCATCTCAAACGCCCTGCCCCTTGCATTTGATCCTTTCAGCTTGGGGCAATCCCTCTTGTAATGACCTTCGACTCCACATTCATAACATCTTTGCCCAGTTCTCTTAGGCTTCTCAACCAATCTTACTCGATAAGTCTGAGCTTGATGCCCATACTTGTTACACCTTGAACACACATTCACATTGCAGTTACCACTATGATGAACATTACACTTACTACACTTTGGCTGTGCACCAGCTTGCCTCCTTGCCTCCGGAAAGTTAGTAGCATACATCTTTCCTGACTTAACTCTTTGATTCTTCCGATTGCCAGATCGGTTCTTGAAATTTCCAGTCCACTTCCTCTTATTCTCCATGATTCTCTTGTCAGTCTCCACAACTTTTCTTTCTTTTTCCATGGGCTTTTTACTGGTATCCCCTTTCTTGACTATCACACCTCTCCGAATAGCATCATCAGTCAAAGAATTGGCTAATGCCACTACGCTCTGCATTGTGGTAGGGTTTGATGCTGTAACCATGCCTCTGATCTGGGGTGCCAATCCCCAAATATATCTCTCAATTATGACATAGTCAGGAGTCACCATTCGGGGAACAAGTCTTGCCAGATCATTAAACCTGGAAGTATAGGCTATAACTTCTGCACCTTCCATAGTCAGATTCCAAAATTCAGTCTCAATCTTTTAGAGCTCATCGCAAGGACAGTACTCCTTAAGCAACATCTCCTTTAATTGGTTTCAAGAGAGACCAAACGCAGCTTCCTCTCCTAGGTTTTGAACCTGCGAATTCCACCAACTCAAAGCTTCATCTTGGAATGAACATGTGGCATACTTCACTCGCTGATCAGCAGAACAGTTGCTGATTGCCATCACCGATTCCATCTTTTCAATCCATCTAATGATGTCAAGAGGACCTTCAGCTCCCGTAAAGATTCGTGGATTACAAGCTTGGAATGTCTTGTAGGTACAACCCTAAGCTTGATTCCCAGAGGGATTTCCAGTAGAAGTACCTCCACTAGAACCACCCATGGTGCCAGGTCTTCTACCATGCTCTGCATTTGCGTCATGTTGCTCGAGTGCAGAGTTGACATGTTGGGATATCAATTGTGCTAACTCTTCAGCAGTGGTAGGCAAACCAGTACCTCTAGTACCAGTGGTATTTCACGTGTTAGGTGCCATGAATTAACTTCTGTTATACATTAAACAAAAAAGAATAAACGACATACACGAAATGATATCAAAATGTATGCTAATAATAATAGATTTATAATCACAACATTTCGATACAACATTCATTAAAGTTATCATAACGATTTAATGAGTGAAGGATAGTCAGTACAAAATACATAATTTAGAAACAACGCAAAAGAGATGTTTACAGTAGCATCAACATCATTACAAAATTAGTTGTTTTCATATCCCAAGTACTGACATATCTAAGGACCCTACAAATCTAACGAGAGAATCGTACCATCACATCGGCATGCACCACCATCGAAGCCATCATCATGCAAACCATTGCCAACCCTAATGCCGCCTTCACTTGCTCCTCAAGAGAAGTCACCTGCTGCTGTGCTGCTACCAATCCAGCTTCTGCAGCCTCAACCTTTAGCTCTGTAACCTCCAACTTCTTCTTCGTCTCAGCTAGCCCTGACTCCAAATCACAAATCCTAAAATGTAGCTGGTTCAGGATGTCATTCTCAATCACCTTATCCTCCTCAAATGACATCATCCTTTCATCCATAGCCTGTAACATCTAGCTAGTCACTCCTGCCTTACCCTGTAAGGATGAGATCTGGTGCTTATAGTGAATGCATCTCGTCGCTAGAGTAGCTAGAGTGCGATGTACAGGCTCGTCGATCAGTGGTAGGTCTCGACGAGCTGATGATGACTCACCAACCTCAAACGTAGAAGGCACACCACCCTCATCAGCCCACTCCTGTACCCGTCCAGTCAACCAATCCCACTGCCCGTCCTGCACTCTAGCCCTCTTTGGCTCAGCCTCATCTAGCATCTCACTTGTACTGTCATCAGTAACTACCTTCGGCACCCTCTTCTTCTTCCTCGAGTAGACAAAGCGAATCTCAGGGACATGTTCAGGAACGTCAGGAACAGGCTCACCAACAGCAGGGGGACTCTCATCATCAGACGTCCAAATCCAGCCATTCCCATACTCGGAAGTAGGCTCCCATTTAGGCGCAAACGGGTACTGATAAATCTCCAAGGGTGTGATAGGGGGAAGAGAAAACTTAGGATCCTCGTAATCACTATCGGAGTCATGGATCAGAATGAACAAAGTTCGAGTAGGCATCTGCAACAGGAGCATATCCGTACTAAATTTTCTAACTAGAGGCATCTATACTTAATTCATTTTAATGAACAATAAGCAGAAACATCATTAATTTAATGCATGCATGACAAGGAACACTTAGGAATGAAAACGTTTTAACTCAAAAACATTTTTGGTTATAGTCTAGATTTTCGAAAAATTATTTTCTAGTTCGCTATAACCGTTGGCTCTGATACCAACTTCTGTCATACCCCGAAAAGCCACCGGAAGGGCACGCGTGCGACGGAGATAACGGAAGTTGGATTATTCCAACAGTTATCGAGCAAACATATCATGAATACCATCGTTAAATATTAATATTAAAATGTCATTACATCAACGGGTAGAAGTCTTAAATTTAAAACTTAAATTGTAATAACATAACATTGTTTTAAACATAAACAAAAGATTTTAATCAGCAGCGGAATTTGGTCCCAAAGGTGGTATCCAAAATTGATAAGTTTGCCGTTAAAACTCTTTTCATTCCCATGCATGCCTAATCTCTTGAAAAACATGCCCAAAAAGTTTATCAGCAAAAAGCTGGTGAGTTCACAGGTTTATAACAATATCAACAAAGTTTTCATTTTCAAACGATATGATTATCCCGGAATCAACCCCTGGATCGTCAATGACTAGCTAGGTCTATTGACTATGATCGCAACCAAGAGCCCCATAATCAAACCAAGACACAATGTCCCTCAAATTCTTTCAACATATATTCCCTCTGTACCGGACCGGTGGCAACCGATCCTGAGGGGAGGTTGTCAAACCCAATAGATCTACCAATATATCCTGTGGCCCTCCAAAGGTTAATGATTATATAAGAGGGCAGCCATGCGCAAATAATAAAACAACTCAAGGCCATCATAAAAATCACGCAGTTATTCCATAATCATATCATAAACAAAAATCGTTATAGCATGTTTTTCCCCCCAAAACAGTTAAATAAAACGTTATTTAAAAATAGGGACTGTGAAAACTCACCTTCAAAAGTGACCGAGAGATGATCTAGCAAAATCGAGCCCGAAAAATAAACGACCAATTAACGCCCTAAACACAAAGGATCTATTAATTGTCACGTAATAAGTCTAATACGTAAGTTGTTTACCCAACTAACTAGACTTGCCTTGAAATCCATTTCTTTATAAAAAGACCCGTTGGTGACCTTTGGTTTAGTTTAATAATTTATATTATAAGTGACAAATATTTATTTATTAAATAATAACCCTTAAACGACATGCATATATCACACACAAAATGAGCACATAATCTTTATAAAAACTTAACACAATATTCACTAAGTTATGAAATAAATAGATAAATAAATAAATAAATAAATAATAAATGAATAAATAAATAAATAAATAAATAAAATATTGATTAAGTAAATAAAATATTAAGTAATAGTCATATTTTATCTAAGACATTGTTTTTGTTAAGTATTCTATTTCTTATTTTATTACCCTTTATTATAAATTCTTTATTAATTAATATTTATAACACATAACTTTATTTTCAGTACTAACATATATGTAAAATCATTTTTAAACAAGTTTTATTATAAAAATATGTTCTATTACGTTAATCCCAAATTTTGTCCATATACAGTGATTTTACACTGAAATCGCCCGGCTTTACGCGTATAAACCGTACATCAACTTGTATATACCTTATGACTATTATATTTGCTTTAAAATGAACCTTTTATATCAAAAACATTATATTTGCTTTAAAATGAACCTTTTATATCAAAAACATTCTGAAATATTTTTGTTAAAAATCAGTTTCAAAACAGTCCACTATTTTTAACTCGAAATTGTCGGTTTTCGGCTTTTTCGCGCGTATAAAGTCATCACCGAAGACCTTGCTTGTTATGGATTTGTTATATACTTAAAAACATAAGTTTTTAACTTAAAACAAAATGTTACTCTCTGTCCAAAACCGGACTTGTGCAAAAATAATTGTTTTAGACCCGAAAACACCGTTTTTAACGCGTTTTTATACGTAAATCGTTTACGTGATTAAAACCAATTATCAAAACCTTTATTTTCAGTATGATTACTTACTTTTAGCTTATTTTTAACATGTTTTAAACTTATTGTTCCAGATCTTACAAGATTCTTATCTTGTTTGCTTTTAAATTTTATGACATGACTACTAGTGGTCATGTCTCATCTTCACTCAAGTAGCTTTAATTTTAACTTATTTTTATCTTTTCTTTAAATCAAATTTGAATAAAAACTTCAAAATCTCCAGATAATGATCACCATATACATGGATCATTTCAATTATCTCTAAACTTATAAGTGAAGAACAAATCATGAACAAATGTGTAAACCATATATACCTACATATACACGATTTCATACACACATACATAGTCCAAATCATTGATTTTATCTTGTGTTCTTAGTTTTCATTCAACAAAACATACTTAAAAGACAAAAGATTTCAGATAATGATCACCATTATTCATGGATCAACTCAATCCTTTAAGAAATCAAAGAGCAAGATGGGTTCAAGAACATCATCCATGACTACATGCATGTATAACCCATTTTCATTATTTTTGATAATCTACTTTGGAGATGGGTTTCTTATGATGTTCATAACCATAAATTAAAGTTTGATCATCTTGCATGCAAGAGAAATCATCAAAATAAACAAAGAACATCAAAACACAAAATCTTCAACATCAAACACACACACACACACATACACACTCACGGTTCACACACACACACACATATACATTCTTTTTAAACTCAAAAACCTTTGTTGGAACCTTGGATTTCAAGAAAATCTAGTTGTTAGTAAACAAATCTTGCAACAATCATCCAAAAATCATGTTGCATGTGATTTTTAAAGAAAACATAGCTTACTAAAAGATGAACAACTTCAAGAACTATAGATGATTTTTTCTCCTTGGAGTTGCATTTATGCAAAATTCTTGCACCAACTCACTAAAGGATCCTTGAAATCAGATTTTTGATGCTTTAAACAAGCTTTGGATGATCAAAATCAAAGAAAAGAGGGTTGTTCTTGACGTTCCAGTCGTGAGTTTTAGAAAGAAGGGAGAGGAGAGTGTGTAGGTGAATTCTAGTGAGAGAAAGGTGAGGTTGAGTGTGTGTAAAAGGTGGAGTGTTGGGTTGTATATATAGGGATGTTTAAGTGTGGTTAAGGTGAGTTAATCATGTCTTTATATTAATTATATGGCTGGTGGATCTGAAAGTGAGATACCACCGGGTGTAAGGCGGGTGTTGGTCTCGTTAAATTTTTTTGTAAAAATTTTAAACATTCGGGTTTTTACGCGAAAATTTTCTATAAATTCAAAATATTAATTTTAGACTTTCCAAGGATTCACAACATGAAAATAGTGATAAAAAAGTCAAAAATAAAAATACACACGGTTTAACACAGCAAGCATCCGACTGAACGTTGCATCAAGACAACTTTTAAAAAGTCTAAAGTTTACGCGATCAAGGCAAATAAAATTAATTATTATTTTTCATGACTAATAATATTTTCACTTAAGATTCATTATATTATAAAAATCAAAATATAATGACCAAATTTAATTAACCGAATTATCACCAACGTTCGTTAAACGTTTTATCGCTACGCGACCCGGTAATTCTCAAAATTATCAATTATAAACTTTACTCACAAAAGGGCTTTGCTAGACCTTAAATAATCTTAATTATCATAAAATTAAGTCTTATAATGCATTTAAATATTTTGTCATATTTTATTAACGTAGGGATATTGACCTGGAAACACGGGATGTCACAGTCTCCCCTCGTTTAGGAAATTTCCTCCCGAAATTTGAGCTATAGTTCAGATTCTGATCTAGACGGAAAGAGGTGAGGGTATTTGCGCTTCATCTGGTCCTGTCGTTCCCACGTGAACTCGGGACCACGCTTAGAGTTCCATATAACCTTCACCAACTTAACCCGACTCCTTCTGAGTTTCTGAACTCTCCCGTCCATAATCTCAACTGGTTCCTCGGTGAAATTTAGTTTGTCGTCGATACAAACTTCTTCAGGTTGTATAACTAGAGTTTCATCAGAAAGACACTTCTTCAGATTGGATACATGGAACACATCGTGTATCCCACTAAGCTCACGAGGTAACTTAAGTTGATATGCAACGGGACCAATTCGCGCCAAAATCTCAAATGGTCCGATATAACGGGGGCTAAGCTTTCATTGCTTCCCAAATCGAACAACTCCTTTCCAGGGCGAGACCTGCAGATAAACTTTGTCTCCAACCTGGAATTCCAATGGTTTCCTTCGATTATCTGCATAACTCTTTTGCCGACTCGCGGCGGCTTCTAACCTCTTTCTGATTTGAACAATCTTATCTGTAGTTTCCTGGATAATCTCAGGTCCAGTCAGTTGCTTTTCTCCAACTTCTGCCCAGCAAAGAGGTGAATGACACTTTCTTCCATACAAAGCTTTAAACAGAGCAGCTTTGATACTACTGTGATAACTATTATTGTAGGAAAACTCAATCAAGGGTAGATGAGTATCCCAATTTCCTCCAAAGTCAATCACACAAGCTCGTAGTAGATCTTCCAACGTTTGAATAGTCATTTCACTTTGACCGTCTGTTTGCGGATGGTTGGCAGTACTCATGTCCAAACGAGTACCCAAAGCTTGGTGTAAGGATTGCCAGAACCTCAAGGTAAAACGACTGTCTCTGTCAGAGATTATCGAGATAGGTACTCCATGACGAGATACCACCTCCTTGAGGTAGATTCTAGTTAGCTTTTCAATCCGATCGGTTTCCTTAACGGGTAGGAAATGAGCTGACTTGGTCAATCAGTCAACTATTACCCAGATAGTGTCGTGACCACTAGACGTTCAGGGTAACTTCATGACAAAGTCCATTGCTATCCGCTCCCATTTCAATTGAGGAATCTCTGGTTGTTGAAAAAGTCCTGATGGCTTTTGGTATTCAGCCTTGACTCTTGCACAAGTCGAGCATTTACCGACATAGGCTGCTATATCACCCTTCATATTGGGCCACCAATAATGTTCCTTCACATCCTTGTACATCTTATCCGATGCGGGGTGAATTGAATATTTAGATTTATGGGCTTCATTCAAAATTAATTCACGTAGGATTCCAAAATGAGGAACCCAGATTCGGTCCATGAAGTACATCACATTATTGGTTTTAGGCACTAACTCCTTGGCCATGCCTTTCAATCCTTCATTCTTCAAATTCTCATCTTTCAGAGCTTCGACTTGAGCATCTCGGATTTGAGTATCAAGTCCTGAATGAATAGTCAGCTCCAAAGCGCGAACACGCTTAGGCTTATCATTCTCCTTCCTACTCAACGCAATATGATTATATTTCTATTTACGAAAACATTACTAAATACATGGAAAGGAACTAGTTATACTAAAACATTAAACAACTATAGTTCTATTGTTTGAATGCACTTCTGAACCAATCTAATCAAATATGATTATAATTATTATCAGAATTCCAATAATAAATCGCAAATGAAACATAGTATCATTAGTGTGATTCAAAACTTAAACCGAACATACAACCACACGAATAATTTCTAAAATTAACCCACTTCTACCCGAAACTTATCAGAAGACTCCATAACCATATTCGAACACTCTTGCCTCAGAAATCCACTAAATCAATCTTAATAACAACTGTTGATCTACGGAAACCATTATTAACCATTAAGACAAGAAAACCAGTTGTAAGGACCACGAAAGTACTCCTATCCACTTAATAAGAATAAATAATCAAATTAAAGTGGTGGAATGAAATTAAACAGACGAACAACAAAAAATGTAATGTTTAATGGATTAAAAAGAAGTGAAATCAATGTAAGATGATCAAGTAAATAGGATTTTCTTGTACGTCAATCAAAATTATGCAACTACAGATTGGTGTATAAGAGTATTTACGAAAGCATGACTAAATACATGGGAAACGAACTAGTTATACTAAAACACTAAACAAATATAGTTCTATTGTTTGAACGCACTTCTGAACCAATCTAATCAAATATGATTATAATTATCATCAGAATTGCAACAATAAATCGCACATGGAAAATAGTATCATTAGTGTGATTCGAAATCAAAACCGAACATGTAACCTCACGAATAACTCCTAAAATCAATCCACTCATACCCGAAACTCATTAGAAGACTCCATAACCATCTTCGAACACTCTTGCCTCAGACATCCACAAATCCATCTTAATAACTACTGTTGATCTATAGAAACCATTATTGAGCATTAAGAAAAGGAAACAAGTTGTAAGGACCACGAAAGTACTCGTGTCCACTTAATAAGAATCAATAATCAAATTATAGTGGTGGAATGAAAGTAACGAGACGAACAACAACAAACGTAATGTTTGATGGATCAAAAAGAAGTGAAATCAATGTAACATGATCAAGTAAATAGGATTTTCTTGTACGTCAATCAAAATTATGCAACTACAGATTGGTGTATAAGAGTATTTACGAAAGCATTACTAAATACATGGGAAACAAACAAGTTATACTAAAACACTAAACAACTGTAGTTCTATTGTTTGAATGCACTTCTGAACCAATCTAATCAAATATGATTATAATTATCA
This sequence comes from Flaveria robusta, assembly GCA_025506415.1. Lineage (NCBI taxonomy): Eukaryota > Viridiplantae > Streptophyta > Magnoliopsida > Asterales > Asteraceae > Flaveria > Flaveria robusta. The sequence continues at coordinate 34,631,889 of CM046469.1, read as the reverse complement.
TCAGAATTGCAAAATAAATCGCAAATGGAATATAGTATCATTAGTGTGATTCGAAATCAAAACCGAACATGTAACCTCACGAATAACTCCTAAAATCAATCCACTCATACCCGAAACTCATTAGAAGACTCCATAACCATCTTCGAACACTCTTGCCTCAGACATCCACAAATCCATCTTAATAACTACTGTTGATCTACCGAAACCATTATTGACCATCAAGACAAGAAAACCAGTTGTAAGGACCACATAACTACTCGTATCCACTTAATAACAATCAATAATCAAATTACAGCGGTGGAATTAAAGTAACCAGACAAACAACAAGAAACGTTATGTTTGATGGATTAAAATAAAGTTTAATCAATGTAACATGATCAAGTAAATTGGATTTTCTTGTACGTTAATCAAAATTATGCAACTACACATTGGTGTATAAGAGTATTTACGAAAACATTACAAAATACATGGAAAGGAACTAGTTATACAAAGACATTAAACAACTATAGTTCTATTGTATGAACGTACTTCTGAACCAATCTAATCAAATATGATTATAATTATCATACGAATTGCAACAATAAAACGCAAATATAATAGAGTATCATTAGTGTGATTTAAAACCAAAACCGAACATACAACCACATGAATAACTTCTAAAATCAATCCACTTCTACCCGAAACTCGTCAGAAGACTCCATAACCATCTTCGAACACTCTTGCCTCAGAAATCCACTAAGTTCATCTTAATAACAACTGTTGATCTGCAGATACCATTATTGACCATTAGCACAAGGCAACCAGTTGTAAGGACCACGAAAGTACTCGTATCCACTTAATAAGAATCAATAATCAATTGAAAGTGGTGGAATGAAAGTAACCAGACGAACAAAAAGAAATGTAATGTTTGATGGATCAAAAATAAGTGAAATCAACGTAACATGATCAATTAAATAGGATTTTCTTGTACGTCAATGAAAATTATGCAACTACAGATTGGTGTATAAGAGTATTTACGAAAGCATTACTAAATACGTAGGAAACAAACTAGTTATACTAAAACACTAAACAACTATAGTTTTATTGTTTGAACGCACTTCTGAACCAATCTAATCAATTATGATTATAATTATCATCAGAATTGTAACAATAAATCGCGAATGGAACATAGTATCATTAGTGTGATTCGAAACCAAACCCGAACATGTAACCACACGAATAACTCCTAAAATCAATCTACTCCTACCCTAAACTCATCAGAAGACTCTATAACCATCTTCGAACACCTTTGCCTCAGAAATCCACTAAATGCATCTTAATAACAACTGTTGATCTGCAGATACCATTATTGACCATTAACACAAGGCAACCAGTTGTAAGGACCACGAAAGTACTCGTATCCACTTAATAAGAATCAATAATCAAATTACAGTGGTGGAATGAAAGTAACCAGACGAACAACAAGAAACGTAATGTTTGAAGGATCAAAAAGAAGTGAAATCAATGTAACATGATCACGTAAATAGAATTTTATTGTACGTCAATCAAAATTATGAACTACAGATTGGTGTATAAGAGTATTTACGAAACATTACTAAATATATGGAAAGGAACTAGTTATACTAAAACATTAAACAACTATAGTTCTATTGTTTGAACGCACTTTTGAACCAATCTAATCAAATATGATTATAATTATCATCAGAATTGCAACAATAAATCACAAATGGAACATAATATTATTAGGGTGATTCGAAACAAAAACCGAACATTCAACCACACGAATTACTTCTAAAATTAATCCACTTCTACCCGAAACTCATTAGAAGACTCCATAACCATCTTCGAACACTCTTGCATCAGAAATCCACTAAATCCATCTTAATAACAACTATTGATCTACGAAAACCATTATTAACCATTAAGACAAGAAATCCAATTGTAAGGACCATGAAACTACTCGTATCCGCTTAATAAGAATCAATAATCAAATTACAGTGGTGGAATGAAAGTATCCTGACGAACAACAAGAAATGTAATGTTTGATGGATTAAAAAGAAGTGAAATCAATGTAACATGATCAAGTAAATAAGATTTTCTTGTACGTCAATCAAAATTATGCAACTACGGATAGGGGTATAAGAGTATTTACGAAAGCATAACTAAATACATGGGAAAAGAACTAGTTATACTAAAACTCTAAACAAATATAGTTTTATTGTTTGAACGCACTTTTGAACCAATCTAATCAAATATGATTATAATTATTATCAGAATTGCAACAATAAATCACACATGGAAAATAGTATCATTAGTGTGATTCGAAACCAAAGCCGAACATGTAACCACACGATTAACTCCTAAAATCAATCCACTCCTACCCGAAACTCAACAGAAGACTCCATAACCATCTTCGAACACTCTTGGCAAAGAAATCCACTAAATCCATCTTAATAACAACTGTTGATCTACGGAAACCATTATTGACCATTAAGACAAGGAAACTAGTTGTAAGGACCACAAAAGTACTCGTGTCCACTTAATAAGAATCAATAATCAAATTACAGTGGTGGAACGAAAGTAATCAGACGAACAACAAGAAACGTAATGTTTGATGGATAAAAAAGAAGTGAAATCAATCTAACATGATCAAGTAAATAGGATTTTCTTATACGTCAATCAAAATTATGCAACTACACATTGGTGTAAAAGAGTATTTACGAAAACATTACTAAATACATGGAAAGGAACTAGTTATACTAAGACATTAAACAACTATAGTTCTATTGTATGAATGCACTTCTGAACCAATCTAATCAAATATGATTATAATTATCATCAGAACTGCAACAATAAATCGCAAATGGAACATAGTATCAGTAGTGTGATTCGAAACCAAAATCGAACATGTAACCACACGAATAACTCCTAAAATCAATCCACTCCTACCCGAAACTCATCAGAAGACTCTATAAACATTTTCGAACACTCTTGCCTCAGAAATCAACAAATCCATCTTAATAATAACTGTTGATCTATAGAAAGAATTATTGACCATCAAGACAAGAAAACCAGTTGTAAGTACCACGAAACTACTCGTATCCACTTAATAATAATTAATAATCAAATTACAGTGGTGGAATAAAAGTAACCAGACGAACAACAAGAAACGTTATGTTTGATGGATTAAAATGAAGTTTAATCAATGTAACATGATCACGTAAATAGGATTTTCTTGTACGTCAATCAAAATTATGAATTACAGATTGGTGTATAAGAGTATTTGCGAAACATTACTAAATACATGGAAAGGAACTAGTTATACTAAAACATTAAACAACTATAGTTCTATTGTTTGAACGCACTTCTGAACCAATCTATTCAAATATGATTATAATTATTATCCGAACTGCAACAATAAATCGCAAATGGAACATAATATTATTAGTGTGATTCGAAACAAAAACCGAACATTCAACCACACGAATAACTTCTAAAATTAATCCACTTATTCCAATAAATCTCGAGGACGAGATTTAAATAAAGGTGGGGAGGATGTAACACCTTGAAATTTTTCATATATTATGTTTGTCAATAAAATTATCATGGTTATGTTTCAAGCGTAACTTCATGACTAAATTTTAGATAAAACTTAGTGGCTAAGCTTTAAGACAACTTAATAGTTAAGCTACGGATAAAACTTACTCACTAAGTTTTGGATAAAGCTTAATAGCTAAGTCTTGAATAAAGTATAAAATTTAATAGCTAAGTTTTGAATAAAATATAAAACTTAATAGCTAAGTATTGTATAAAATATTAAACTTAATGACTAAGTATGAATAAAATATAAAACTTAATAGTTAAGTTTTGAATATAACTTAATAAATAAAAAATACTTAATGAGTAAGAAATACTTAATAAGTAAGAAATGTCCCTATATAAATAGATGTCTTTAGGTTCATTTCAAATCATAATTTCTAATCATCTCCCTACTTTCATACGAAACTCTCTCCTACCCTCATCTAACCTATAAACACCCAAAAGATTACGTGCGTAGCCCCTACTCATAATCACCCGAAGTTAGAAAACCAGTATAGAGGCTCTAGATATCAAGTATAGAAGTTCTGATTTGGAAGCTCGTAACTTAATCAATAAGTTACTTCAAGAAACAAAAGCTTATCAAGTTTAGAGGCTCTGTTCAACTTATCAGGTGAATACGTTTAATACTTTCAAAATGCTCAAATGATTTTATTTTGCGAAAATGGTATTATTACGTTAACCATGTTAATGCATAGAGGTATTCTGCTGAAACATTTAGACCAGAAGTATATGTATGTTTGATCAAATTATATCCTTGGGATGGGTGAAAATCCCATACTAGGGCTGGTTCAGACTCAGTGCAGATCCGGAGAGTCCCGTAGTAAGACTGCCTGAGCACCAATACCAGTATATATGGTGGGGGACTTCGAGTTGAAATAGACTGCTAAATGTGTGGTTTACCATTAATTTATGATTAACTGTTTATCGTTATTCATGCCAAAATATTTTTGTGTCAACTTAAATGTATTCACCAGCTTTTCGCTGATGTATTATTTTTCAAACATTTTTAGGTAAACATGATTAAATATGTTTAGTCACGTGTTAGTGCTGGATGGACTGTGAATCCTAGGCGTGGAAACCCTGTGATAAACATATTATCAAGAATAGTGCTGGAAGGACTAAGTTTCCTAGGCATAGACCTTGTGGCAAGTTTTGAATATCTGTCAGTCTACAGAAAGTTTTGTAAACGTTGCTTTGGACAAATATTATGTAAAACAATGGGTATTTAATTCCCAAGAATATATGAAAGTTTCTTTTTATAAATCATCAGAGTTATTTTACGTTATGAATTGAATTGTGAAACGTTTTTCCACTGCGTAAACGTCTTTCAAGTCCTTTAAAAAAAAAATGAACAATAAAGTGTACCAATCGGTCGCACTCCAGGGGTGTCCTGAAATCGGGGTGTGACACATAAATAGGATTTTCTTGTACGTCAATCAAAATTATGCAACCGTAGATTGGTGTATAAGAGTATTTACGAAAACATTACTAAATACATGGAAAGGAACTAGTTATACTAAAAGATTAAACAATTATAGTTCTATTGTTTGAACGCACTTCTGAACCAGTCTAATCAAATATGATTATAATTATCATTAGAATTGCAACAATAAATCGCAAATGGAACATAGTATCATTAGTGTGATTCGAAACAAAAACCGAACATACAACCACACGAATAACTTCTAAAATCAATCAACTTCTACCTGAAACTCATAAGAAGACTCCATAACCATCTTCGAACACTCTTGTCTCAGAAATTCACTAAATCCATCATAATAACAACTGTTGATCTACAGAAACTATTAATGACCAATAAGACAAGGAAACCAGATGTAAGGAGCACGAAAGTACTCCTATCCACTTAATAAGAATCAATAACCAAATTACAGTGGTGGAATGAAAGTAAGCAGACGAACAACAAGAAACGTATTGTTTGATGGATCAAAAAGCAGTGAAATCAATGTAACATGATCAAGTAAATAGGATTTTCTTGTACGTCAATCAAAACTATGCAACTACAGATTGGTGTATAAGAGTATTTACGAAAGCATTACTAAATACATGGGAAACGAACTAGTTATACTAAGACATTAAACAATTATAGTTCAATTGTTTGAACGCACTTCTGAACCAATCTAATCAAATATGATTATAATTATCATTAGAATTGCAACAATAAATCGCAAATGGAACATAGTATCATTAGTGTGATTCGAAACAAAAACCGAACATACAACCACACGAATAACTTCTAAAATCAATCAACTTCTACCTCAAAATCATAAGAAGACTCCATAACCATCTTCGAACACTCTTGTCTCAGAAATCCACTAAATCCATCTTAATAACAACTGTTGATCAACAGAAACCATTACTGACCAATAAGACAACGAAACCAGATGTAAGGAGCACGAAAGTACTCCTATCCACTTAATAAGAATCAATAATTAAATTACAGTGGTGGAATGAAAGTAAGTAGACTAACAACAAGAAACGTATTGTTTGATGGATCAAAAAGAAGTGAAATCAATGTAACATGATCAAGTAAATAGGATTTTCTTGTACGTCAATCAAAATTATGCAACTACAGATTGGTGTATAAGAGTATTTACGAAAGCATTCCTAAATACATGGGAAACGAACTTGTTATACAAAAACACTAAACAACTATAGTTCTATTGTTTGAACGCACTTCTAAACCAATCTAATCAAATATGATTAAAATTATCATCAGAATTGCAACAATAAATTTCAAATGGAATATAGAATCATTAGTGTGATTCGAAACCCTAACCGAACATGTAACCACACGAATAACTCCTAAAATCAATCCACTCCTACCCGAAACTCATTAGAAGACTCCATATCAATCTTCGAACACTCTTGCCTCAGAAATCCACAAATCCATCTTAATAACAACTGTTCATCTACAGAAACCATTATTGACCATGAAGACAAGAAAATCAGTTGTAAGGACCATGAAACTACTCGTATCCGCTTAATAAGAATCAATAATCAAATTACAGTGGTGGAATGAAAGTAAGTAGACGAACAACAAGAAATGTTATATTTGATGGATTAAAATGAGTTTAATCAATGTAATATGATCACGTAAATAGGATATTCTTGTACGTCAATCAAAATTATGCAACTACAGAGTATTTACGAAAACATTACTAAATACATGGAAAGAAACTAGTTATACTAAAACATTAAACAATTATAGTTCTATTGTTTGAACGCACTTCTGAACCAATCTAATCAAATATGATTATAATTATCATTAGAATTGCAACAATAAATCGCAAATGGAACATAGTATCATTAGTGTGATTCGAAACAAAAACCGAACATACAACCACACGAATAACTTCTAAAATCAATCAACTTCTACCTGAAACTCATAAGAAGACTCCATAACCATCTTCGAACACTCTTATCTCAGAAATCCACTAAATCCATCTTAATAACGACTGTTGATCTACAGAAACCATTATTGACCAATAAGACAAGGAAACCAGATGTAAGGAGCACGAAAGTACTCCTATCCATTTAATAAGAATCGATAATCAAATTACAGTGGTGGAATGAAAGTAAGCAGACGAACAACAAGAAATGTATTGTTTGATGGATCAAAAACAAGTGAAATCAATGTAACATGATCAAGTAAATAGGATTTTCTTGTACGTCAATCAAAATTATGCAACTACAGATTGGTGTATAAGAGTATTTACGAAAACATTACTAAATACATGGAAAGAAACTAGTTATACTAAAACATTAAACAATTATAGTTCTATTGTTTGAACGCACTTCTGAACCAATCTAATCAAATATGATTATAATTATCATTAGAATTGCCACAATAAATCGCAAATGGAACATAGTATCATTAGTGTGATTCGAAACAAAAACTGAACATACAACCACACGAATAATTTCTAAAATCAATCAACTTCTACCTGAAACTCATAAGAAGACTCCATAACCGTCTTCGAACACTCTTGTCTCAGAAATCCACTAAATCCATCTTAATAACAACTGTTGATCTACAGAAACCATTATTGACCAATAAGACAAGGAAACCAGATGTAAGGAACACGAAAGTACTCCTATCCACTTAATAAGAATCGATAATCAAATTACAGTGGTGGAATGAAAGTAAGCAGACGAACAACAAGAAACGTATTGTTTGATGGATCAAAAAGAAGTGAAATCAATGTAACATGATCAAGTAAATAGGATTTTCTTGTACGTCAATCAAAATTATGCAACTACAGATTGGTGTATAAGAGTATTTACGAAAGCATTACTAAATACATGGGAAACGAACTAGTTATACTAAAACACTAAATAACTATAGTTCTATTGTTTGAACGCACTTCTGAACCAATCTAATCAAATATGATTACAATTATTATCTGAATTGCAACAATAAATCGCAAATGGAACATAGTATTATTAGTGTGATTCGAAACCCTAACCGAACATGTAACCACACGACTAACTCCTAAAATCAATCCACTCCAACCCGAAACTCATCAGAAGACTCCATATCAATCTTCGAACACTCATGCCTCAAAAATCCACAAATCCATCTTAATAACAACTGTTCATCTACAGAAACCATTATTGACCATCAAGACAAGAAAATCAGTTTTAAGGACCATGAAACTACTCGTATCCACTTAATAAGAATCAATAATCAAATTACAGTGGTGGAATGAAAGTAAGTAGACGAACAACAAGAAATGTTATATTTGATGGATTAAAATGAGTTTAATCAATGTAATATGATCACGTAAATAGGATATTCTTGTACGTCAATCAAAATTATGCAACTACAGAGTATTTACGAAAACATTACTAAATACATGGAAAGAAACTAGTTATACTAAAACATTAAACAATTATAGTTCTATTGTTTGAACGCACTTCTGAACCAATCTAATCAAATATGATTATAATTATCATTAGAATTGCAACAATAAATCGCAAATGGAACATAGTATCATTAGTGTGATTCGAAACAAAAACCGAACATACAACCACACGAATAACTTCTAAAATCAATCAACTTCTACCTGAAACTCATAAGAAGACTCCATAACCATCTTCGAACACTCTTATCTCAGAAATCCACTAAATCCATCTTAATAACGACTGTTGATCTACAGAAACCATTATTGACCAATAAGACAAGGAAACCAGATGTAAGGAGCACGAAAGTACTCCTATCCATTTAATAAGAATCGATAATCAAATTACAGTGGTGGAATGAAAGTAAGCAGACGAACAATAAGAAACGTATTGTTTGATGGATCAAAAAGAAGTGAAATCAATGTAACATGATCAAGTAAATAGGATTTTCTTGTACGTCAATCAAAATTATGCACCTACAGATTGGTGTATAAGAGTATTTACGAAAGCATTACTAAATACATGGGAAACGAACTAGTTATACTAAAACACTAAATAACTATAGTTCTATTGTTTGAACGCACTTCTGAACCAATCTAATCAAATATGATTACAATTATCATCAGAATTGGAACAATAAATCGCAAATGGAACATAGTATTATTAGTGTGATTCGAAACCCTAACCGAACATGTAACCACACGACTAACTCCTAAAATCAATCCACTCCAACCCGAAACTCATCAGAAGACTCCATATCAATCTTCGAACACTCATGCCTCAAAAATCCACAAATCCATCTTAATAACAACTGTTCATCTACAGAAACCATTATTGACCATCAAGACAAGAAAATCAGTTGTAAGGACCATGAAACTACTCGTATCCACTTAATAAGAATCAATAATCAAATTACAATGGTGGAATGAAAGTAAGTAGACGAACAACAAGAAATGTTATATTTGATGGATTAAAATGAGTTTAATCAATGTAATATGATCACGTAAATAGGATTTTCTTGTACGTCAATCAAAATTATGCAACTACAGTGTATTTACGAAAACATTACTAAATACATGGAAAGAAACTAGTTATACTAAAACATTAAACAATTATAGTTCTATTGTTTGAACGCACTTCTGAACCAATCTAATCAAATATGATTATAATTATCATTAGAATTGCAACAATAAATCGCAAATGGAACATAGTATCATTAGTGTGATTCGAAACAAAAACCGAACATACAACCACACGAATAACTTTTAAAATCAATCAACTTCTACCTGAAACTCATAAGAAGACTCCATAACCATCTTCAAACACTCTTGTCTCAGAAATCCACTAAATCCATCTTAATAACAATTGTTGATCTACAGAAACCATTATTGACCAATAAGACAAGGAAACCAGATGTAAGGAGCACGAAAGTACTCCTATCCACTTAATAAGAATCGATAATCAAATTACAGTGGTGGAATGAAAGTAAGCAGACGAACAACAAGAAACGTATTGTTTGATGGATCAAAAAGAAGTGAAATCAATGTAACATGATCAAGTAATAGGATTTTCTTGTACGTCAATCAAAATTATGCAACTACAGATTGGTGTATAAGAGTATTTACGAAAGCATTACTAAATACATGGGAAACGAACTAGTTATACTAAAACACTAAATAACTATAGTTCTATTGTTTGAACACACATCTGAACCAATCTAATCAAATATGATTACAATTATCATCAGAATTGCAACAATAAATCGCAAATGAAACATAGTATTATTAGTGTGATTCGAAACCCTAACCGAACATGTAACCACACGACTAACTCCTAAAATCAATCCACTACAACCCGAAACTCATCAGAAGACTCTATATCAATCTTCGAACACTCATGCCTCAAAAATCCACAAATCCATCTTAATAATAACTGTTCATCTACAGAAACCATTATTGACCATCAAGACAAGAAAATCAGTTGTAAGGACCATGAAACTACTCGTATCCACTTAATAAGAATCAATAATCAAATTACAATGGTGGAATGAAAGTAAGTAGACGAACAACAAGAAATGTTATATTTGATGGATTAAAATGAGTTTAATCAATGTAATATGATCACGTAAATAGGATTTTCTTGTACGTCAATCAAAATTATGCAACTACAGTGTATTTACGAAAACATTACTAAATACATGGAAAGAAACTAGTTATACTAAAACATTAAACAATTATAGTTCTATTGTTTGAACGCACTTCTGAACCAATCTAATCAAATATGATTATAATTATCATTAGAATTGCAACAATAAATCGCAAATGGAACATAGTATCATTAGTGTGATTCGAAACAAAACCGAACATACAACCACACGAATAACTTTTAAAATCAATCAACTTCTACCTGAAACTCATAAGAAGACTCCATAACCATCTTCAAACACTCTTGTCTCAGAAATCCACTAAATCCATCTTAATAACAATTGTTGATCTACAGAAACCATTATTGACCAATAAGACAAGGAAACCAGATGTAAGGAGCACGAAAGTACTCCTATCCACTTAATAAGAATCGATAATCAAATTACAGTGGTGGAATGAAAGTAAGCAGATGAACAACAAGAAACGTATTGTTTGATGGATCAAAAAGAAGTGAAATCAATGTAACATGATCAAGTAAATAGGATTTTCTTGTACGTCAATCAAAATTATGCAACTACAGATTGGTGTATAAGAGTATTTACGAAAGCATTCTTAAATACATGGGAAACGAACTTGTTATACTAAAACACTAAACAACTATAGTTCTATTGTTTGAACGCACTTCTAAACCAATCTAATCAAATATGATTAAAATTATCATCAGAATTGCAACAATAAATTTCAAATGGAACATAGAATCATTAGTGTGATTCGAAACCCTAACCGAACATGTAACCACACGAATAACTCCTAAAATCAATCCACTCCTACCCGAAACTCATTAGAAGACTCCATATCAATCTTCGAACACTCTTGCCTCAGAAATCCACAAATCCATCTTAATAACAACTGTTCATCTACAGAAACCATTATTGACCATGAAGACAAGAAAATCAGTTGTAAGGACCATGAAACTACTCGTATCCGCTTAATAAGAATCAATAATCAAATTACAGTGGTGGAATGAAAGTAAGTAGACGAACAACAAGAAATGTTATATTTGATGGATTAAAATGAGTTTAATCAATGTAATATGATCACGTAAATAGGATTTTCTTGTACGTCAATCAAAATTATGCAACTACAGAGTATTTACGAAAACATTACTAAATACATGGAAAGAAACTAGTTATACTAAACCATTAAACAATTATAGTTCTATTGTTTGAACGCACTTCTGAACCAATCTAATCAAATATGATTATAATTATCATTAGAATTGCCACAATAAATCGCAAATGGAACATAGTATCATTAGTGTGATTCGAAACAAAAACTGAACATACAACCACACGAATAATTTCTAAAATCAATCAACTTCTACCTGAAACTCATAAGAAGACTCCATAACCGTCTTCGAACACTCTTGTCTCAGAAATCCACTAAATCCATCTTAATAACAACTGTTGATCTACAGAAACTATTATTGACCAATAAGACAAGGAAACCAGATGTAAGGAGCACGAAAGTACTCCTATCCACTTAATAAGAATCGATAATCAAATTACAGTGGTGGAATGAAAGTAAGCAGACGAACAACAAGAAACGTATTGTTTGATGGATCAAAAAGAAGTGAAATCAATGTAACATGATCAAGTAATAGGATTTTCTTGTACGTCAATCAAAATTATGCAACTACAGATTGGTGTATAAGAGTATTTACGAAAGCATTACTAAATACATGGGAAACGAACTAGTTATACTAAAACACTAAATAACTATAGTTCTATTGTTTGAACACACATCTGAACCAATCTAATCAAATATGATTACAATTATCATCAGAATTGCAACAATAAATCGCAAATGAAACATAGTATTATTAGTGTGATTCGAAACCCTAACCGAACATGTAACCACACGACTAACTCCTAAAATCAATCCACTACAACCCGAAACTCATCAGAAGACTCTATATCAATCTTCGAACACTCATGCCTCAAAAATCCACAAATCCATCTTAATAATAACTGTTCATCTACAGAAACCATTATTGACCATCAAGACAAGAAAATCAGTTGTAAGGACCATGAAACTACTCGTATCCACTTAATAAGAATCAATAATCAAATTACAGTGGTGGAATGAAAGTAAGTAGACGAACAACAAGAAATGTTATATTTGATGGATTAAAATGAGTTTAATCAATGTAATATGATCACGTAAATAGGATTTTATTGTACGTCAATCAAAATTATGCAACTACAGAGTATTTACGAAAACATTACTAAATACATGGAAAGAAACTAGTTATACTAAAACATTAAACAATTATAGTTCTATTGTTTGAACGCACTTCTGAACCAATCTAATCAAATATAATTATAATTATCATTAGAATTGCAACAATAAATCGCAAATGGAACATAGTATCATTAGTGTGATTCGAAACAAAAACCGAACATACAACCACACGAATAACTTCTAAAATCAATCAACTTCTACCTGAAACTCATAAGAAGACTCCATAACCATCTTCGAACACTCTTGTCTCAGAAATCTACTAAATCCATCTTAATAACGACTGTTGATCTACAGAAACCATTATTGACCAATAAGACAAGGAAACTAGATGTAAGGAGCACGAAAGTACTCCTATCCATTTAATAAGAATCGATAATCAAATTACAATGGTGGAATGAAAGTAAGCAGACGAACAACAAGAAACGTATTGTTTGATGGATCAAAAAAAAGTGAAATCAATGTAACATGATCAAGTAAATAGGATTTTCTTGTACGTCAATCAAAATTATGCAACCATAGATTGGTGTATAAGAGTATTTACGAAAGCATTACTAAATACATGGGAAACGAACTAGTTATACTAAAACACTAAATAACTATAGTTCTATTGTTTGAACGCACTTCTGAACCAATCTAATCAAATATGATTACAATTATCATCAGAATTGCAACAATAAATCGCAAATGGAACATAGTATTATTAGTGTGATTCGAAACCCTAACCGAACATGTAACCACACGACTAACTCCTAAAATCAATCCACTCCAACCCGAAACTAATCAGAAGACTCCATATCAATCTTCGAACACCCATGCCTCAAAAATCCACAAATCCATCTTAATAACAACTGTTCATCTACAGAAACCATTATTGACCATCAAGACAAGAAAATTAGTTGTAAGGACCATGAAACTACTCGTATCCACTTAATAAGAATCAATAATCAAATTACAGTGGTGGAATGAAAGTAAGTAGACGAAAAACAAGAAATGTTATATTTGATGGATTAAAATGAGTTTAATCAATGTAATATGATCACGAAAATAGGATTTTCTTGTACGTCAATCAAAATTATGCAACTACAGAGTATTTACGAAAACATTACTAAATACATGGAAAGAAACTAGTTATACTAAAACATTAAACAATTATAGTTCTATTGTTTGAACGCACTTCTGAACCAATCTAATCAAATATGATTATAATTATCATTAGAATTGCAACAATAAATCGCAAATGGAACATAGTATCATTAGTGTGATTCGAAACAAAAACCGAACATACAACCACACGAATAACTTCTAAAATCAATCAACTTCTACCTGAAACTCATAAGAAGACTCCATAACCATCTTCGAACACTCTTGTCTCAGAAATCCACTAAATCCATCTTAATAACAACTGTTGATCTACAGAAACCATTATTGACCAATAAGACAAGGAAACCAGATGTAAGGAGCACGAAAGTACTCCTATCCACTTAATAAGAATCGATAATCAAATTACAGTGGTGGAATGAAAGTAAGCAGACGAACAACAAGAAACGTATTGTTGGATGGATCAAAATGAAGTGAAATCAATGTAACATGATCAAGTAAATAGGATTTTCTTGTACGTCAATCAAAATTATGTAACTACAGATTGGTGTATAAGAGTATTTACGAAAGCATTACTAAATATATGGGAAACGAACTAGTTATACTAAAACACTAAATAACTATAGTTCTATTGTTTGAACGCACTTCTGAACCAATCTAATCAAATATGATTACAATTATTATCAGAATTGCAACAATAAATCGCAAATAGAACATAGTATTATTAGTGTGATTCGAAACCCTAACCGAACATGTAACCACACGACTAACTCCTAAAATCAATCCACTCCAACCCGAAACTCATCAGAAGACTCCATATCAATCTTCGAACACTCTTGCCTCAGAAATCCACAAATCCATCTTAATAACAACTGTTCATCTACAGAAACCAATATTGACCATCAAGACAAGAAAATCAGTTGTAAGGACCATGAAACTACTCGTATCCACTTAATAAGAATCAATAATCAAATTACAATGGTGGAATAAATGTAACCAGACGAACAACAAGAAACGTTATATTTGATGGATTAAAATGACTTTAATCAATGTAATATGATCACGTAAATAGTATTTTCTTGTATGTCAATCAAAATTATGCAACTACAGATTGGTGTATAAGAGTATTTACGAAAACATTACTAAATACATGGAAAGGAACTAGTTATACAAACAAATTAAACAATTATAGTTCTATTGTTCGAACGCACTTCTGAACCAATCTAATCAAATATGATTATAATTATCATTAGAATTGCAACAATAAATCTCAAATGAAACATAGTATCATTAGTGTGATTCGAAACAAAAACCGAACATACAACCACACGAATAACTTCTAAAATCAATCAACTTCTACCTGAAACTCATAAGAAGATTCCATAACCATCTTCGAACACTCTTGTCTCAGAAATCCACTAAATCCATCTTAATAACAACTGTTGATCTACAGAAACCATTACTGACCAATAAGACAAGGGAACCAGATGTAAGGAGCACGAAAGTACTCGTATCCACTTAATAAGAATCAATAATTAAATTAAAGTGGTGGAATGAAAGTAAGGAGACGAACAACAAGAAACGTATTGTTTGATGGATCAAAAATAAGTGAAATCAATGTAACATGATCAAGTAAATAGGATTTTCTTGTACGTCGATCAAAATTATGAAACTACAGATTGGTGTATAAAAGTAGTTACGAAAGCATTACTAAATACATGGGAAACGAACTTGTTATACTAAAACACTAAACAACTATAGTTCTATTGTTTGAACGCACTTCTGAACCAATCTAATCTAATATGATTACAATTATCATCAGAATTGCAACAATAAACTTCAAATGGAACATAGAACCATTAGTGTGATTCGAAACCCTAACCGAACATGTAACCACACGACTAACTCCTAAAATCAATCCACTCCAACCCGAAACTCATCAGAAGACTCCATATCAATCTTCGAACACTCTTGCCTCAGAAATCCACAAATCCATCTTAATAACAACTGTTCATCTACAGAAACCAATATTGACCATCAAGACAAGAAAATCAGTTGTAAGGAGCATGAAACTACTCGTATCCACTTAATAAGAATCAAAAATCAAATTACAGTGGTGGAATAAATGTAACCAGACGAACAACAAGAAACGTTATATTTGATGGATTAAAAAGACTTTAATCAATGTAATATGATCACGTAAATAGTATTTTCTTGTATGTGAATCAAAATTATGCAACTACAGATTGGTGTATAAGAGTATTTACGAAAACATTACTAAATACATGGAAAGAAACTAGTTATACAAACAAATTAAACAATTATAGTTCTATTGTTCGAACGCACTTTTGAACCAATCTAATCAAATATGATTATAATTATGATTAGAATTGCAACAATAAATCTCAAATGAAACATTGTATCATTAGTGTGATTCGAAACAAAAACCGAACATACAACCACACGAATAACTTCTAAAATCAATCAACTTCTACCTGAAACTCATAAGAAGATTCCATAACCATCTTCGAACACTCTTGTCTCAGAAATCCACTAAATCCATCTTAATAACAACTGTTGATCTACAGAAACCATTACTGACCAATAAGACAAGGAAACCAGATGTAAGGAGCACGAAAGTACTCGTATCCACTTAATAAGAATCAATAATTAAATTAAAGTGGTGGAATGAAAGTAAGGAGACAAACAACAAGAAACGTATTGTTTGATGGATCAAAAATAAGTGAAATCAATGTAACATGATCAAGTAAATAGGATTTTCTTATACGTCAATCAAAATTATGAAACTACAGATTGGTGTATAAGAGTAGTTACGAAAGCATTACTAAATACATGGGAAACCAACTTGTTATACTAAAACACTAAACAACTATAGTTCTATTGTTTGAACGCACTTCTGAACCAATCTAATCAAATATGATTACAATTATCATCAAAATTGCAACAATAAACTTCAAATGGAACATAGAACCATTAGTGTGATTCGAAACCCTAACCGAACATGTAACCACACGAATAACTCCTAAAATCAATCCACTCCTACACGAAACTCATCAGAAGACTCCATATCAATCTTCGAACACTCTTGCCTCAGAAATCCACAAATCCATCTTAATAACAACTGTTCATCTACAGAAACCATTATTGACCATCAAAACAATAAAATTAGTTGTAAGGACCATGAAACTACTCGTATCCACTTAATAAGAATCAATAATCAAATTACAGTGGTGGAATGAAAGTAACTAGACGAACAACAAGAAACGTTATATTTGATGGATTAAAATGAGTTTAATAAATGTAATATGATCACGTAAATAGGATTTTCTTGTATGTCAATCAAAATTATGCAACTACAGATTGGTGTATAAGAGTATTTACGAAAACATTACTAAATACATGGAAAGGAACTAGTTATACTAAGACATTAAACAATTATAGTTCAATTGTTTGAACGCACTTTTGAACCAATCTAATCAAATATGATTACAATTATCATGAGAATTGCAACAATAAATCGCAAATGGAACATAGTATTATTAGTGTGATTCGAAACCCTAACCGAACATGTAACCACACGACTAACTCCTAAAATCAATCCACTCCAATCCGAAACTCATCAGAAGTCTCCATATCAATCTTCGAACACTCTTGCCTCAGAAATCCACAAATCCATCTTAATAACAACTGTTCATCTACAGAAACCATTATTGACCATCAAGACAAGAAAATCAGTTGTAAGGACCATGAAACTACTCGTATCCACTTAATAAGAATCAATAATCAAATTATAGTGGTGGAATGAAAGTAACCAGACGAACAACAAGAAATGTTATATTTGATGGATTAAAATGACTTTAATCAATGTAATATGATCATGTAAATAGTATTTTCTTGTATGTCAATCAAAATTATGAAACTACAGATTGGTGTATAAGAGTATTTACGAAAACATTACTAAATACATGGAAAGGAACTAGTTATACTAAAACATTAAACAATTATAGTTCTATTGTTTGAACGCACTTCTGAACCAATCTAATCAAATATGATTATAATTCTTATTAGAATTGCAACAATAAATCGCAAATGGAACATAGTATCATTAGTGTGATTCGAAACAAAAACCGAACATACAACCACACGAATAACTTCTAAAATCAATCCACTTCTACTTGAAACTTATAAGAAGACTCCATAACCATCTTCGAACACTTTTGCCTCAGAAATCTACTAAATCCATCTTAATAACAACTGTTGATCTACAGAAACCATTATTTACAATTAAGACAAGGAAACCAGTTGTAAGGACCACGAAAGTACTCGTATCCACATAATAAGAATCAATAGTCAAATTATAGTGGTGGAATGGAAGAAACCAGACGAACAACAAGAAACGTAATGTTTGATGGATCAAAAAGAAGTGAAATCAGTGTAACTTGATCAAGTAAATAGGATTTTCTTGTACGTCAATCAAAATTATGCAATTAGAGATTGGTGTATAAGAGTATTTACGAAAGCATTACTAAATACATGGGAAACGAACTTGTTATACTAAAACACTAAACAACTATAGTTCTATTGTTTGAACGCACTTCTGAAGGAATCTAATCAAATATGATTACATTTATCATCAAATTGCAACAATAAATCGCAAATGTAACATTGAATCATTAGTGTGATTCGAAACCCTAACCGAACATGTAACCACACGGATAACTCCTAAAATCAATCCACTCCTACCCGAAACTCATCAGAAGACTCCATATCAATCTTCGAACACTCTTGCCTCAGAAATCCACAAATCCATCTTAGTAACAACTGTTTATCTACAGAAACCTTTATTGACCATCAAGACAAGAAAATCAGTTGTAAGGACCATATAACTACTCGTATCCACTTAATAAAAATTAATAATCAAATTACAGTGGTGGAATGAAAGTAACCAGACAAACAACAAGAAACGTTATATTTGATGGATTAAAATGAGTTTAATCAATGTAATATGATCACGTAAATAGGAATTTCTTGTACGTTAATCAAAATTATGCAACTACAGATTGGTGTATAAGTGTATTTACGAAAACATTACTAAATACATGGAAAGGAACTAGCTATACTAAAACATTAAACAATTATAGTTCTATTGGTTGAACGCACTTCTGAACCAATCTAATCAAATATGATTATAATTATTATTAGAATTGCAACAATAAATCGCAAATGGAACATAGTATCATCAGTGTGATTCGAAACAAAAACCAAACATACAACCACACGAATAACTTCTAAAATCAATCCACGTCTACCCGAAACTCATAAGAAGACTCCATAACCACTCATAAGAAGACTCCATAACCATCTTCGAACACTCTTGCCTCAGAAATCTACTAAATCCATCTTAATAACAACTGTTGATCTACAGAAACCATTATTGACCATTAAGACAAGGAATCCAGTTGTAAGGACCACGAAAGTACTCGTATCCACATAATAAGAATCAACAATCAAATTACAGTGGTGGAATGCAAGTAACCAGATGAACAACAAGAAACGTAATTTTTGACGGATCAAAAAGAAGTGTAATCAATGTAACATGATCAATTAAATAGGAATTTCTTGTACGTCAATCAAAATTATGCAACTAGAGATTGGTGTATAAGAGTATTTACAAAAGCAATAATAAATACATGGGAAACGAACTAGTTATACTAAAACACTAAACTACTATAGTTCTATTGTTTGAACGCACTTCTGAACCAATCTAATCAAATATGATTATAATTATTATTAGAATTGCAACAATAAATCGCAAATGGAACATAGTATCATTAGTGTGATTCGAAACAAAAACCGAACATACAACCACACGAATAACTTCTAAAATCAATCCACTTCTACTCGAAACTCATAAGAAGACTCCATAACCATCTTTGAACACTCTTGCCTCAGAAATCTACTAAATCCATCTTAATAACAACTGTTGATCTACAAAAACCATTATTGACCATTAAGACAAGGAAACCAGTTGTAAGGACCACGTAAGTATTCGTATCCACATAATAAGAATCAATAATCAAATTACAATAGTGGAATGAAAGTAACCACACGAACAACAAGAAATGTAATGTTTGATGGATCAAAAAGAAGTGAAATTAATGTAACATGATCAAGTAAATAGGATTAGCTTGTACGTCAATCAAAATTACGCAACTAGAGATTGGTGAATAAGAGTATACGAAAGCATTACTAAATACATGGGAAACGAACTAGTTATACCAAAACACCAAACAACTATAGTTCTAGTGTTTGAACGCACTTCTGAACCAATCTAATCAAATATGATTATAATTATCATCAGAATTGCAACAACAAATCGTAAATGGAACATAGTATCATTAGTGTGATTCGAAACCCTAACCGAACATGTAACCACACGAATAACTCCTAAAATCAATCCACTCCTACCCAAAACTCATCAGAAGACTCCATATCCATCTTCGAACACTCTTGCCTCAGAAATCCACAAATCCATCTTAATAACAACTGTTCATCTACAGAAACCATTATAAACCATCAAGAGAAGAAAACCAGCTGTAAGGACCACGAAACTACTCGTATCCACTTAATAAAAATCAATAATCAAATTACAGCGGTGGAATGAAAGTAACCAGAAGAACAACAAGAAACGTTATATTTGATGGATTAAAATGAGTTTAATCAATGTAATATAATCACGTAAATAGGATTTTCTTGTACATCAATCGAAATTATACAACCACAGATTGGTGTATAAGAGTATTTACGAAAACATTACTATATACAAGGAAAGGAACTAGTTATACTAAAACATTAAACAATTATAGTTATATTGTTTGAACGCACTTCTGAACCAATCTAATCAAATATGATTATAATTATCATTAGAATTGCAAGAATAAATCGCAAATGGAACATAGTATCATTAGTGTGATTCGAAACAAAAACCGAACATACAACCACACGAATAACTTCTAAAATCAATCCACTTCTACCCGAAACTCATGAGAAGACTCCATAACCATCTTCGAACACTTTTGCCTCAGAAATCTACTAAATCCATCTTAATAACAACTGTTGATCTACAGAAACCTTTATTGACCATTAAGATAAGGAAACCAGTTGTAAGGACCACGAAAGTACTCGTATCCACATAATAAGAATCAATAATCAAATTACAGTGGTGGAATGAACGTAACCAGACGAACAAAAAGAAACGTAATGTTTGATGGATCAAAAGAAGTGAAATCAATGTAACATGATCAAGTAAATAGGATTTTCTTGTACGTCAATCAAAATTATGCAACTAGAGATTGGTGTATAAGAGTATTTACGAAAGCATTACTAAATACATGGGTAACGAACTAGTTATACTGAAACACTAAACAACTATAGTTCTAATGTTTGAACGCACTTCTAAACCAATCTAATCAAATATGATTACAATTATCATCAAATTGAAATAATAAATCGCAAATGGAACATTGAATCATTAGTGTGATTCGAAACCCTAACCGAACATGTAACCACACGAATAACTCCTAAAATCAATCCACTCCTACCCGAAACTCATCAGAAGACTCCATATCAATCTTCGAACACTCTTGCCTCAGAAATCCACAAATCCATCTTAATAACAGCTGTTCATCTACAGAAACCATTATTGACCATCAAGACAAGAAAATCAGTTGTAAGGACCATGAAACTATCCACTTAGTAATAATCAATAATCAAATTACAGTGGTGGAATGAAAGTAACCGGACGAACAACAAGAAACGTTATATTTGATGGATTAAAATGAGTTTAATCAATGTAATATGATCACGTAAATAGGATTTTCTTGTACTTCAATTAAAATTATGCAACTACAGATTGGTGTATAAGAGTATTTACGAAAACATTAATAAATACATGGAAAGGAACTAGTTATAATAAAATATTAAACAATTATAGTTCTATTGTTTAAACGCACTTCTGAACCAATCTAATCAAATATGATTATAATTATCATTAGAATTGCAACAATAAATCGCAAATGGAACATAGTAGCATTAGTGTGATTCGAAACAAAAACCGAACATACAACCACACGAATAACTTCTAAAATCAATCCACTTCTACCCGAAACTCATAAGAAGGCTCCATAACCATCTTCGAACACTCTTGCCTCAGAAATCTACTAAATCCGTCTTAATAACAACTGTTGATCTACAGAAACCATTATTTACCATTAAGACAAGGAAACCAGTTGTAAGGACCACGAAAGTACTCGTATCCACATAATAAGAATCAATAATCAAATTACAGTGGTGGAATGAAAGTTACTCGACGAACAACAAGAAACGTAATGTTTGATGGATCAAAAAGAAGTGAAATCAATGTAACATGATCAAGTAAATAGGATTTTCTTGCACGTCAATCAAAATTATGCAACTACAGATTGGTGTGTAAGAGTATTTACGAAAACATTACTAAATACATGGAAAGAAACTAATTATACTAAAACATTAAACAATTATAGTTCTATTGTTTGAACGCACTTCTGAACCAATCTAATCAAATATGATTATAATTATCATTAGAATTGCAACAATAAATCGCAAATGGAACATAGTATCATTAGTGTGATTCGAAACAAAAACCGAACATACAACCACACGAATAACTTCTAAAATCAATCCACTTCTACCCGAAACTCATAAGAAGACTCCATAACCATCTTCGAACACTCTTGTCTCAGAAATCCACTAAATCCATTTTAATAACAACTGTTGATCTACAGAAACCATTATTGACCAATAAGACAAGGAAACCAGATGTAAGGGGCACAAAAGTACTCCTATCCACTTAATAAGAATCAATAATCAAATTACAGTGGTGGAATGAAAGTAAGCAAACGAACAACAAGAAACGTATTGTTTGATAGATCAAAAAGAAGTGAAATCAATGTAAAATGATCAAGTAAATAGGATTTTCTTGTTCGTCAATCAAAATTATGCAACTACAGATTGGTGTATAAGAGTATTTATGAATGCATTACTTAATACATGAGAAACGAACTAGTTATACTAAAACACTAAATAACTATAGTTCTATTGTTTGAACGCACTTCTGAACCAATCTAATCAAATATGATTACAATTATCATCAGAATTGCAACAATAAATCGCAAATGGAACATAGTATTATTAGTGTGATTCGAAACCCTAACCGAACATGTAACCACACGACTAACTCCTAAAATCAATTCACTCCAACCCGAAACTCATCAGAAGACTCCATATCAATCTTCGAACACTTTTGCCTCAGAAATCCACAAATTCATCTTAATAACAACTGTTCATCAACAGAAACCATTATTGACCATCAAGACAAGAAAAACAGCTGTAAGGACCACGAAACTACTCGTATCCACTTAATAAGAATCAATAATCAAATTACAGTGATGGAATGAAAGTAACCAGAGGAACAACAAGAAACGTAATGTTTGATGGATCAAAAAGAAGTGAAATCAATGTAACATGATCAAGTAAATAGGATTTTCTTGTACGTCAATCAAAATTATGCACCTATAGATTGGTGTATAAGAGTATTTACGAAAACATTACTAAATACATGGAAGGAACTAGTTATACTAAGACAATAAACAATTATAGTTCTATTGTTTGAACGTACTTCTGAACCAATCTAATCAAATATGATTATAATTATTATTAGAATTGCAACAATAAATCGCAAATGGAACATAGTATCATTAGTGTGATTCGAAACAAAAACCGAACATACAACCACACGAATAACTTTTAAAATCAATCCACTTCTACTCAAAACTCATAAGAAGACTCCATAACCATCTTCGAACACTTTTGCCTCAGAAATCTACTAAATCCATCTTAATAACAACTGTTGATCTACAGAAACCATTATTTACCATTAAGACAAGGAAACCAGTTGTAAGGACCACGAAAGTACTCGTATCCACATAATAAGAATCAATAATCAAATTACAGTGGTGGAATGAAAGTAACAAGACGAACAACAAGAAACGTAACGTTTGATGGATCAAAAAGAAGTGAAATCAATGTAACATGATCAAGTAAATAGGATTTTATTGTATGTCAATCAAAATTATGCAACTAGAGATTGGTGTATAAGAGTATTTACGAAAGCATTACTAAATACTTGGGAAACGAACTTGTTATACTAAAACACTAAACAACTATAGTTCTATTGTTTTGAACGCACTTCTGAACCAATCTAATCAAATATGATTATAATTATCATCAGAATTGCAACAATTAAATCGCAAATGGAACATAGTATCATTAGTGTGATTCGAAACCAAACGAACATATAACCACACGAATAACTCCTAAAATCAATCCACTCTACCCGAAACTCATCAGAAGACTCCATATCAACTTCGAACACTCTTGCCTCAGAAATCCACAAATCTATCTTAATAACAACTGTTCATCTACAGAAACCATTATTGACCATCAAGACAAGAAAACCAGTTGTAAGGACCACGAAACTACTCGTATCCACTTAATAAGAATCAATAATCAAATTACAGTGGGTGGAATGAAAGTAACAAGACGAACAACAAGAAACGTTAATTTGATGGATTAAAATGAGTTATCAATGTAATATGATCAAGTAAATAGGATTTTCTTGTACGTCAATCAAAATTATGTAACTATAGATTGGTGTATAAGAGTATTTACGAAAATTACTAAATACATGGAAAGGAACTAGTTATACTAAAACATTAAACAATTATAGTTCTATTGTTTGAACGCACTTCTGAACCAATCTAATCAAATATGATATAATTATCATCAGAATTGCAACAATAAATCGCAAATGGAACATAGTATCATTAGTGTGATTCGAAACAAAAACCGAACATACAACCACACGAATAACTTCTAAAATCAATCCACTTCTACCCGAAACTCATAAGAAGACTCCATAACCATCTTCGAACACTCTTGCCTCAGAAATCCACAAATCCATCTTAATAACAACTGTTGATCTACAGAAACCATTATTGACCATTAAGACAAGAAAACCAGTTGTAAGGACCACGAAAGTACTCGTATCCACATAATAAGAATCAATAATCAAATTACAGTGGTGGAATGAAAGTAACCAGACGAACAACAAGAAACGTAAGTTTGATGGATCAAAAAGAAGTGAAATCAATGTAACATGATCAAGTAATAGGATTTTCGTACGTCAATCAAAATTATGCAACTAGAGATTGGTGTATAAGAGTATTTACGAAAAGCATTACTAATACATGGGAAACGAACTAGTTATACTAAAACACTAAACAACTATAGTTCTATTGTTTGAACGCACTTCTGAACCAATCTAATAAATATGATTACAATTATCATCAAATTGCAACAATAAATCGCAAATGGAACATAAATCATTAGTGTGATTCGAAACCCTAACCGAACATGTAACCACACGAATAACTCTAAAATCAATCCACTCCTACCCGAAACTCATCAGAAGACTCCATATCAATCTTCGAACACTCTTGCCTCAGAAATCCACAAATCCATCTTAATAACAACTGTTCATCTACAGAAACCATTATTGACCATCAAGACAAGAAAATCAGTTGTAAGGACCATGAAACTACTCGTATCCACTTAATAAGAATCAATAATCAAATTACAGTGGTGGAATGAAAGTAACAAGACGAACAATAAGAAACGTTATATTTGATGGATTAAAATGAGTTTAATCAATGTAATATGATCACGTAAATAGGATTTTCTTGTACGTCAATCAAAATTATGCAACTACAGATTGGTGTATAAGAGTATTTACGAAAACATTACTAAATACATGGAAAGGAACTAGTTATACTAAAACATTAAACAATTATAGTTCTATTGTTTGAACGCACTTCTGAACCAATCTAATCAAATATGATTATAATTATCATTAGAATTGCAACAATAAATCGCAAATGGAACATAGTATCATTAGTGTGATTCGAAACAAAAACCGAACATAAAACCACACGAATAACTTCTAAAATCAATCCACTTCTACCCGAAACTCATAAGAAGACTCCATAACCATCTTCGAACACTCTTGCCTCAGAAATCTACTAAATCCTTCTTAATAACAGCTGTTGATCTAAAGAAACCATTATTGACCATTAAGGCAAGGAAACCAGTTGTAAGGACCACGAAAGTACTCGTATCCACATAATAAGAATCAATAATCAAATTATAGTGGTGGAATGAAAGTAACCAGACGAACAACAAGAAACATAATGTTTGATGGATCAAAAAGAAGTGAAATCAATGTAACATGATCAAGTAAATAGGATTTTCTTGTACGTCAATCAAAATTATGCAACTAGAGATTGGTGTATAAGAGTATTTACGAAAGCATTACTAAATACATGGGAAACGAACTAGTTATACTAAAACACTAAACAACTATAGTTCTATTGTTTGAACGCACTTCTGAACCAATCTAATCAAATATGATTATAATTATCATCAGAATTGCAACAATAAATCGCAAATGGAACATAGTATCATTAGTGTGATTCGAAACCCTAACCGAACATGTAACCACACGAATAACTCCTAAAATCAATCCACTCCTACCCGAAACTCATCAGAAGACTCCATATCCATCTTCGAACACTCTTGCCTCAGAAATCCACAAATCCATCTTAATAACAACTGTTCATCTACAGAAACCATTATTGACCATCAAGACAAGAAAACCAGCTGTAAGGACCACGAAACTACTCGTATCCACTTAATAAGAATCAATAATCAAATTACAGTGGTGGAATGAAAGTAACCAGACGAACAACAAGAAACGTTATATTTGATGGATTAAAATGAGTTTAATCAATGTAATATGATCACGTAAATAGGATTTTCTTGTACGTCAATCAAAATTATGCAACTACAGATTGGTGTATAAGAGTATTTACGAAAACATTACTATATACATGGAAAGGAACTAGTTATACTAAAACATTAAACAATTATAGTTCTATTGTTTGAACGCACTTCTGAACCAATCTAATCAAATATGATTATAATTATCATTAGAATTGCAACAATAAATCGCAAATGGAACATAGTATCATTAGTGTGATTCGAAACAAAAACCGAACATACAACCACACGAATAACTTCTAAAATCAATCCACTTCTACCCGAAACTCATAAGAAGACTCCATAACCATCTTCGAACACTCTTGCCTCAGAAATCTACTAAATCCATCTTAATAACAACTGTTGATCTACAGAAACCTTTATTGACCATTAAGATAAGGAAACCAGTTGTAAGGACCACGAAAGTACTCGTATCCACTTAATAAGAATCAATAATCAAATTACAGGGTGGAATGAAAGTAACCAGACGAACAAAAGAAACGTAATGTTTGATGGATCAAAAGAAGTGAAATCAATGTAACATGATCAAGTAAATAGGATTTTCTTGTACGTCAATCAAAATTATGCAACTAGAGATTGGTGTATAAGAGTATTTACGAAAGCATTACTAAATACATGGGAAACGAACTAGTTATACTAAACACTAAACAACTATAGTTCTATTGTTTGAACGCACTTCTGAACCAATCTAATCAAATATGATTATAATTATCATCAAATTGCAACAATAAATCGCAAATGGAACATAGTATCATTAGTGTGATTCGAAACCCTAACCGAACATGTAACCACACGAATAACTCCTAAAATCAATCCACCTACCCGAAACTCATCAGAAGACTCCATATCCATCTTCGAACACTCTTGCCTCAGAAATCCACAAATCCATCTTAATACAACTGTTCATCTACAGAAACCATTATTGACCATCAAGACAAGAAAACCAGTTGTAAGGACCACGAAACTACTCGTATCCACTTAATAATCAATAATCAAATTACAGTGGTGGAATGAAAGTAACCGACGAACAACAAGAAACGTTATATTTGATGGATTAAAATGAAGTGAAATCAATGTAATATGATCAAGTAAATAGGATTTTCTTGTACTTCAATCAAAATTATGCAACTACAGATTGGTGTATAAGAGTATTTACGAAAACATTACTAAATACATGGAAAGGAACTAGTTATACTAAAACATTAAACAATTATAGTTCTATTGTTTGAACGCACTTCTGAACCAATCTAATCAAATATGATTATAATTATCATCAGAATTGCAACAAAAATCGCAAATGGAACATAGTATCATTAGTGTGATTCGAAACAAAACCGAACATACAACCACACGAATAACTTCTAAAATCAATCCACTTCTACCCGAAACTCATCAGAAGACTCCATAACCATCTTCGAACACTCTTGCCTCAGAAATCCACAAATCCATCTTAATAACAACTGTTGATCTACAGAAACCATTATTGACCATGACAAGAAAACCAGTTGTAAGGACCACGAAGTACTCGTATCCACATAATAAGAATCAATAATCAAATTACAGTGGTGGAATGAAAGTAACTAGACGAACAACAAGAAACGTAATGTTTGATGGATCAAAAAGAAGTGAAATCAATGTAACATGATCAAGTAAATAGGATTTTCTTGTACGTCAATCAAAATTATGCAACTACAGATTGGTGTATAAGAGTATTTACGAAAACATTACTAAATACATGGAAAGAACTAGTTATACTAAAACATTAAACAATATAGTTCTATTGTTTGAACGCACTTCTGAACCAATCTAATCAAATATGATTATAATTATCATCAGAATTGCAACAATAAATCGCAAATGGAACATAGTATCATTAGTGTGATTCGAAACAAAAACCGAACATACAACCACACGAATAACTTCAAAATCAATCCACTTCTACCCGAAACTCATAAGAACTCCATAACCATCTTCGAACACTCTTGCCTCAGAAATCCACTAAATCCATCTTAATAACAACTGTTGATCTACAGAAACCATTATTGACCATAAGACAAGAAACCAGTTGTAAGGACCACGAAAGTACTCGTATCCACTTAATAAGAATCAATAATCAAATTACAGTGGTGGAATGAAAGTAACCAAACGAACAACAAGAAACGTATTGTTTGATGGATCAAAAAGAAGTGAAATCAATGTAAATGATCAAGTAAATAGGATTTTCTTGTACGTCAATCAAAATTATGCAACTACAGATTGGTGTATAAGAGTATTTACGAAAGCATTACTAAATACATGGGAAACGAACTAGTTATACTAAAACACTAAACAACTATAGTTATATTGTTTGAACGCACTTCTGAACCAATCTAATCAAATATGATTACAATTATCATCAGAATTGCAACAATAAATCGCAAATGGAACATAAATTATGTGATTCGAAACCCTAACCGAACATGTAACCACACGAATAACTCCTAAAATCAATCCACTCCTACCCGAAACTCATCAGAAGACTCCATATCCATCTTCGAACACTCTTGCCTCAGAAATCCACAAATCCATCTTAATAACACTGTTCATCTACAGAAACCATTATTGACCATCAAGACAAAAAAACCAGTTGTAAGGACCACGAAACTACTCGTATCCACTTAATAAGAATCAATAATCAAATTACAGTGGTGGAATGAAAGTAACAGACGAACAACAAGAAACGTAATGTTTGATGGATCAAAAAGAAGTGAAATCAATGTAACATGATCAAGTAAATAGGATTTCTTGTACGTCAATCAAAATTATGCCTACAGATTGGTGTATAAGAGTATTTACGAAAACATTACTAAATACATGGGAAGGAACTAGTTATACTAAAACAATAAACTTATAGTTCTATTGTTTGAACGCACTTCTGAACCAATCTAATCAAATATGATTATAATTATCATTAGAATTGCAACAATAAATCGCAAATGGAACATAGTATCATTAGTGTGATTCGAAACAAAAACCAAACATACAACCACACGAATAACTTCTAAAATCAATCCACTTCTACCCGAAACTCATAAGAAGACTCCATAACCATCTTCGAACACTCTTGCCTCAGAAATCTACTAAATCCATCTTAATAACAACTGTTGATCTACAGAAACCATTATTGACCATTAAGACAAGGAAACAGTTGTAAGGACCACGAAAGTACTCGTATCCACTTAATAAGAATCAATAATCAAATTACAGTGGTGGAATGAAAGTAACAAGACGAACAACAAGAAACGTAATGTTTGATGGATCAAAAAGAAGTGAAATCAATGTAACATGATCAAGTAAATAGGATTTTATTGTATGTCAATCAAAATTATGCAACTAGAGATTGGTGTATAAGAGTATTTACGAAAGCATTACTAAATACTTGGGAAACGAACTTGTTATACTAAAACACTAAACAACTATAGTTCTATTGTTTGAACGCACTTCTGAACCAATCTAATCAAATATGATTACAATTATCATCAAATTGCTTCAATAAATCGCAAATGGAACATAAAATCATTAGTGTGATTCGAAACCCTAACCGAACATCTAACCACACGAATAACTCCTAAAATCAATCCACTCCTACCCGAAACTCATCAGAAGACTCCATATCCATCTTCGAACACTCTTGCCTCAGAAATCCACAAATCCATCTTAATAACAACTGTTCATCTACAGAAACCATTATTGACCATCAAGACAAGAAAACCAGTTGTAAGGACCACGAAACTACTCGTATCCACTTAATAAGAATCAATAATCAAATTACAGTGGTGGAATGAAAGTAACCAGACGAACAACAAGAAACGTATATTTGATGGATCAAAATGAAGTTTAATCAATGTAACATGATCACGTAAATAGGATTTTCTTGTACGTCAATCAAAATTATGCAACTACAGATTGGTGTATAAGAGTATTTACGAAAGCATTACTAAATACATGGAAACGACTATTATACTAAAACATTAAACAAATATGTTCTATTGTTTGAACGCACTTCTGAACCAATCTAATCAAATATGATTATAATTATCATTAGAATTGCAACAATAAATCGCAAATGGAACATAGTATCATTAGTGTGATTCGAAACAAAAACCGAACATACAACCACAGAATAACTCCTAAAATCAATCCACTTCTACCCAAACTCATAAGAAGACTCCATAACCATCTTCGAACACTCTTGCCTCAGAAATCCACTAATCCATCTTAATAACAACTGTTGATCTACAGAAACCATTATTGACCATTAAGACAGGAAACCAGTTGTAAGGACCACGAAAGTACTCGTATCCACTTAATAAGAATCAATAATCAAATTACAGTGGTGGAATGAAAGTAACAAGACGAACAACAAGAAACGTAATGTTTGATGGATCAAAAAGAAGTGAAATCAATGTAACATGATCAAGTAAATAGGATTTTCTTGTACGTCAATCAAAATTATGCAACTACAGATTGGTGTATAAGAGTATTTACGAAAGCATTACTAAATACATGGGAACGAACTAGTTATACTAAAACACTAAACAACTATAGTTCTATTGTTTGAACGCACTTCTGAACCAATCTAATCAAATATGATTATAATTATCATCAGATTGCAACAATAAATCGCAAATGGAACATAGTATCATTAGTGTGATTCGAACCCTAACCGAACATGTAACCACACGAATAACTCCTAAATCAATCCACTCCTCTACCCGAAACTCATCAGAAGACTCCATATCCATCTTCGAACACTCTTGCCTCAGAAATCCACAAATCCATCTTAATAACAACTGTTCATCTACAGAAACCATTATTGACCATCAAGACAAAAACCAGTTGTAAGGACCACGAAACTACTCGTATCCACTTAATAAGAATCAATATCAAATTACAGTGGTGGAATGAAAGTAACCAGACGAACAACAAGAAACGTTAATTTTGATGGATTAAAATGAGTTTATCAATGTAATGATCACGTAAATAGGATTTTCTTGTACGTCAATCAAAATTATGCAACTACAGATTGGTGTATAAGAGTATTTACGAAAACATTACTAAATACATGAAAGGAACTAGTTATACTAAAACATTAAACAATTATAGTTCTATTGTTTGAACGCACTTCTGAACCAATCTAATCAAATATGATTATAATTATCATTAGAATTGCAACAATAAATCGCAAATGGAACATAGTATCATTAGTGTGATTCGAAACAAAAACCGAACATACAACCACACGAATAACTTCTAAAATCAATCCACTTCTACCCGAAACTCATAAGAAGACTCCATAACCATCTTCGAACACTCTTGCCTCCGAAATCTACTAAATCCATCTTAATAACAACTGTTGATCTACAGAAACCATTATTGACCATTATGACAAGGAAACCAGTTGTAAGGACCACAAAAGTACTCGTATCCACATAGTAATAATCAATAATCAAATTACAGCGGTGGAATGAAAGTAACCAGACGAACAACAAGAAACGTAATGTTTGATGGATCAAAAAGAAGTGAAATCAATGTAACATGATCAAGTAAATAGGATTTTCTTGTACGTCAATCAAAATTATGCAACTAGAGATTGGTGTATAAGAGTATTTACGAAAGCATTACTAAATACATGGGAAACGAACTAGTTATACTAAAACACTAAACAACTATAGTTCTATTGTTTGAACGCACTTCTGAACCAATCTAATCAAATATGATTACAATTATCATCAAATTGCAACAATAAATCGCAAATGGAACATTAAATCATTAGTGTGATTCGAAACCCTAACCGAACATGTAACCACACGAATAACTCCTAAATCAATCCACTCCTACCCGAAACTCATCAGAAGACTCCATATCCATCTTCGAACACTCTTGCCTCAGAAATCCACAAATCCATCTTAATAACAACTGTTCATCTACAGAAACCATTATTGACCATCAAGACAAGAAAATCAGTTGTAAGGACCGAAATACTCGTATCCACTTAATAATCAATAATCAAATTACAGTGGTGGAATGAAAGTAACAAGACGAACAACAAGAAAGTTATATTTGATGGATTAAAATGAGTTAATCAATGTAACATGATCAAGTAAATAGGATTTTCTTGTACGTCAATCAAAATTATGCAACTACAGATTGGTGTATAAGAGTATTTACGAAAAATTAATAAATACATGGAAAGGAACTAGTTATACTAAAACATAAAACAATTATAGTTCTATTGTTTGAACGCACTTCTGAACCAATCTAATCAAATATGATTATAATTATCATTAGAATTGCAACAATAAATCGCAAATGGAACATAGTATCATTAGTGTGATTCGAAACAAAAACCGAATATACAACCACACGAATAACTTCTAAAATCAATCCACTTCTACTCGAAACTCATCAGAAGACTCCATAACCATCTTCGAACACTCTTGCCTCAGAAATCCACTAAATCCATCTTAATAACAACTGTTGATCTACAGAAACCATTATTGACCATTAAGACAAGGAAACCAGTTGTAAGGACCACGAAAGTACTCGTATCCACTTAATAAGAATCAATAATCAAATTACAGTGGTGGAATGAAAGTAACTAGACGAACAACAAGAAACATAATGTTTGAGGGATCAAAAAGAAGTGAAATCAATGTAACATGATCAAGTAAATAGGATTTTCTTGTACGTCAATCAAAATTATGCAACTAGAGATAGGTGTATAATAGTATTTACGAAAGCATTACTAAATACAAGGGAAACGAACTAGTTATACTAAAATATTAAACAATTATAGTTCTATTGTTTAAACGCACTTCTGAACCAATCTAATCAAATATGATTATAATTATCATTAGAATTGCAACAATAAATCGCAAATGGAACATACTATCATTGTGATTCGAAACAAAACCGAACATACAACCACACGAATAACTTCTAAAATCAATCCACTTCTACCCGAAACTCATAAGAAGACTCCATAACCATCTTCGAACACTTTTGCCTCAGAAATTTACTAAATCCATCTTAATAACAACTGTTGATCTACAAAAACCATTATTGACCATTAAGACAAGGAAACCAGTTGTAAGGACCACGAAAGTACTCGTATCCACATAATAAGAATCAATAATCAAATTACAGTGGTGGAATGAAAGTAACCAGACGAACAACAAGAAACGTATGTTTGATGGATCAAAAAGAAGTGAAATCAATGTAACATGATCAAGTAAATAGGATTTTCTTGTACGTCAATCAAAATTATGCAACTAGAGATGGTGTATAAAGTATTTACGAAAGCAATACTAAATACATGGGAAACGAACTAGTTATACTAAAACACTAAACAACTATTTCTATTGTTTGAACGCACTTCTGAACCAATCTAATCAAATATGATTATAATTATCATCAAATTGCAACAATAAATCGCAAAAGGAACATTAAATCATTAGTGTGATTCGAAACCCTAACCGAACATGTAACCATACGAATAACTCTTAAAATCAATTCACTCCTACCCGAAACTCATCAGAAGACTCCATATCAATCTTCTAACACTCTTGCCTTAGAAATCCACAAATCCATCTTAATAACAACTGTTCATCTACAGAAACCATTATTGACCATCAAGACAAGAAAATCAGTTGTAAGGACCATGAAATTACTCGTATCCACTTAATAAGAATCAATAATCAAATTACAGTGGTGGAATGAAAGTAACCAGACAAACAACAAGAAACGTTATATTGATGGATTAAAATGAGTTATCAATGTAATATGATCAAGTAAATAGGATTTTCTTGTACGTCAATCAAAATTATGCAACTACAGATTGGTGTATAAGAGTATTTACGAAACATTAATAATACATGGAAAGGAACTAGTTATACTAAAACAATAAACAATTATAGTTCTATTATTTGAACGCACTTCTGAACCAATCTAATCAAATATAATTATAATTATCATTAGAATTGCAACAATAAATCGCAAATGGAACATAGTATCATTAGTGTGATTCGAAACAAAAACCGAACATACAACCACACGAATAACTTCTAAAATCAATCCACTTCTACCCGAAACTCATAAGAAGACTCCATAACCATCTTCGAATGCTTTTGCCTCAGAAATCTACTAAATCCATCTTAATAACAAGTGTTGATCTACAGAAACCATTATTGACCATTAAGACAAGGAAACCAGTTGTAAGGACCACGAAAGTACTCGTATCCACATAATAAGAATCAATAATCAAATTACAGTGGTGGAATGAAAGTAACCAGACGAACAACAAGAAACGTAATGTTTGATGGATCAAAAAGAAGTGAAATCAATGTAACATGATCAAGTAAATAGGATTTTCTTGTACGTCAATCAAAATTATGCAACTAGAGATTGGTGTATAAGAGTATTTACGAAAGCATTACTAAATACATGGGAAACGAACTAGTTATACTAAAACACTAAACAACTATAGTTCTATTGTTTGAACGCACTTCTGAACCAATCTAAATAAATATGATTACAATTATCATCAAATTGCAACAATAAATCGCAAATGGAACATTGAATCATTAGTGTGATTCGAAACCCTAACCGAACATGTAACCATACGAATAACTCTTAAAATCAATCCACTCCTACCCGAAACTCATCAGAAGACTCCATATCAATCTTCTAACACTCTTGCCTCAGAAATCCACAAATCTATCTAAATAACAACTGTTCATCTACAGAAACCATTATTAACCATCAAGACAAGAAAATCAGTTGTAAGGACCATGAAATTACTCGTATCCACTTAATAAGAATCAATAATCAAATTACAGTGGTGGAATAAAAGTAACCAGACAAACAACAAGAAACGTTATATTTGATGGTTTAAAATGAGTTTAATCAATGTAATATGATCACGTAAATAGGATTTTCTTATACTTCAATCAAAATTATGCAACTACAGATTGGTGTATAAGATTATTTACGAAAACATTAATAAATACATGGAAAGGAACTAGTTATACTAAAACATAAACAATTATAGTTCTATTATTTGAACGCACTTCTGAACCAATCTAATCAAATATAATTATAATTATCATTAGAATTGCAACAATAAATCGCAAATGGAACATAGTATCATTAGTGTGATTCGAAACAAAAACCGAACATACAACCACACGAATAACTTCTAAAATCAATCCACTTCTACCCGAAACTCATAAGAAGACTCCATACCATCTTCGAACACTCTTGCCTCAGAAATCCAGTAAATCCATCTTAATAACAACTGTGATCTACAGAAACCATTATTGACCATTAGACAAGGAAAACAGTTGTAAGGACCACGAAAGTACTCGTATCCACATAATAAGAATCAATAATCAAATTACAGTGGTGGAATGAAAGTAACCAGACGAACAACAAGAAACGTAAGTTTGATGGATCAAAAAGAAGTGAAATCAATGTAACATGATCAAGTAAATAGGATTTTCTTGTACGTCAATCAAAATTATGCAACTAGAGATTGGTGTATAAGAGTATTTACGAAAGCATTACTAAATACATGGGAACGAACTAGTTATACTAAAACACTAAACAACTATAGTTCTATTGTTTGAACGCACTTCTGAACCAATCTAATCAAATATGATTATAATTATCATCAAAATTGCAACAATAAATCGCAAATGGAACATAGTATCATTAGTGTGATTCGAAACCAAAACCGAACATGTAACCACACGAATAACTCCTAAAATCAATCCTTCCTACCCGAAACTCATCAGAAGACTCCATATCCATCTTCGAACACTCTTGCCTTAGAAATCCACAAATCCATCTTAATAACAACTGTTGATCTACAGAAACCATTATTGACCATCAAGACAAGAAAACCAGTTGTAAGGACACCAAAACTACTCGTATCCACTTAATAAAAATCAATAATCAAATTACAGTGGTGGAATGAAAGTAACCAGACGAACAACAAGAAACGTAAAGTTGATGGATCAAAAAGAAGTGAAATCAATGTAACATGATCAAGTAAATAGATTTTCTTGTACGTCAATCAAAATTATACAACTACAGATTGGTGTATAAGAGTATTTAGAAAGCATACTAAATACATGGGAAACGAACTAGTTATACTAAAACACTAAACAACTATAGTTCTATTGTTTGAACGCACTTCTGAACCAATAATCAAATATGATTATAATTATCATCAGAATTGCAACAATAAATCGCAAATGGAACATAGTATCATTAGTGTGATTCGAAACCAAAACCGAACATGTAACCACACGAATAACTCCTAAAATCAATCACTCTACCCGAAACTCATCAGAAGACTCATATCCATCTTCGAACACTCTTGCCTCAGAAATCCACAAATCCATCTTAATAACAACTGTTATCTACAGAAACAATTATTGACCATCAAGACAAGAAAAGCTGTAAGGACCACGAAACTACTCGTATCCACTTAATAAGAATCAATAATCAAATTACAGTGGTGGAATGAAAGTAACGAGACGAACAACAAGAAACGTAATATTGATGGATCAAAATGAGTGAAATCAATGTAACATGATCAAGTAAATAGGATTTGTGTACGTCAATCAAAATTATGCAACTACAGATGGTGTATAAGAGTATTTACGAAAGCATTACTAAATACATGGGAAACGAACTAGTATACTACAAACACTAAACAACTATAGTTCTATTGTTTGAACGCACTTCTGAACCAATCTAATCAAATATGATTATAATTATCATCAGAATTGCAACAATAAATCGCAAATGAAACATGAATCATTAGTGTGATTCGAAACCTAACCGAACATGTAACCATACGAATAACTCCTAAAATCAATCCACTCCTACCCGAAACATATCAGAAGACTCCATACAATTTTCGAACACTCTTGCCTCAGAAATCCACAAATCCATCTTAATAACAACTGTTCATCTACAAAACCATTATTGACCATCAAGACAAGAAAAATCAGTTGTAAGGACCACGAAACTACTCGTATCCACTAATAAGAATCAATAATCAAATTACAGTGTGGAATGAAAGTAACCAGACGAACAACAAGAACGTTATATTTGATGGATTAAAATGAGTTTAATCAATGTAATATGATAACGTAAATAGGATTTTCTTGTACGTCAATCAAAATTATGCAACTACAGATGGTGTATAAGAGTATTTACGAAATCATTACTAAATACATGAAAGGAACTAGTTATACTAAAACATTAAACAATTATAGTTCTATTGTTTGAACGCACTTCTGAACCAATCTAATCAAATATGATTATAATTATCATTAGAATTGCAACAGTATATCGCAAATGGAACATAGTATCATTAGTGTGATTCGAAACAAAAACCAAACATACAACCACACGAATAACTTCTAAAATCAATCCACTTCTACCCGAAACTCATAAGAAGACTCCATAACCATCTTCGAACACTCTTGCCTCAGAAATCTACTAAATCCTTCTCAATAACAACTGTTGATCTACAGAAACCATTATTGACCATTAAGACAAGGAAACCATTTATAAAGACCCCAAAAGTACTCGTATCCACTTAATAAGAATCAATAATCAAATTACAGTGGTGGAATGAAAGTAACGAGACGAACAACAAGAAACGTAATTTTTGATGGATCAAAAAGAAGTGAAATCAATATAACATGATCAAGTAAATAGGATTTTCTTGTACGTCAATCAAAATTATGCAGCTAGAGATTGGTGTATAAGAGTATTTACGAAAGCATTACTAAATACATGGGAAACGAACTACTTATACTAAAACACTAAACAACTATAGTTCTATTGTTTGAACGCACTTCTGAACAAATCTAATCAAATATGATTACAATTATCATAAGAATTTCAACAATAAATCGCAAATGGAACATAGAATTATTAGTGTGATTCGAAACCCTAACCGAACATGTAACCACACGAATAACTCCTAAAATCAATCCACTCCTACCCGAAACTCATTAGAAGACTCCATATCAATCTTCGAACACACTTGCCTCAGAAATCCACAAATCCATCTTAATAACAACTGTTCATCTACACAAACCATTATTGACCATCAAGACAAGAAAATCAGTTGTAAGGACCAAGAAACTACTCGTATCCACTTAATAAGAATCAATAATCAAATTACAGTGGTGGAATGAAAGTAACCAGACGAACAACAAGAAACGTATGTTTGATGGATAAAAAGAAGTGAAATCAATGTAACATGATCAAGTAAATAGGATTTTCTTGTACGTCAATCAAAATTATGCAACTAGAGATTGGTGTATAAGAGTATTACAA
Organism: Flaveria robusta; assembly: GCA_025506415.1. NCBI lineage: Eukaryota > Viridiplantae > Streptophyta > Magnoliopsida > Asterales > Asteraceae > Flaveria > Flaveria robusta. The sequence continues at coordinate 34,592,401 of CM046469.1, read as the reverse complement.
AGCATTACAAATACATGAGTAGTTATACTAAAACATAAACAATTATAGTTCTATTGTTTGAACGCACTTCTGAACCAATCTAATCAAATATGATTAATTATCATCAGAATTGCAACAATAAATCGCAAATGAAACATAGTATCATTAGTGTGATTCGAAACCAAAACCGAACATGTAACCACACGAATAACTCCTAAAATCAATCCACTCCTACCCGAAACTCATCAGAAGACTCCATATCCATCTTCGAACACTCTTGCCTCAGAAATCCACAAATCCATCTTAATAACAACTGTTCATCTACAGAAACCATTATTGACCATCAAGACAAGGAAAACCAGTTGTAAAGACCACGAAACTACTCGTATCCATTTAATAAGAATCAATAATCAAATTACAGTGGTGGAATGAAAGTACAAGACGAACAACAAGAAACGTTATATTGAGGATTAAAAGAGTAAATCAATGTAATATGATCAGTAAATAGGATTTCTTGTACGTCAATCAAAATTATGCAACTACAGATTGGTGTATAAGAGTATTTACGAAAGCATTACTAAATACATGGAAAGGAACTAGTTATACTAAAACATAAAACACTATAGTTCTATTGGTTGAACGCACTTCTGAACCAATCTAATCAAATATGATTATAATTATCATTAGAATTGCAACAATAAATCGCAAATGGAACATAGTATCATTAGTGTGATTCGAAACAAAACCGAACATACAACCACACGAATAACTTCTAAAATCAATCCACTTCTACCCGAAACTCATCAGAAGACTCCATAACCATCTTCGAACACTCTTGCCTCAGAAATCTACTAAATCCATCTTAATAACAACTGTTGATCTACAGAAACCATTATTTACCATTAAGACAAGAAAACAGTTGTAAGGACCACGAAAGTACTCGTATCCACATAATAAGAATCAATAATCAAATTACAGTGATGGAATGAAAGTAACTAGACGAACAACATGAAACATAATGTTTAAGGGATCAAAAAAAAGTGAAATCAATGTAACATGATCAAGTAAATAAGATTTTCTTGTACGTCAATCAAAATTATGCAACTAGAGATTGGTGAATAAGAGTATTTACAAAAGCATTACTAAATACATGGGAAACGAACTAGTTATACTAAAACACTAAACAACTATAGTACTATTGTTTGAACGCACTTCTGAACCAATCTAATCAAATATGATTATAATTATTATCAGAATTGCAACAATAAATCACAAATTGAACATAATATCATTAGTGTGATTCGAAACCCTAACCGAACATGTAACCACACGAATAACTCCTAAAATCAATCCACTCCTACCCGAAACTCATCAGAAGACTCCATATCCATCTTTGAACACTCTTGCCTCAGAAATCCACGAATCCATCTTAATAACAACTGTTCATCTACAAAAACCATTATTGACCATCAAGACAAGAAAACCAGCTGTAAGGACCACGAAACAACTCGTATCCACTTAATAAGAATCAATAATCAAATTACAGCGGTGGAAGGAAAGTAACCTGACGAACAACAAGAAACGTAATGTTTGATGGATCAAAAAGAAGTGAAATCAATGTAACATGATCAAGTAAATGGGATTTTCTTGTACGTGAATCAAAATTACGCAACTACGGATTGGTGTATAAGAGTATTTACGAAAACATTACTAAATACATAGAAAGAAACTAGTTATACTAAAACATTAAACAATTATAGTTCTATTCTTTGAACGCACTTCTGAACCAATCTAATCAAATATGATTATAATTATATCAGAATTGCAACAATAAATCGCAAATGGAACATAGTATCATTAGTGTGATTCGAAACAAAACGAACATACAACCACACGAATAACTTCTAAAATCAATCCACTTCTACCCGAAACTCATCAGAAGACTCCATATCCATCTTCGAACACTCTTGCCTCAGAAATCCACAAATCCATCTTAATAACAACTGTTCATCTACAGAAACCATTATTGACCATCAAGACAAGAAACCAGCTGTAAGGACACGAAACTACTCGTATCCACTTAATAAGAATCAATAATCAAATTACAGTGGTGGAATGAAAGTAACCAGACGAACAACAAAACGTTTATTTGATGGATAAAATGAGTTGAATCAATGTAATATGATCAGTAAATAGGATTTCTTGTACATCAATCAAATTATGCAACTACAGATTGGTGTATGAGTATTTACGAAAACATTACTAAATACATGGAAAGGAACTAGTTATACTAAAACATTAAACAAAATAGTTCTATTGTTTGAACGCACTTCTGAACCAATCTAATTCAAATATGATTATAATTATCATTAGAATTGCAACAATAAATCGCAAATGGAACATAGTATCATTAGTGTGATTCGAAACAAAAACCGAACATACAACCACACGAATAACTTCTAAAATCAATCCACTTCTACCCGAAACTCATAAGTAGACTCCATAACCATCTTCAAACACTCTTGCCTTAGAAATCTACTTAATCCATCTTAATAACAACTGTTGATCTACAGAAACCATTATTGACCATTACGACAAGGAAACCTGTTGTAAGGACCACGAAAGTACTCGTATCCACATAATAAGAATCAATAATCAAATTACAGTTGTGGAATGAAAGTAACGAGACGAACAACAAGAAACGTAATGTTTGATGGATCAAAAAGAAGTGAAATCAATGTAACATGATCAAGTAAATAGGATTTTCTTGCACGTCAATCAAAATTATGCAACTAGATTGGTGTATAAGTATTTACAAAAGCATTACTAAATACATGGGTAGTTATGCTAAAAACACTAAACACTATTTTAAACATTCTAATCAAAATATGATTATAATTATCATCAGAATTGCAACAATAAATCGCAAATGGAACATAGTATCATTAGTGTGATTCGAAACTAACCGAACATGTAACCACACGAATAACTCTAAAATCAATCCACTCCTACCCGAAACTCATCAGAAGACTCCATATCCATCTTCGAACACTCTTGCCTCAGAAATCCACAAATCCATCTTAATAACAACTGTTCATCTATAGAAACCATTATTGACCATCAAGACAAGAAAACCAGCTGTAAGGACCACGAAACTACTCGTATCCATTTAATAAGAATCAATAATCAAATTACAGTGGTGGAATGAAAGTAACAAGACGAACAACAAGAAACGTTATATTTGATGGATTAAAATGAGTTTAATCAATGTAATATGATCACGTAAATAGGATTTTCTTGTACGTCAATCAAAATTATGCAACTGCAGATTGGTGTATAAGAGTATTTACGAAAACATTACTAAATACATTCAAAGGAACTAGTCATACTAAAACATTAAACAATTATAGTTCAATTGTTTGAACGCACTTCTGAACCAATATAATCAAATTTGATTATAATTATCATTAGAATTGCAACAATTAAACGCAAATGGAACATAGTATCATTAGTGTGATTCGAAACAAAAACCGAACATTCAACCACACGAATAACTTCTAAAATCAATCCACTTCTACCTGAAACTCATAAGAAGACTCCATAACCATCTTCGAACACTCTTGTCCAGAAATCCACAAATCCATCTTAATAACAACTGTTGATCTACAGAAACCATTATTGACCATTAAGACAAGGAAACCAGTTGTAAGGACCACGAAAGTACTCGTATCCACTTAATAAGAATCAAAATCAAATTACAGTGGTGGAATGAAAGTAACCAGACGAACAACAAGAAACGTATGTTTGATGGATCAAAAAGAAGTGAAATCAATGTAACATGATCAAGTAATAGGTTTCTTGTACGTCAATCAAAATTATGCAACAAGAGATTGGTGTATAGAGTATTTACGAAAGCATTACTAAATACATGGGAAACGAACTAGTTATACTAAAACACTAAACAACTATAGTTCTATTGTTTGAACGCACTTCTGAACCAATCTAATCAAATATGATTACAATTATCATCAGAATTGCAACAATAAATCGCAAATGGAACATAGTATCATTAGTGTGATTCGAAACGCTAACCGAACATGTAACCACACGAATAACTCCTAAAATCAATCCACTCCTACCCGAAACTCATCAGAAGACTCCATATCCATCTTCGAACACTCTTGCCTCAGAAATCCACAAATCCATCTTAATAACAACTGTTCATCTACAGAAACCATTATTGACCATCAAGACAAAAAAACCAGCTGTAAGGACCACGAAACTACTCCTATCCACTTAATAAGAATCAATAATCAAATTACAGCGGTGGAATGAAAGTAACAAGACGAACAACAAGAAACGTAATGTTTGATGGATCATAAAAAAGTGAAATCAATGTAACATGATCAAGTAAAAAGGATTTTCTTGCACGTCAATCAAAATTATGCAACTAGAGATTGGTGTATAAGAGTATTTACAAAAGCATTACTAAATACATGGGTAGTTATGCTAAAACACTAAACAACTATAGTTCTATTGTTTGAACGCACTTCTGAACCAATCTAATCAAATATGATTATAATTTTCATCAGAATCGCAACAATAAATCGCAAATGGAATATAGTATCATTAGTGTGATTTGAAACCCTAACCGAACATGTAACCACACGAATAACTCTTAAAATCAATCCACTCCTACCCGAAACTCATCAGAAGACTCCATAACCATCTTCGAACACTCTTGCCTCAGAAATCCACAAATCCATCTTAATAACAACTGTTGATCTACAGAAACCATTATTGACCATCAAGACAAGAAAACCAGTGTAAGGACCACGAAACTACTCGTATCCATTTAATAAGAATCAATAATCAATTACAGTTGTGGAATGAAAGTACAAGACAACAACAAGAAACGTTATATTTGATGGATTAAAATGAGTTTAATCAATGTAATATGATCACGTAAATAGGATTTCTTGTACGTCAATCAAAATTATGCAACTACAGATTGGTGTATAAGAGTATTTACGAAAACATTACTAAATACATTCAAAGGAACTAGTCATACTAAAACATTAAACAATTATAGTTCAATTGTTTGAACGCACTTCTGAACCAATATAATCAAATTTGATTATAATTATCATTAGAATTGCAACAATTAAACTCAAATGGAACATAGTATCATTAGTGTGATTCGAAACAAAAACCGAACATTCAACCACACGAATAACTTCTAAAATCAATCCACTTCTACCTGAAACTCATAAGAAGACTCCATAACCATCTTCGAACACTCTTGTCTCAGAAATCCAAAAAATCCATCTTAATAACAACTGTTGATCTATAGAAACCATTATTGACCAATAAGACAAGGAAACCAGATGTAAGGACCACGAAAGTACTCCTATCCACTTAATAAGAATCAATAATCAAATTACAGTGGTGGAATGAAACTAACCAGACGAACAACAAGAAACGCATTGTTTGATGGATCAAAAAGAAGTGAAATCAATGTAACATGATCAAGTAAATAGGATTTTCTTGTACGTCAATCAAAATTATGCAACAATAGATTGGTGTATAGGAGTATTTACGAAAGCATTACTAAATACATGGGAAACGAACTAGTTATACTAAAACACTAAACAACTATAGTTCTATGTTTGAACGCACTTCTGAACCAATCTAATCAAATATAATACAATTATCATCAGAATTGCAACAATAAATCGCAAATGGAACATAGTATCATTAGTGTGATTCGAAACGCTAACCGAACATGTAACCACAATAACTCCTAAAATCAATCCACTCCTACCCGAAATCATCAGAAGACTCCATATCATCTTCGAACACTCTTGCCTCAGAAATCCACAAATCCATCTTAATAACAACTGTTGATCTACAGAAACCATTATTGACCATCAAGACAAAAAAACCAGCTGTAAGGACCACGAAACTACTGTATCCACTTAAGAATCAATAATCAAATTACAGTGGTGGAATGAAAGTAACCAGACGAACACAACAAAAACGTAATGTTGATGGATCAAAAAGAAGTGAAATCAATGTAACATGATCAAGTAAAAAGGATTTTCTTGCACGTCAATCAAAATTATGCAACTAGAGATTGGTGTATAAGAGTATTTACAAAAGCATTACTAAATACATGGGTAGTTATGCTAAAACACTAAACAACTATAGTTCTATTGTTTGAACGCACTTTTGAACCAATCTAATCAAATATGATTATAATTTTCATCAGAATTGCAACAATAAATCGCAAATGGAATATAGTATCATTAGTGTGATTCGAAACCCTAACCGAACATGTAACCACACGAATAACTCTTAAAATCAATCCACTCCTACCCGAAACTCATCAGAAGACTCCATATCCATCTTTGAACACTCTTGCCTCAGAAATCCACAAATCCATTTTAATAACAACTGTTCATTTATAGAAACCATTATTGACCATCAAGACAAGAAAACCAGCTGTAAGGACCACGAAACTACTCGTATCCATTTAATAAGAATCAATAATCAAATTACAGTGGTGGAATGAAAGTAACAAGATGAACAACAAGAAACGTTATATTTGATGGATTAAAATGAGTTTAATCAATGTAATATGATCACGTAAATAGGATTTTCTTGTACGTCAATCAAAATTATGCAACTGCAGATTGGTGTATAAGAGTATTTACGAAAACATTACTAAATACATTCAAAGGAACTAGTTATACTAAAACATAAACAACTATAGTTCAATTTTGAAGCACTTCTGAACCAATCTAATCAAATTTGATTATAATTATCATTAGAATTGCAACAATAAACGCAAATGGAACATAGTATCATTAGTGTGATTCGAAACAAAAACCAAACATTCAACCACACGAATAACTTCTAAAATCAATCCACTTCTACCGGAAACTCATAAGAAGACTCCATAACCATCTTCGAACACTCTTGTCTCAGAAATCCACAAAATCCATCTTAATAACAACTGTTGATCTATAGAAACCATTATTGACCAATAAGACAAGGAAACCAGATGTAAGGACCACGAAAGTACTCCTATCCACTTAATAAGAATCAATAATCAAATTACAGTGGTGGAATGAAACTAACCAGACGAACAACAAGAAACGTATTGTTTGATGGATCAAAAAGAAGTGAAATCAATGTAACATGATCAAGTAAATAGGATTTCTTGTACGTCAATCAAAATTATGTAACAGATTGGTGATAAGAGTATTTACGAAAGCATTACTAAATACAAGGGAAACGAACTAGTTATACTAAAACACTAAACAACTATAGTTCTATTATTTGAACGCACTTCTGAACCAATCTAATCAAATATAATTACAATTATCATCAGAATTGCAACAATAAATCGCAAATGGAACATAGTATCATTAGTGTGATTCGAAACGCTAACCGAACATGTAACCACACGAATAACTCCTAAAATCAATCCACTCCTACCCGAAACTCATCAGAAGACTCCATATCCATCTTCGAACACTCTTGCCTCAGAAATCCACAAATCCATCTTAATAACAACTGTTCATCTACAGAAACCATTATTGACCATCAAGACAAGAAAACCAGCTGTAAGGACCACGAAACTACTCGTATCCACTTAATAAGAATCAATAATCAAATTACAGTGGTGGAATGAAAGTAACAAGACGAACAACAAGAAACGTTATATTTGATGGATTAAAATGAGTTTAATCAATGTAATATGATCACGTAAATAGGATTTTCTTGTACGTCAATCAAAATTATGCAACTACAGATTGGTGTATAAGAGTATTTACGAAAACATTACTAAATACATGGAAAGGAACTAGTTATACTAAAACATTAAACAATTATAGTTCATTGTTTGAACGCACTTCTGAACCAATCTATCAAATATGATTATAATTATCATTAGAATTGCAACAATAACGCAAATGGAACATAGTATCATTAGTGTGATTCGAAACAAAAACCGAACATTCAACCACACGAATAACTTCTAAAATCAATCCACTTCTACCTGAAACTCATCAGAAGACTCCATAACCATCTTCGAACACTCTTGCCTCAGAAATCCAAAAAATCCATCTTAATAACAACTGTGATCTACAGAAACCATTATTGACCATAAGACAAGGAAACCAGATGTAAGGACCACGAAAGTACTCTATCCACTTAATAAGAATCAATAATCAATTACAGTGGTGGAATGAAAGTAACCAGACGAACAACAAGAACGTAATGTTTGATGGATCAAAAAGAAGTGAAATCAATGTAACATGATCAAGTAAATAGGATTTCTTGTACGTCAATCAAAATTATGCAACTATAGATTGGTGTATAAGAGTATTTACGAAAGCATTACTAAATACATGGGAAACGAACTAGTTATACTAAAACACTAAAAAACTATAGTTCTATTGTTTGAACGCACTTCTGAACCAATCTAATCAAATATAATTATAATTATCATCAGAATTGCAACAATAATCGCAAATGGAACATAGTATCATTAGTGTGATTCGAAACCTAACCGAACATGTAACCACACGAATAACTCCTAAAATCAATCCATTCCTACCCGAAACTCATCAGAAGACTCCATATCCATCTTCGAACACTCTTGCCTCAGAAATCCACAAATCCATCTTAATAACAACTGTTCATCTACAGAAACCATTATTGACCATCAAGACAAAAAAACCAGTTGTAAGGACACGAAACCTTGTATCCACTTAATAAGAATCAATAATCAAATTACACGTGGTGGAATGAAAGTAACAGACGAACAACAAGAAACGTAATGTTTGATGGATCAAAAAGAAGTGAAATCAATGTAACATGATCAAGTAAAAAGGATTTCTTGTACGTCAATCAAAATTATGCAACTAGAGATTGGTGTATAAAAGTATTTACAAAAGCATTACTAAATACATGGGTAGTTAGTTATTAAAACACTAAACAACTATAGTTCTATTGTTTGAACGCACTTCTGAACCAATCTAATCAAATATGATTATAATTATCATCAGAATTGCAACAATAAATCGCAAATGGAACATAGTATCATTAGTGTGATTCGAAACCTAACCGAACATGTAACCACACGAATAACTCTCTAAAATCAATCCACTCCTACCCGAAACTCATCAGAAGACTCCATATCCATCTTCGAACACTCTTGCCTCAGAAATCCACAAATCCATTTAATAACAACTGTTCATCTATAGAAACCATTATTGACCATCAAGACAAGAAACCAGTTGTAAGGACCACGAAACTACTCGTATCCATTTAATAAGAATCAATAATCAAATTACAGTGGTGGAATGAAAGTAACCAGACGAACAACAAGAAACGTATATTGATGGATTAATGAGTTGATCAAAAATGAAGAATAATAATAATATGAGTAAATAGGATTTCTTGTACGTCAATCAAAATTATGCAACTGCAGATTGGTGTATAGAGTATTTACGAAAACATTACTAAATACATTCAAAGGAACTAGTATACTAAAACATTAAACAATTATAGTTCATTGTTTGAAAGCACTTCTGAACCAATCTAATCAAATTGATTATAATTATCATAGAATTGCAACAATAAATCGCAAATGGAACATAGTATCATTAGTGTGATTCGAAACAAAAACCAAACATTCAACCACACGAATAACTCTAAAATCAATCCACTTCTACCGAAAATCATAGAAGACTCCATAACCATCTTCGAACACTCTTGTTCAGAAATCCACAAAATCCATCTTACTAACAACTGTTGATCTATAGAAACCATTATTGACCAATAAGACAAGGAAACCAGATGTAAGGACCACGAAAGTACTCCTATCCACTTAATAAGAATCAATAATCAAATTACAGTGGTGGAATGAAACTAACCAGACGAACAACAAGAAACGTATTGTTTGATGGATCAAAAAGAAGTGAAATCAATGTAACATGATCAAGTAAATAGGATTTTCTTGTACGTCAATCAAAATTATGCAACAATAGATTGGTGTATAGGAGTATTTACGAAAGCATTACTAAATACATGGGAAACGAACTAGTTATACTAAAACACTAAACAACTATAGTTCTATTGTTTGAACGCACTTCTGAACCAATCTAATCAAATATAATTACAATTATCATCAGAATTGCAACAATAAATCGCAAATGGAACACAGTATCATTAGTGTGATTCGAAACGCTAACCGAACATGTAACCACACGAATAACTCCTAAAATCAATCCACTCCTACCCGAAACTCATCAGAAGACTCCATATCCATCTTCGAACACTCTTGCCTCAGAAATCCACAAATCCATCTAATAACAACTGTTATCTACAGAAACCATTATTGACCATCAAGACAAAAAACCAGCTGTAAGGACCACGAAACTACTCGTATCCACTTAATAAGATCAATAATCAAATTACAGTGGTGGAATGAAAGTAACCAGACGAACAACAAGAAACGATGTTTGATGGATCAAAAAGAAGTGAAATCAATGTAACATGATCAAGTAAAAAGGATTTTCTTGTACGTCAATCAAAATTATGCAACTAGAGATTGGTGTATAAGAGTATTACAAACAAAAGCATTACTAAATACATGGGTAACTTATACTAAAACACTAAACAACTATAGTTCTATTGTTTGAACGCACTTCTGAACCAATCTAATCAAATATGATTATAATTATCATCAGAATTGCAACAATAAATCGCAAATGGAAATAGTATCATTAGTGTGATTCGAACCCTAACCGAACATGTAACCACACGAATAACTCTAAAATCAATCCACTCCTACCCGAAACTCATCAGAAGACTCCATATCCATCTTCGAACACTCTTGCCTCAGAAATCCACAAATCCATCTTAATAACAACTGTTGATCTACAGAAACCATTATTGACCATCAAGACAAGAAACCAGTTGTAAGGACCACGAAACTACTCGTATCCATTAATAAGAATCAATAATCAAATTACAGTGGTGGAATGAAAGTAACAAGACGAACAACAAGAAACGTTATATTGTGATTTTAAATGAGTTTAATCAAAATGTAATATGATCACGTAAATAGGATTTTCTTGTACGTCAATCAAATTATGCAACTACAGATTGGTGTATAAGAATTTACGAAAACATTACTAAATACATGGAAAGGAACTAGTTATACTAAAACATTAAACAACTATAGTTCTATTGTTTGAACGCACTTCTGAACCAATCTAATCAATTTGATTATAATTATCATTAGAATTGCAACAATAAACGCAAATGGAACATAGTATCATTAGTGTGATTCGAAAACAAAAACGAACATTAACCACACGAATAACTTCTAAAATCAATCCACTTCTACCTGAAACTCATAAGAAGACTCCATAACCATCTTCGAACACTCTTGCCTCAGAAATCCACAAATCCATCTTAATAACAACTGTTGATCTATAGAAACCATTATTGACAATAAGACAAGGAAACCAGTGTAAGGACCACGAAAGTACTCGTATCCACTTAATAAGAATCAATAATCAAATTACAGTGGTGGAATGAAAGTAACCAGACGAACAACAAGAAACGTATGTTTGATGGATCAAAAAGAAGTGAAATCAATGTAACATGATCAAGTAAATAGGATTTTCTTGTACGTCAATCAAAATTATGCAACTATAGATTGGGTATAGAGTATTTACGAAAGCATTACTAAATACATGGGAAACGAACTAGTTATACTAAAACACTAAACAACTATAGTTCTATTGTTTGAACGCACTTCTGAACCAATCTAATCAAATATAATTAAATTATCATCAGAATTGCAACAATAAATCGCAAATGGAACACAGTATCATTAGTGTGATTCGAAAACAAAACGAACATGTAACCACACGAATAACTCCTAAAATCAATCCACTCCTACCCGAAACTCATCAGAAGACTCCATATCCATCTTCGAACACTCTTGCCTCAGAAATCCACAAATCCATCTTAATAACAACTGTTCATCTACAGAAACCATTATTGACCATCAAGACAAAAAAACCAGCTGTAAGGACCACGAAACTACTCGTATCCACTTAATAAGAATCAATAATCAAATTACAGCGGTGGAATGAAAGTAACCAGACGAACAACAAGAAACGTAATGTTTGATGGATCAAAAAGAAGTGAAATCAATGTAACATGATCAAGTAAAAAGGATTTTCTTGCACGTCAATCAAAATTATGCAACTAGAGATTGGTGTATAAGAGTATTTACAAAAGCATTACTAAATACATGGGTAATTATACTAAAACACTAAACAACTATAGTTCTATTGTTTGAACGCACTTCTGAACCAATCTAATCAAATATGATTATAATTTTCATTAGAATCGCAACAATAAATCGCAAATGGAATATAGTATCATTAGTGTGATTTGAAACCCTAACCGAACATGTAACCACACGAATAACTCTTAAAATCAATCCACTCCTACCTGAAACTCATCAGAAGACTCCATATCCATCTTCGAACACTCTTGCCTCAGAAATCCACAAATCCATCTTAATAACAACTGTTCATCTATAGAAACCATTATTGACCATCAAGACAAGAAAACCAGCTGTAAGGACCACGAAACTACTCGTATACATTTAATAAGAATCAATAATCAAATTACAGTGGTGGAATGAAAGTAACAAGACGAACAACAAGAAACGTTATATTTGATGGATTAAAATGAGTTTAATCAATGTAATATGATCGTAAATAGGATTTTCTTGTACGTCAATCAAAATTATGCAACTACAGATTGGTGTATAAGAGTATTTACGAAACATTACTAAATACATGGAAAGGAACTAGTTATACTAAAACATTAAACAACTATAGTTCTATTGTTTGAACGCACTTCTGAACCAATCTAATCAAATATGATTATAATTATCATCAGAATTGCAACAATAAACGCAAATGGAACATAGTATCATTAGTGTGATTCGAACCAAAACCGAACATGTAACCACACGAATAACTTCTAAAATCAATCCACTTCTACCCGAAACTCATCAGAAGACTCCATAACCATCTTCGAACACTCTTGCCTCAGAAATCCAAAAATCCATCTTAATAACAACTGTTGATCTACAGAAACCATTATTGACCATAAGACAAGGAAACCAGTTGTAAGGACCACGAAAGTACTCGTATCCACTTAATAAGAATCAATAATCAATTACAGTGGTGGAATGAAACTAACCAGACGAACAACAAGAAACTATTGTTTGATGGATCAAAAGAAGTGAAATCAATGTAACATGATCAAGTAAATAGGATTTTCTTGTACGTCAATCAAAATTATGCAACAATAGATTGGTGTATAGGAGTATTTACGAAAGCATTACTAAATACATGGGAAATAAACTAGTTATACTAAAACACTAAACAACTATAGTTCTATTGTTTGAACGCACTTCTGAACCAATCTAATCAAATATAATTACAATTATCATCAGAATTGCAACAATAAATCACAAATGGAACATAGTATCATTAGTGTGATTCGAAACGCTAACCGAACATGTAACCACACGAATAACTCCTAAAATCAATCCACTCCTACCCGAAACTCATCAGAAGACTCCATATCCATCTTCGAAAACTCTTGCCTCAGAAATCCACAAATCCATCTTAATAACAACTGTTCATCTACAGAAACCATTATTGACCATCAAGACAAAAAAACCAGTTGTAAGGACACGAAACTACTGTATCCACTTAATAAGAATCAATAATCAATTACAGTGGTGGAATGAAAGTAACCAGACGAACAACAAGAAACGTAATGTTGATGGATCAAAAGAAGTGAAATCAATGTAACATGATCAAGTAAAAAGGATTTCTTGTACGTCAATCAAAATTATGCAACTAGAGATTGGTGTATAAGAGTATTTACAAAGCATTACTAAATACATGGGTAGTTATACTAAAACACTAAACAACTATAGTTCTATTGTTTGAACGCACTTCTGAACCAATCTAATCAAATATGATTATAATTTCATCAGAATTGCAACAATAAATCGCAAATGGAACATAGTATCATTAGTGTGATTCGAAACCCTAACCGAACATGTAACCACACGAATAACTCTAAAATCAATCCACTCTACCCGAAACTCATCAGAAGACTCCATATCCATCTCGAACACTCTTGCCTCAGAAATCCACAAATCCATCTTAATAACAACTGTCTTTACAGAAACCATTATTGACCATCAAGACAAGAAACCAGTTGTAAGGACCACGAAATACTCGTATCCATTTAATAAGAATCAATAATCAAATTACAGTGGTGGAATGAAAGTAACAAGACGAACAACAAGAAACGTTATATTTGATGGATCAAAATGAGTTTAATCAATGTAAATGATCAAGTAAATAGGATTTTCTTGTACGTCAATCAAAATTATGCAACTACAGATTGGTGTATAAGAGTATTTACGAAACATTACTAAATACATTCAAGGAACTAGTTATACTAAAACATAAACAATATAGTTCATTGTTTGAACGCACTTCTGAACCAATCTAATCAAATTTGATTATAATTATCATCAGAATTGCAACAATAAACGCAAATGGAACATAGTATCATTAGTGTGATTCGAAACAAAACCGAACATTCAACCACACGAATAACTTCTAAAATCAATCCACTTCTACCGAAACTCATCAGAAGACTCCATAACCATCTTCGAACACTCTTGCCTCAGAAATCACAAAATCCATCTTATAACAACTGTTGATCTACAGAAACCATTATTGACCATAAGACAAGGAAACCAGATGTAAGGACGACGAAAGTACTCCTATCCACTTAATAAGAATCAATAATCAAATTACAGTGGTGGAATGAAACTAACCAGACGAACAACAAGAAACGTATTGTTTGATGGATCAAAAAGAAGTGAAATCAATGTAACATGATCAAGTAAATAGGATTTTCTTGGACGTCAATCAAAATTATGTAACAATAGATTGGTGTATAGGAGTATTTACGAAAGCATTACTAAATACATGGGAAACGAACTAGTTATACTAAAACACTAAACAACTATAGTTCTATTATTTGAACGCACTTCTGAACCAATCTAATCAAATATAATTACAATTATCATCAGAATTGCAACAATAAATCACAAATGAACATAGTATCATTAGTGTGATTCGAAACCTAACCGAACATGTAACCACACGAATAACTCCTAAAATAATCCACTCTACCGAAACTCATCAGAAGACTCCATATCCATCTTCGAACACTCTTGCCTCAGAAATCCACAAATCCATCTTAATAACAACTGTTCATCTACAGAAACCATTATTGACCATCAAGACAAGAAAACCAGTTGTAAGGACCACGAAACTACTCGTATCCACTTAATAAGAATCAATAATCAAATTACAGTGGGGATGAAAGTAACCAGACGAACAACAAGAAACGTAATGTTTGATGGATCAAAAAGAAGTGAAATCAATGTAACATGATCAAGTAAATAGGGTTTCTTGTACGTCAATCAAAATTATGCAACTACAGATTGGTGTATAAGAGTATTTACGAAACATTACTAAATACATGGAAAGGAACTAGTTATACTAAAAAATTAAACAATTATAGTTCTATTGTTGAACGCACTTCTGAACCAATCTAATCAAATATGATTATAATTAGCATTAGAATTGCAACAATAAATCGCAAATGGAACATAGTATCATTAGTGTGATTCGAAACAAAAACCGAACATAAACCCACACGAATAACTCTAAAATCAATCCACTTCTACCCGAAACTCATAGAAGACTCCATAACCATCTTCGAACACTCTTGCCTCAGAAATCTACTAAATCCATCTTAATAACAACTGTTGATCTACAGAAATATTATTGACCATTAGACAAGGAAAACAGTTGTAAGGACCACGAAAATACTCGTATCCACATAATAAGAATCAATAATCAAATTACAGTGGTGGAATGAAAGTAACCAGACGAACACAAGAAACGTAATGTTTGATGGATCAAAAAAAAGTGAAATCAATGTAACATGATCAAGTAAATAGGATTTTCTTGTACGTCAATCAAAATTATGCAACTACAGATTGGTATAAGAGTATTTACAAAAGCATACTAAATACATGGGTAGTATACTAAAACACTAAACAACTATAGTTCTATTGTTTGAACGCACTTCTGAACCAATCTAATCAAATATGATTATAATTTCATCAGAATTGCAACAATAAATCGCAAATGGAATATAGTATCATTAGTGTGATTCGAAACCCTAACCGAACATGTAACCACACGAATAACTCTTAAAATCAATCCACTCCTACCCGAAACTCATCAGAAGACTCCATATCCATCTTCGAACACTCTTGCCTCAGAAATCCACAAATCCATCTTAATAACAACTGTTCATCTATAGAAACCATTATTGACCATCAAGACAAGAAAACCAGCTGTAAGGACCACGAAACTACTCGTATCCATTTAATAAGAATCAATAATCAAATTACAATGGTGAAATGAAAGTAACAAGACAAACAACAAGAAACGTCATATTTGATGGATTAAAATGAGTTTAATCAATGTAATATGATCACGTAAATAGGATTTTCTTGTACGTCAATCAAAATTATGCAACTACAGATTGGTGTATAAGAGTTTACGAAAACATTTAAATACATGAAAAGAAACTAGTTATACTAAAACATTAAAAACTATAGTTCTATTGTTTGAACGCACTTCTGAACCAATCTAATCAAATATGGTATAATTATCATTAGAATTGCAACAATAAACGCAAATGAACATAGTATCATTAGTGTGATTCGAAACAAAAACCGACATATTCAACCACACGAATAACTTCTAAAATCAATCCACTTCTACCGAAACTCATAAGAAGACTCCATAACCATCTTCGAACACTCTTGTCTCAGAAATCCACAAATCCATCTTAATAACAACTGTTGATCTACAGAAACCATTATTGACCATAAGACAAGGAAAACAGTTGTAAGGACCACGAAAGTACTCCTATCCACTTAATAAGAATCAATAATCAAATTACAGTGTGGAATGAAAGTAACCAGACGAACAACAAGAAACGTATGTTGATGGATCAAAAAGAAGTGAAATCAATGTAACATGATCAAGTAAATAGGATTTTCTTGGACGTCAATCAAAATTATGTAACAATAGATTGGTGTATAGGAGTATTTACGAAAGCATTACTAAATACATGGGAAACGAACTAGTTATACTAAAACACTAAACAACTATAGTTCTATTGTTTGAACGCACTTCTGAACCAATCTAATCAAATATAATTACAATTATCATCAGAATTGCAACAATAAATCGCAAATGGAACACAGTATCATTAGTGTGATTCGAAACGCTAACCGAACATGTAACCACACGAATAACTCCTAAAATCAATCCACTCCTACCCGAAACTCATCAGAAGACTCCATATCCATCTTCGAACACTCTTGCCTCAGAAATCCACAAATCCATCTTAATAACAACTGTTCATCTACAGAAACCATTATTGACCATCAAGACAAAAAAACCAGCTGTAAGGACCACGAAACTACTCGTATCCACTTAATAAGAATCAATAATCAAATTACAGTGGTGGAATGAAAGTAACCAGACGAACAACAAGAAAAGTAATGTTTGATGGATCAAAAAGAAGTGAAATCAATGTAACATGATCAAGTAAATAGGATTTTCTTGTACGTGAATCAAAATTATGCAACTACAGATTGGTGTATAAGAGTATTTACGAAAACATTACTAAATACATAGAAAGGAACTAGTTATACTAAAACATTAAACAATTATAGTTCTATTCTTTGAACGCACTTCTGAACCAATCTAATCAAATATGATTATAATTAGCATTAGAATTGCAACAATAAATCGCAAATGGAACATAGTATCATTAGTGTGATTCGAAACAAAAACCGAACATACAACCACAAGAATAACTTCTAAAATCAATCCACTTCTACCCGAAACTCATAAGAAGACTCCATAACCATCTTCGAACACTCTTGCCTCAGAAATCTACTAAATCCATCTTAATAACAACTGTTGATCTACAGAAACCATTATTGACCATTTAGACAAGGAAACCAGTTGTAAGGACCATGAAAGTACTCGTATCCACATAATAAGAATCAATAATCAAATTACAGTGGTGGAATGAAAGTAACCAGACGAACAACAAGAAACGTAATGTTTGATGGATCAAAAAGAAGTGAAATCAATGTAACATGATCAAGTAAATAGGATTTTCTTTTACGTCAATCAAAATTATGCAACTAGAGATTGGTGTATAAGGGTATTTACAAAAGCATTACTAAATACATGGGAAACGAACTAGTTATACTAAAACAATAAACAACTATAGTTCTATTGTTTGAACGCACTTCTGAACCAATCTAATCAAATATGATTATAATTATTATCAGAATTGCAACAATAAATCGCAAATGGAACATAGTATCATTATTGTGATTCGAAACCCTAACCGAACATGTAAGCACACGAATAACTCCTAAAATCAATCCACTCCTACCCGAAACTCATCAGAAGACTCCATATCCATCTTCGAACACTCTTGCTCAGAAATCCACAAATCCATCTTAATAACAACTGTTATCTACAGAAACCATTATTGACCATCAAGACAAGGAAAACAGCTGTAAGGACCACGAAACTACTCGTATCCACTTAATAAGAATCAATAATCAAATTATAGTGATGGAATGAAAGTAACCAGACGAACAACAAGAAACGTATATTTTGATGGATTAAAATGAGTTTAATCAATGTAATATGATCACGTAAATAGGATTTGTTGTACGTCAATCAAAATTATGCAACTACAGATTGGTGTATAAGAGTATTTACGAAAACATTACTAAATACATGGGAAAGGAACTAGTTATACTAAAACATTAAACAATTATAGTTCTATTGTTTGAACGCACTTCTGAACCAATCTAATCAATATGATTATAATTATCATTAGAATTGCAACAAAAAATCGCAAATGGAACATAGTATCATTAGTGTGATTCGAAACAAAACCGAACATACAACCACACGAATAACTTCTAAATCAATCCACTTCTACCCGAAACTCAAAAGAAGACTCCATAACCATCTTCGAACACTCCTGCCTTAGAAATCTACTAAATCCATCTTAATAACAACTCTGATCTACAGAAACCATTATTGACCATTAGACAAGGAAACCGTTGTAAGGACCACGAAAGTACTCGTATCCAGATAATAAGAATCAATAATCAAATTACAATGGTAGAATGAAAGTTACCAGACGAACAACAAGAAACGTAATGTTTGATGGATCAAAAAGAAGTGAAATCAATGTAACATGATCAAGTAAATAGGAATTTCTTTTACGTAAATCAAAATTATGCAACTAAAGATTGGTGTATAAGGGTATTTACAAAAGCATTACTAAATACATGGGAAACGAACTAGTTATACTAAAACAATAAACAACTATAGTTATATTGTTTGAACGCACTTCTGAACCAATCTAATCAAATATGATTATAATTATCATCAGAATTGCAACAATAAATCGCAAATGGAACATAGTATCATTATTGTGATTCGAAACCCTAACCGAACATGTAACCACACGAATAACTCCTAAAATCAATCCACTCCTACCCGAAACTCATCAGAAGACTCCATATCCATCTTCGAAAACTCTTGCCTCAGAAATCCACAAATCCATCTTAATAACAACTGTTCATCTACAGAAACCATTATTGACCATCAAGACAAGAAAACCAGCTGTAAGGACCACGAAACTACACGTATCCACTGAATAAGAATCAATAATCAAATTACAGTGGTGAGATAAAAGTAACCAGACGAACAACAAGAAACATTATATTTGATGGATAAAAGAGTTTAATCAATGTAATATGATCAATAAATAGGATTTTATTGTACATCATCAAAATTATGCAACTACAGATTGGTGTATAAGAGTATTTACGAAAAATTACTAAATACATGGGAACGAACTAGTTATACTAAAAAAAACTAACTATATAGTTCTATTGTTTGAACGCACTTCTGAACCAATCTAATCAAATATGATTATAATTATCTTAGAATTGCAACAAAAAATCACAAATGGAACCTAGTATCATTAGTGTGATTCGAAACAAAAACCGAACATACAACCACACGAATAACTTCTAAAATCAATCCACTTCTACCCGAAACTCAAAAGAAGACTCCATAACCATCTTCGAACACTCTGCCTCAGAAATCCACTAAATCCATCTTAATAACAACTCTGATCTACAGAAACCATTATTGACCATTAGAGAAGGAAACCAGTTGTAAGGACCACGAAAGTACTCGTATCCAATAATAAGAATCAATAATCAAATTACAGTGGTGGAATGAAAGTACCAGACGAACAACAAGAAACGTAATGTTTGATGGATCAAAAAGAAGTGAAATCAATGTAACATGATCAAGTAAATAGGATTTTCTTTTACGTCAATCAAAATTATGCAACTAGAGATTGGTGTATAAGAGTATTTACAAAAGCATTACTAAATACATGGGAAACGAACTAGTTATACTAAAACACTAAACAACTATAGTTCTATTGTCTGAACGCACTTCTGAACCAATCTAATCAAATATGATTATAATTATCATCAGAATTGCAACAATAAATCGCAAATGGAACATAGTATCATTAGTTTGATTCGAAACCCTAACCGAACATGTAACCACACGAATAACTCCTAAAATCAATCCACTCCTACCCGAAACTCATCAGAAGACTCCATATCCATCTTCGAACACTCTTGCCTCAGAAATCCACAATCCATCTTAATAACAACTGTTATCTACAGAAACCATTATTGACCATCAAGACAAGAAAACCAGCTGTAAGGACCACAAAACTACACGTATCCACTTAATAAGAATCAATAATCAAATTATAGTGATGGAACGAAAGTAACCAGACGAACAACAAGAAACATTATATTTGATGGATTAAATGAGTTAATCAATGTACATGATCACGTAAATAGGATTTTCTGTACTCAATCAAAATTATGCAACTACGGATTGGTGTATAAGAGTATTTACGAAAACATTAGTAAATACATGAAAAGGAACTAGTTACACTAAAACATTAAACAATTATAGTTCTATTGTTTGAACGCACTTCCGAACCAATCTAATCAAATATGATTATAATTAGCATTAGAATTGCAACAAAAAATCACAAATGGAACATAGTATCATTAGTGTGATTCGAAACAAAAACCGAACATACAACCACACGAGTAACTTCTAAAATCAATCCACTTCTACCCGAAACTCAAAAGAAGACTCCATAACCATCTTCGAACACTCCTGCCTTAGAAATCTACTAAATCCATCTTAATAACAACTCTGATCTACAGAAACCATTATTGACCATTTAGACAAGGAAACCAGTTGAAAGGACCATGAAAGTACTCGTATCCAGATAATAAGAATCAATAATCAAATTACAGTGGTAGAATGAAAGTTACCAGACGAACAACAAGAAACGTAATGTTTGATGGATCAAAAAGAAGTGAAATCAATGTAACATGATCAAGTAAATAGGATTTCTTGTACGTCAATCAAAATTATGCAACTAAAGATTGGTGTATAAGGGTATTTACAAAAGCATACTAAATACATGGGGAAACGAATAGTTATACTAAAACACTAAACAACTATAGTTATATGTTTGAACGCACTTCTGAACCAATCTAATCAAATATGATTATAATTATCATCAGAATTGCAACAATAAATCGCAAATGGAACATAGTATCATTTGTGATTCGAAACCTAACCGAACATGTAACCACACGAATAACTCCTAAAATCAATCCACTCCTACCCGAAACTCATCAGAAGACTCCATATCCATCTTCGAACACTCTTGCCTCAGAAATCCACAAATCCATCTTAATAACAACTGTTCATCTACAGAAACCATTATTGACCATCAAGACAAGAAAACCAGCTGTAAGGACCACGAAACTACTCGTATCCACTTAATAAGAATCAATAATCAAATTACAGTGGTGAATGAAAAGTAACCAGACGAACAACAAGAAACATTATATTTGAGGATAAAATGAGTTTAATCATGTAATATGATCACGTAAATAGGATTTTATTGTACGTCAATCAAAATTATGCAACTACAGATGGTGTGTAAGAGTATTTACGAAAACATTACTAAATACAGGAAACGAACTAGTTATACTAAAAAAACAAACAATTATAGTTCTATTGTTTGAACGCACTTCTGAACCAATCTAATCAAATATGATTATAATTAGATAGATTGCAACAAAAAATCACAAATGGAACTAGTATCATTAGTGTGATTCGAAACAAAAACCGAACATACAACCACACGAATAACTTCTAAAATCAATCCACTTCTACCCGAAACTCATAAGAAGACTCCATAACCATCTTCGAACACTCCTGCCTTAGAATCTACTAAATCCATCTTAATAACAACTCTGATCTACAGAAACCATTATTGACCATTAGACAAGGAACAGTTGTTGAAGGACCACGAAAGTACTCGTATCCAGATAATAAGAATCAATAATCAAATTACAGTGGTGGAATGAAAGTTACCAGACGAACAACAAGAAACATAATGTTTGATGGATCAAAAAGAAGTGAAATCAATGTAACATGATCAAGTAAATAGAATTTTCTTTACGTCAATCAAAATTATACAACTAGAGATTGGTGTATAAGAGTATTTACGAAAGCATTACTAAATACATGGGAAACGAACTAGTTATACTAAAACACTAAACAACCTATAGTTCTATTGTTTGAACGCACTTCTGAACCAATCTAATCAAATATGATTATAATTATCATCAGAATTGCAACAATAAATCGCAAATGGAACATAGTATCATTAGTTGATTCGAAACCCTAACCGAACATGTAACCACACGAATAACTCCTAAAATCAATCCACTCCTACCCGAAACTCATCAGAAGACTCCATATCCATCTTCGAACACTCTTGCCTTAGAAATCCACAAATCCATCTTAATAACAACTGTTCATCTACAGAAACCATTATTGACCATCAAGACAAGAAAACCAGCTGTAAGGACCACGAAACTACACGTATCCACTTAATAAGAATCAATAATCAAATTATAGTGATGGAACGAAAGTAGCCAGACGAACAACAAGAAACATTATATTTGATGGATTAAAATGAGTTTAATCAATGTAATATGATCACGTAAATAGGATTTTGTTGTACATCAATCAAAATTATGCAACTACGGATTGGTGTATAAGAGTATTTACGAAAACATTAGTAAATACATGAAAAGGAACTAGTTACACTAAAACATTAAACAATTATAGTTCTATTGTTTGAACGCACTTCCGAACCAATCTAATCAAATATGATTATAATTAGCATTAGAATTGCAACAAAAAATCGCAAATGGAACATAGTATCATTAGTGTGATTCGAAACAAGAACCGAACATACAACCACACGAATAACTTCTAAAATCAATCCACTTCTACCCGAAACTCAAAAGAAGACTCCATAACCATCTTCGAACACTCCTGCCTTAGAAATCTACTAAATCCATCTTAATAACAACTCTGATCTACACAAACCATTATTGACCATTTAGACAAGGAAACCAGTTGAAAGGACCATGAAAGTACTCGTATCCAGATAATAAGAATCAATAATCAAATTACAGTGGTGGAATGAAAGTTACCAGACGAACAACAAGAAACGTAATGTTTGATGGATCAAAAAGAAGTGAAATCAATGTAACATGATCAAGTAAATAGGATTTTCTTTTACGTCAATCAAAATTATGCAACTAGAGATTGGTGTATAAGAGTATTTACAAAAGCATTACTAAATACATGGGAAACGAACTAGTTATACTAAAACACTAAACAACTATAGTTCTATTGTCTGAACGCACTTCTGAACCAATCTAATCAAATATGATTATAATTATCATCAGAATTGCAACAATAAATCGCAAATGGAACATAGTATCATTAGTGTGATTCGAAACCAAACCGAACATGTAACCACACGAATAACTCCTAAAATCAATCCACTCCCACCCGAACTCATCAGAAGACTCCATAACATCTTCGAACACTCTTGCCTCAGAAATCCACAAATCCATCTTAATAACAACTGTTCATCTACAGAAACCATTATTGACCATCAAGACAAGAAAACCAGCTGTAAGTACCACGAAACTACACGTATCCACTTATAAGAATTAATAATCATATTAGTGATGGAACAAAAGTAACTAGACGAACAACAAGAAACATTATATTTAATGGATTAAAATGAGTTTAATCAATGTAATATGATCACGTAAATAGGATTTTGTTGTACATCAATCAAAATTATGCAACTACGGATTGGTGTATAAGAGTATTTACGAAAACATTAGTAAGTACATGAAAAGGAACTAGTTACACTAAAACATTAAACAATTATAGTTCTATTGTTTGAACGCACTTCCGAACCAATCTAATCAAATATGATTATAATTAGCATTAGAATTGCAACAAAAAATCGCAAATATAGTATCATTAGAGTGATTCGAAACAAAAACCGAACATACAACCACACGAATAACTTCTAAAATCAATCCACTTCTACCCGAAACTCAAAAGAAGACTCCATAACCATCTTCGAACACTCTTGCCTCAGAAATCTATTAAATCCATCTTAATAACAACTGCTGAACTACAGAAACCATTATTGACCATTTAGACAAGGAAACCAGTTGTAAGTACCATGAAAGTACTCGTATCCACATAATAAGAATCAATAATCAAATTACAGTGGTGGAATGAAAGTAACCAGACGATCAACAAGAAACGTAATGTTTGATGGATCAAAAAGAAGTGAAATCAATGTAACATGATCAAGTAAATAGAAATTTCTTTTACATCAATCAAAATTATGCAACTAGAGATTGGTGTATAAGAGTATTTACAAAAGCATTACTAAATACATGGGAAACGAACTAGTTATACTAAAACACTAAACAACTATAGTTCTATTGTTTGAACGCACTTCTGAACCAATCTAATCAAATATGATTATAATTATCATCAGAATTGCAACAATAAATCGCAAATGAAACATAGAATCATTAGTGTGATTCGAAACCCTAACCAAACATGTAATCACACGAATAACTCCTAAAATCAATCCACTCCTACCCGAAACTCATCAGAAGACCCATATCCATCTTCGAACACTCTTGCCTCAGAAATCCACAAATCCATCTTAATAACAACTGTTCATCTACAGAAACCATTATTGACCATCAAGACAAGAAAACCAGCTGTAAGGACCACGAAATACAGTATCCACTAATAATAATCAATAATCAAATTACAGTGGTGGAATAAAGTAACAGACGAACAATAAGAAACCTATATTTGATGGATTAAAATGAGTTTAATCAATGTAATATGATCACGTAAATAGGACTTTATTGTACATCAATCAAAATTATGCAACTACAGATTGGTGTATAAGAGTATTTACGAAAACATTACTAAATACATGGAATGTAACTAGTTACACTAAAACATTAAACAATTATAGTTCTATTATTTGAACGCACTTCTGAACCAATCTAATCAAATATGATTATAATTAGCATTAGAATTGTAATAAAAAATCGCAAATGGAACATAGTATCATTAGTGTGATTCGAAACAAAAACCGAACATACAACCACACGAATAACTTCTAAAATCAATCCATTTCTACCCGAAACTCAAAAGAAGACTCCATAACCATCTTCGAACACTCTTGCCTCAGAAATCTACTAAATCATCTTAATAACAACTGTTGATCTACAAAACCATTATTAACCATTAAGACAAGAAACCAGTTGTAAGGACCACGAAAGTACTCGTATCCACATAATAAGAATCAATAATCAAATTACAGTGGTGGAATGAAAGTAACCAGACGAACAACAAGAAACGTAATGTTTGATGGATCAAAAAGAAGTGAAATCAATGTAACATGATCAAGTAAATAGGATTTTCTTGTACGTCAATCAAAATATGCAACTAGAGATTGGTGTATAAGAGTATTTACGAACCATTACTAAATACATGGGAAACGAACTAGTTATACTAAAACACTAAACAACTATAGTTCTATTGTTTGAACGCACTTCTGAACCAATCTAATCAAATATGATTACAATTATCATTAAATTGCAACAATAAATCGTAAATGGAACATAGTATTATTAGTGTGATTCGAAACCCTAACCGAACATGTAACCACACGAACAACTCCTAAAATCAATCCACCCCTACCCGAAACTCATCAGAAGACTCCATATCTATCTTCGAACACTCTTGCCTCAGAAATCCACAAATCTATCTTAATAACAACTGTTGATCTACAGAAACCATTATTGACCAATAAGAAAGGAAACCAGATGTAAGGACCACGAAAGTACTCCTATCCACTTAATAAGAATCAATAATCAAATTACAGTGGTGGAATGAAAGTAACCAGACGAACAACAAGAAACGTAATGTTTGATGGATAAAAAAGAAGTGAAATCAATGTAACATGATCAAGTAAATAGGATTTTCTTGTACGTCAATCAAAATTATGCAACTACAGATTGGTGTATAAGAGTATTTACGAAAGCATTACTAAATACATGGGAAACGAACTAGTTATACTAAAACACTAAACAACTATAGTTATATTGTTTGAACGCACTTCTGAACCAATCTAATCAAATATGCTTACAATTATCATCAGAATTGCAACAATAAATCGCAAATGAAACATAGTATTCAATCCACTTCTACCCGAAACTCATCAGAAGACTCCATATCATCTTCGAACACTCTTGCCTCAGAAATCCACAAATCCATCTTAATAACAACTGTTGATCTACAGAAACCATTATTGACCATCAAGACAAGAAAACCAGTTGTAAGGACCACGAAAGTACTCGTATCCATTTATAAGAATCAATAATCAAATTACAGTGTGGAATGAAAGTAAACAGACGAACAACAAGAAACGTTATATTGATGGATAAAAGAAGTGAAATCAATGTAATATGATCAAGTAAATAGGATTTTTTTAACGTCAATCAAAATTATGCAACTACAGATTGGTGTATAAGAGTATTACGAAAGCATTACTAAATACATGGGAAACGAACTAGTTATACTAAAACATTAAACAACTATAGTTCTATTGTTTGAACGCACTTCTGAACCAATCTAATCAAATGTGAATATTATCATCAGAATGCAACAATAAATCGCAATGGAACATAGTATCATTAGTGTGATTCGAAACCCTAACCGAACATGTAACACACGAATAACTCCTAAAATCAATCCACCCCTACCCGAAACTCATCAGAAGACTCCATATCCATCTTCGAACACTCTTGCCTCAGAAATCCACAAATCCATCTTAATAACTGTGTATCTACAGAAACCATTATTGACCATCAAGACAAGAAAACCAGCTGTAAGGACCAAAAACTACTCGTATCCATTTAATAAGAATCAATAATCAAATTACAGTGGTGGAATGAAAGTAACCAGACAACAACAAGAAACGTATATTTGATGGATTAAAATGAGTTTAATCAGTGTAATATGATCACGTAAATAGGATTTTCTTGTACTTCATTCAAAATTATGCAACTAGAGATTGGTGTATAAAAGTATTTACGAAAGCATTACTAAATACATGGGAAACGAACTAGTTATACTAAAACATTAACAACTATAGTTCAGTTTGAACGCACTTCTGAACCAATCTAATCAAATGATTATAATTATCATTAGAATTGCAAAAATTAAACGCAATGGAACATAGTATCATTAGTGTGATTCGAAACAAAAACCGAACATCAACCACACGAATAACTTCTAAAATCAATCCACTTCTACCCGAAACTCATAAGAAGACTCCATAACCATCTTCGAACACTCTTGCCTCAGAAATCCACAAAATCCATCTTAATAACAACTGTTGATCTACAGAAACCATTATTGACCAATAAGACAGGAAACCATATGTAAGGACCACAAGTACTCTATCCATTAATAAGAATCAATAATCAAATTACAGGGTGGAATGAAAGTAACCAGACGAACAACAAGAAACGTATGTTTGATGGATCAAAAAGAAGTGAAATCAATGTAACATGATCAAGTAAATAGATTTTCTTGTACGTCAATCAAAATTATGCAACTACAGATTGGTGTATAAGAGTATTTACGAAAGCATTACTAAATACATGGGAAACGAACTAGTTATACTAAAACACTAAAACAACTATAGTTATTGTTTGAACGCATTCTGAACCAATCTAATCAAATATGATTTCAATTATCATCAGAATTGCAACAATAAATCGCAAATGGAACATAGTATTATTAGTGTGATTCGAAACCCTAACCGAACATGTAACCACACGAATAACTCCTAAAATCAATCCACTCCAACCCGAAACTCATCAGAAGACTCCATATCAATCTTCGAACACTCTTGCCTCAGAAATCCACAAATCCATCTAATCAAATATGATTTCAATTATCATCAGAATTGCAACAATAAATCGCAAATGGAACATAGTATTATTAGTGTGATTCGAAACCCTAACCGAACATATAACCACACGAATAACTCCTAAAATCAATCCACTCCAACCCGAAACTCATCAGAAGACTCCATATCAATCTTCGAACACTCTTGCCTCAGAAATCCACAAATCCATCTTAATAACAACTTTTCATCTATAGAAACCATTATTGACCATCAAGACAAGAAAATCAGTTTAATAAGAATCAATAATCAAATTACAGTGGTGGAATGAAAGTAACCAGACGAACAACAAGAAACGTTATATTTGATGGATTAAAATGAGTTTAATCAATGTAATATGATCACGTAAATAGGATTTTCTTGTACGTCAATCAAAATTATGCAACTATAGATTGGTGTATAAAAGTATTTACGAAAACATTACTAAATACATGAAAGGAACTAGTTATACTAAAACATTAAACAATATAGTTCTATTGTTTGAACGCACTTCTGAACCAATCTAATCAAATATGATTATAATATCATTCAAATTGCAACAATAAATCGCAAATGGAACATAGTATTATTATGTGATTCGAAAACAAAAACGAACATACAACAACACGAATACACTTCTACCCGAAACTCATAAGAAGACTCCATAACCATCTTCGAACACTCTTGCCTTAGAAATCTACAAAATCCATCCTAATAACAACTGCAGATCTATAGAAACCATTATTGACCATCAAGACAAGAAAACCAGCTGTAAGGACCACGAAAGTACTCGTATCACATAATAAGAATCAATAATCAAATTACAGTGGTAGAATGAAAGTAACTAGACGAACAACAACAAACGTAATGTTTGATGGATCAAAAAGAAGTGAAATCAAAAACGTAACATGATCAAGTAAATAGGATTTTCTTGCACGTCAATCAAAATTATGCATCTAGAGATTGGTGTATAAGAGTATTTATAAAAGCATTACTAAATACATGGGTAGTTATACTAAAACACTTAAAAACTATAGTTCTATTGTTTGAACGCACTTCTAAACCAATCTAATCAAATATGATTATAATTATCATCAGAATTGCAACAATAAATCGCAAATGGAACATAGTATCATTAGTGTGATTCGAAACCCTAACCGAATATGTAACCACACGAATAACTCCTAATATCAATCCACTCCTACCCGAAACTCATCAGAAGACTCCATATCCATCTTCGAACACTCTTGCCTCAGAAATCCACAAATCCATCTTAATAACAACTGTTCATCTACAGAAACCATTATTGACCATCAAGACAAGAAAATCAATTATAAGGACCATGAAACTACTCGTATCCACTTAATAAGTATCAATAATCAAATTACTATGGTGGAATTAAAGTAACCAGACGAACAACAAGAAACATTATATTTGATGGATTAAAATGAGTTTAATCAATCTAATATGATCATGTAAATAAGATTTTCTTGTACGTCAATCAAAATTATGCAACTACAGATTGGTGTATAAGAGTATTTACGAAAACATTACTGAATACATGGAAAGGAACTAGTTATACTCAAACATTAAACAACTATAGTTCATTGTTTGAACGCACTTCTGAACCAATCTAATCAAATATGATTAAATTATCATCAGAATTGCAACAATTAATCGCAAATGGAACATAGTATCATTAGTGTGATTCGAAACCTAACCGAACATGTAACCACACGAATAACTCCTAAAATCAATCCACTCCTACCCGAAACTCATCAGAAGACTCCATATCCATCTTCGAACACTCTTGCCTCAGAAATCCACAAATCCATCTAATAACAACTGTTGATCTACAGAAACATTATTGACCAATAAGAAAGGAAACCAGATGTAAGGACCACGAAAGTACTCCTATCCACTTAATAAGAATCAATAATCAAATTACAGTGGTGGAATGAAAGTAACCACGAACAACAAGAAACGTAATGTTTGATGGATAAAAAGAAGTGAAATCAATGTAACATGATCAAGTAAATAGGATTTTCTTGTACGTCAATCAAAATTATGCAAACTACAGATTGGTGTATAAGAGTATTACGAAAGCATTACTAAATACATGGGAAACGAACTAGTTATACTAAAACACTAAACAACTATAGTTCTATTGTTTGAACGCACTTCTGAACCAATCTAATCAAATATGATTACAATTATCATCAGAATTGCAACAATAAATCGCAAATGAAACATAGTATATTAGTGTGATTCGAAACCCTAACCGAACATGTAACCACACGAATAACTCTAAAATCAATCCACTCCTACCCGAAACCATCAGAAGACTCCATATCAATCTTCGAACACTCTTGCCTCAGAAATCCACAAATCCATCTTAATAACAACTGTTCATCTACAGAAACCATTATTGACCATCAAGACAGAAATCAAGTGTAAGGACCACGAAACTACTCGTATCCACTTAATAAGAATCAATAATCAAATTACAGTGGTGGAATGAAAGTAACCGACGAACAACAAGAAACGTTATATTTGATGGATTAAAATGAGTTTAATCAATGTAATATGATCACGTAAATAGGATTTTTTGTACGTCAATCAAAATTATGCAACTAGAGATTGGTGTATAAGAGTATTACGAAAGCATTACTAAATACATGGGAAACGAACTAGTTATACTAAAACATTAAACAACTATAGTTCTATTGTTTGAACGCACTTCTGAACCAATCTATCAAATATGATTATAATTATCATCAGAATTGCAACAATAAATCGCAAATGGAACATAGTATCATTAGTGTGATTCGAAACCCTAACCGAACATGAACCACACGAATAACTCCTAAAATCAATCCACTTCTACCCGAAACTCATCAGAAGACTCCATATCCATCTTCGAACACTCTTGCCTCAGAAATCCACAAATCCATCTTATTGATGGATTAAATGAGTTTTAATCAATGTAATATGATCACGTAAATAGGATTTTCTTGCTACTTCAATCAAAATTATGCAACTAGAGATTGGTGTATAAAAGTATTTACGAAAGCATTACTAAATACATAGGAAACGAACTAGTTATACTAAAACATTAAACAACTATAGGTCAATTGTTTGAACGCACTTCTGAACCAATCTAATCAAATTTGATTATAATTATCATTAGGATTGCAACAATTAAACGCAAATGGAACATAGTATCATTAGTGTGATTCGAAACAAAAACCTAACATTCAACCACACGAATAACTTCTACAATCAATCCACTTCTACCAGAAACTCATAAGAAGACTCCATAACCATCTTCGAACACTCTTGTCTCAGAAATCCACAAAATCCATCTTAATAACAACTGTTGATCTACAGAAACCATTATTGACCAATAAGACAAGGAAACCAGATGTAAGGACGACGAAAGTACTCCAATCCACTTAATAAGAATCAATAATCAAATTACAGTGGTGTAATGAAAGTAACCAGACGAACAACAAGAAACGTAATGTTTGATGGATCAAAAAGAAGTGAAATCAATGTAACATGATCAAGTAAATAGGATTTTCTTGTACGTCAATCAAAATTATGCAACTACAGATTGGTGTATAAGAGTATTTAAGAAAGCATTACTAAATACATGGGAAACGAACTAGTTATACTAAAACACTAAACAACTATAGTTCTATTGTTTGAACGCACTTCTGAACCAATCTAATCAAATATGATTACAATTATCATCAGAATTGCAACAATAAATCGCAAATGGAACATAGTATTATTAGTGTGATTCGAAACCCTAACCGAACATGTAACCACACGAATAACTCCTAAAATCAATCCACTCCAACCCGAAACTCATCAGAAGACTCCATATCAATCTTCGAACACTCTTGCCTCAGAAATCCACAAACCCATCTTAATAACAACTGTTCATCTATAGAAACCATTATTGACCATCAAGACAAGAAAATCAGTTGTAAGGACCATGAAACTACTCGTATCCACTTAATAAGAATCAATAATCAAATTACTGTGATGGAATGAAAGTAACAAGACGAACAACAAGAAACGTTATATTTGATGGATTAAAATGAGTTTAATCAATGTAATATGATCACGTAAATAAGATTTTCTTGTACGCAAATCAAAATTATGCAACTACAGATTGGTGTATAAGAGTATTTACGAAAGCATTACTGAATACATGAAAAGGAACTAGTTATACTCAAACATTAAACAATTATAGTTCTACTGTTTGAACGTACTTCTGAACCAATCTAATCAAATATGATTATAATTATCCTTAGAATTGCAACAATAAATCGCAAATGGAACATAATATCATTAATGTGATTCGAAACAAAAACCGAACATACAACCACACGAATAACTTC
This sequence comes from Flaveria robusta, assembly GCA_025506415.1. NCBI lineage: Eukaryota > Viridiplantae > Streptophyta > Magnoliopsida > Asterales > Asteraceae > Flaveria > Flaveria robusta. The sequence goes on along the minus strand of CM046469.1, from coordinate 34,559,177 downwards.
TACCCGAAACTCATAAGAAGACTCCATATCCATCTTCGAACACTCTTGCCTTAGAAATCTACAAAATCCATCCTAATAACAACTGCTGATCTACAGAAACCATTATTGACCATCAAGAGAAGAAAACCAGCTGTAAGGACCACGAAAGTACTCGTATCCACATAATAAGAATCAATAATCAAATTACAGTGGTGGAATGAAAGTAACCAGACGAACAACAAGAAACGTAATGTTTGATGGATCAAAAAGAAGTGAAATCAATGTAACATGATCAAGTAAATAGGATTTTCTTGCACGTCAATCAAAATTATGCAACTAGAGATTGGTGTATAAGAGTATTTACAAAAGCATTACTAAATACATGGGTAGTTATACAAAAACACTAAAAAACTATAGTTCTATTGTTTGAACGCACTTCTAAACCAATCTAATCAAATATGATTATAATTATCATCAGAATTGCAACAATAAATCGTAAATGGAACATAGTATCATTAGTGTGATTCGAAACCCTAACCAAACATGTAACCACACGAATAACTCCTAAAATCAATCCACTCCTACCCGAAACTCATCAGAAGACTCCATATCAATATTCGAACACTCTTGCCTCAGAAATCCACAAATCCATCTTAATAACAACTGTTCATCTACAGAAACCATTATTGACCATCAAGACAAGAAAATAAGTTGTAAGGACAACGAAACTACTCGTATCCATTTAATAAGAATCAATAATCAAATTACAGTGATGGAATGAAAGTAACCGTACGAACAATAAGAAACGTTATATTTGATGGATTAAAATGAGTTTAATCAATGTAATATGATCACGTAAATAGGATTTTCTTGTACGTCAATCAAAATTATGCAACTAGAGATTGGTGTATAAAAGTATTTACGAAAGCATTACTAAATACATGGGAAACGAACTAGTTATACTAAAACATTAAACAACTATAGTTCTATTGTTTGAACGCACTTCTGAACCAATCTAATGAAATATGATTATAATTATCATCAGAATTGCAACAATAAATCGCAAATGGAACATAGTATCATTAGTGTGATTCGAAACCCTAACCTAACATGTAACCACACGAATAACTCCTAAAATCAATCCACTCCAACCCGAAACTCATCAGAAGACTCCATATCAATATTCGAACACTCTTGCCTCAGAAATCCACAAATCCATCTTAATAACAACTGTTCATCTACAGAAACCATTATTGACCATCAAGACAAGAAAATAAGTGTAAGGACACGAAACTATCGTATCCATTTAATAAGAATCAATAATCAAATTACAGTGATGGAATGAAAGTAACGTACGAACAATAAGAAACGTTTATTTTGATGGATTAAATTAGTTTAATCAATGTAATATGATCACGTAAATAGGATTTTCTTGTACGTCAATCAAATTATGCAACTAGAGATTGGTGTATAAAGTATTTACGAAAGCATTACTAAATACATGGGAAAACGAACTAGTCATACTAAAACACTAAACAACTATAGTTCTGTTGTTTGAACGCACTTCTGAACCATCTAATCAATATGATTACAATTATCATCAAATTGCAACAATAAATCACAAATGGAATAGAATCATTAGTGTGATTCGAAACTCTAACCGAACATGTATCCACACGAATAACTCCTAAAATCAATCCACTCCTACCCGAAACTCATCAGAAGACTCCATATCAATATTCGAACACTCTGCCTCAGAAATCCACAAATCCATCTTAATAACAACTGTTCATCTACAGAAACCATTATTGACTATCAAGACAAGAAAATAAGTTGTAAGGACCGCGAAACTACTCGTATCCATTTAATAAGAATCAATAATCAAATTACAATGGTGGAATGAAAGTAACTAGACGAACAATAAAACGTTATATTTGATGGATTAAAATGAGTTTAATCAATGTAATATGATCACGGTAAATAGGATTTTCTCTTGTACGTCAATTAAATTAAGCAACTAGAGATTGGTATATAAAAGTATTTACGAAAGCATTACTAAATACATGGGAAACGAACTAGTTATACTAAAACATTAAACAACTATAGTTCTATTGTTTGAACGCACTTCTGAACCAATCTAATGAAATATGATTATAATTATCATCAAATTGCAACAATAAATCGCAATTGGAACATAGTATCATTAGTGTGATTCGAAACAAAACCTAACATACAACCAGACGAATACTTCTAAAATCAGTCCACTTCTACCCGAAACTCATAGAAGACCCATAACCATCTTCAAACACTTTTGCCTCAGAAATCTACTAAATCCATCTTAATAACAACTGTTGATCTACAGAAACTTATCGACCATTAAGACAAGAAACCAGTTGTAAGGACCACGAAAGTACTCGTATCCACATAATAATACAATAATCAAAATACAGTGATGGAATGAAGTAACCAGCGAACAACAAGACGTAATGTTTGATGGATCAAAAAGAATTGAAATCAATGTAACATGATCAAGTAAATAGGATTTTCTTGTACGTCAATCAAAATTACCACTAGAGATTGGTGTATAAGTAGTTTACGAAAGCATTACTAAATACATGGGAAAGAACTAGTTATACTAAAACACTAAACACTATAGTTCTAATGTTTGAACGCACTTCTGAACCAATCTAATCAATATGATTACAATTATCATCAAATTGCAACAATAAATCGCAAATGGAACATAGAATCATTAGTGTGATTCGAAACCCTAACCGAACATGTAACCACACGAATAACTCCTAAAATCAATCCACTCCTACCCGAAACTCATCAGAAAACTCCATATCCATCTTCGAACACTCTTGCCTCAGAAATCCACAAATCCATCTTAACAACAACTATTCATCTACAGAAACCATTATTGACCATCAAGACAAGAAAACGAGCTGTAAGGATCATGAAACGACACGTATCCACTTAACAAGAATCAATAATCAAATTGCAGAGGTGGAATGAAAGTAACCAGACGAACAACAAGAAACATTATATTTGATGGATTACAATGAGTTTAATCAATGTAATATGATCACGTAAATAGGATTTTATTGTACATCAATCAAAATTATGCAACTACAGATTGGTTATAAGAGTATTTACGAAAACATTACTAAATACATCGAAAGAAACTAGTTATACTAAAACATTAAACAATTATAGTTCAATTATTTGAACGCACTTCTGAACCAATCTAATCAAATATGATTACAATTATCATCAGAATTGCAACAATAAATCGCAAATGGAACATAGAACGCACTTCTGAACCAATCTAATCAAATATGATTACAATTATCATCAGAATTGCAACAATAAATCGCAAATGGAACATAGTATTATTAGTGTGATTCAAAACCCTAACCGAACATGTAACCACACGAATAACTTCTAAAATCAATCCACCCCTACCTGAAACTCATCAGAAGACTCCATATCCACCTTCGAACACTCTTGCCTCAGAAATCCACAAATCCATCTTAATGACAACTGTTCGTCTACAGAAACCATTATTGACCATCAAGAGAAGAAAACCAGCTGTAAGGACCACGAAACTACTCGTATCCATTTAATAAGAATTAATAATCAAATTACAGGGGTGGAATGAAAGTAACCAGACGAACAACAAGACCTTATATTTGATGGATTAAAATGATTTTAATCAATGTAAATATATCACGTAAATAGGATTTTATTGTACTCAATCAAATTATGGAACTACAGATTGGTGTATAAGAGTATTTACAAAAACATTACTAAATACATGGAAGGAACTAGTTATACTAAAACATTAAACAATCATAGTTCTATTGTTTGAACGCACTTCTGAACCAATCAAATCAAATATGATTATAATTAGCATTAGAATTGGAACAAAAAATCGCAAATGGAACATAGTATTATTAGTGTGATTCGAAACAAAAACCTAGCATACAACCACAGGAATAACTTCTAAAATCAATCCACTTCTACCCGAAACTCATAAGAAGACTCCATAACCATCTTCAAACACTTTTGCCTCAGAAATCTACTAAATCCATCTTAATAACAACTGTTGATCTACAGAAACCATTATCGACCATTAAGACAAGGAAACCAGTTGTAAGGACCACGAAAGTACTCGTATCCACATAATAAGAATCAATAATCAAATTACAGTGATGGAATGATAGTAACGAGACGAACAACAAGAAACGTAGTGTTTGATGGATCAAAAAGAAGTGAAATCAATGTAACATGATCAAGTAAATAGGATTTTCTTGTACGTCAATTAAAATTATGCAACTAGATATTGGTGTATAAGAGTATTTACGAAAGCATTACTAAATACATGGAAACGAACTAGTCATACTAAAACACTAAACAACTATAGTTCTATTGTTTGAACGCACTTCTGAACCAATCTAATCAAATATGATTACAATTATCATCAATTGCAACAATAATCACAATGGAACATAGAATCATTAGTGTGATTCAAAACACTAACCGAACATGTATCCACACGAATAACTCCTAAATCAATCCACTCCTACCCGAACTCATCAGAAGACTCCATATCAATATTCGAACACTCTTGCCTCAGAAATCCACAAATCCATCTTAATAACAACTGTTCATCTACAGAAACCATTATTGACTATCAAGACAAGAAATAAGTTGTAAGGACCACGAAACTACTTGTATCCATTTAATAGATCAATAATCAAATTACAATGGTGGAATGAAATAACCCGACGAACATAAGAAACGTTATATTGATGGATTAAAATGATTTAATCAATGTAATATGATCACGTAAATAGGATTTTCTTGTACATCAATCAAAATTAAGCAACTAGAGATTGGTGTATAAAAGTATTACGAAGCATTACTAAATACATGGGAAACGAACTAGTTATACTAAAACATTAAACAACTATAGTTCTATTGTTTGAACGCACTTCTGAACCAATCTAATGAAATAGATAAATTATCATCAGAATTACAACAATAAATCGCAAATGGAACATAGTATCATTAGTGTGATTCGAAACAAAAACCTAACATACAACCACACGAATAACTTCTAAAATCAGTCCACTTCTACCCGAAACTCATAAGAAGACTCCATAACCATCTTCAAACACTTTTGCCTCAGAAATCTACTAAATCCATCTTAATAACAACTGTTGATCTACAGAAACCATTATCGACCATTAAGACAAGGAAACGAGTTGTAAGGACCACGAAAGTACTCGTATCCACATAATAAGAATCAATAATCAAATTACAGTGATGGAATGAAAGTAACCAGACGAACAACAAGAAACGTAATGTTTGATGGATCAAAAAGAAGTGAAATCAATGTAACATGATCAAGTAAATAGGATTTTCTTGTACGTCAATCAAAATTATGCAACTAGAGATTGGTGTATAAGAGTATTTACGAAAGCATTACTAAAGACATGGGAAACGAACTAGTTATACTAAAACACTAAACAACTATAGTTCTATTGTTTGAACGCACTTCTGAACCAATCTAATCAGCTATGATTACAATTATCATCAAATTGCAATAATAAATCGCAAATGGAACATAGAATCATTAGTGTGATTCGAAACCCTAACCCAACATGTAACCACACGAATAACTCCTAAAATCAATCCACTCCTACCCGAAACTCATCAGAAGACTCCATATCAATCTTCGAACACTCTTGCCTCAGAAATCCACAAATCCATCTTAATAACAACTGTTCATCTACAGAAACCATTATTGACCATCAAGACAAGAAAACCAGCTGTAAGGACCATGAAACTACACGTATCCACTTAATAAGAATCAATAATCAAATTACAGTGGCGGAATGAAAGTAACCAGAAGAACAACAAGAAACATTATATTTGATGGATTAAAATTAGTTTAATCAATGTAATATGATCACGTAAATAGGATTTTATTGTACATCAATCAAAATTATGCAACTACAGATTGGTGTATAAGAGTATTTACGAAAACATTACTAAATACATGGAAAGGAACTAGTTATACTAAAACATTAAACAATTATAGTTCTATTGTTTGAACGCACTTCTGAACCAATCAAATCAAATATGATTATAATTAGCATTAGAATTGGAACAAAAAATCGCAAAGGGAACATAGTATCATTAGTGTGATTCGAAACAAAAACCTAACATACAACCACACGAATAACTTCTAAAATCAATCCACTTCTACCCGAAACTCATAAGAAGACTCCATAACCATCATCAAACACTTTTGCCTCAGAAATATACTAAATCCATCTTAATAACAACTGTTGATCTACAGAAACCATTATTGACCATTAAGACAAGGAAACCAGTTGTAAGGACCACGAAAGTACTCGTATCCACATAATAAGAATCAATAATCAAATTACAGTGATGGAATGAAAGTAACTAGATGAACAACAAGAAACGTAATGTTTGATGGATCAAAAAGAAGTGAAATCAATGTAACATGATCAAGTAAATAGGATTTTCTTGTACGTCAATTAAAATTATGCAACTAGATATTGGTGTATAAGAGTATTTACGAAAGCATTACTAAATACATGGGAAACGAACTAGTTATACTAAAACACTAAACAACTATAGTTCTATTGTTTGAACGCACTTCTGAACCAATCTAATCAAATATGATTACAATTATCATCAAATTGCAACAATAAATCGCAAATGGAACATAGAATCATTAGTGTGATTCGAAACCCTAACCGAACATGTATCCACACGAATAACTCCTAAAATCAATCCACTCCTACCCGAAACTCATCAGAAGACTCCATATCAATATTCGAACACTCTTGCCTCAGAAATCCACAAATCCATCTTAATAACAACTGTTCATCTACAGAAACCATTATTGACTATCAAGACAAGAAAATAAGTTGTAAGGACCACGAAACTACTCGTATCCATTTAATAAAAATCAATAATCAAATTACAATGGTGGAATGAAAGTAACCAGACGAACAATAAGAAACGTTATATTTGATGGATTAAAATGAGTTTAATCAATGTAATATGATCACGTAAATAGGATTTTCTTGTACGTCAATTAAAATTAAGCAACTAGAGATTGGTGTATAAAAGTATTTACGAAAGCATTACTAAATACATGGGAAACGAACTAGTTATACTAAAACATTAAACAACTATAGTTCAATTGTTTGAACGCACTTCTGAACCAATCTAATCAAATTTGATTATAATTATCGTTAGAATTGCAACAATAAATCGCAAACGGAACATAGTATCATTAGTGTGATTTGAAACAAAAACCTAACATACAACCACACGAATAACTTCTAAAATCAGTCCACTTCTACCCGAAACTCATAAGAAGACTCCATAACCATCTTCAAACACTTTTGCCTCAGAAATCTACTAAATCCATCTTAATAATAACAGTTGATCTGCAGAAACCATTATCGACAATTAAGACAAGAAAACCAGTTGTAAGGACCACGAAAGTACTTGTATCCACATCATAAGAATCAATAATCAAATTACAGTGATGGAATGAAAGTAACCAGACGAACAACAAGAAACGTAATGTTTGATGGATAAAAAAGAAGTGAAATCATGTAACATGATCAAGTAAATAGGATTTTCTTGTACGTCAATTAAAATTAAGCAACTAGAGATTGGTGTATAAAAGTATTTACGAAAGCATTACTAAATACATGGGAAACGAACTAGTTATACTAAAACATTAAACAACTATAGTTCTATTGTTTGAACGCACTTCTGAACCAATCTAATGAAATATGATTATAATTATCATGAGAATTGCAACAATAAATCGCAAATGGAACATAGTATCATTAGTGTGATTCGAAACAAAAACCTAACATACAACCACACGAATAACTTCTAAAATCAGTCCACTTCTACCCGAAACTCATAAGAAGACTCCATAACCATCTTCAAACACTTTTGCCTCAGAAATCTACTAAATCCATCTTAATAACAACTGTTGATCTACAGAAACCATTATCGACCATTAAGACAAGGAAACCAGTTGTAAGGACCACGAAAGTACTCGTATCCACATAATAAGAATCAATAATCAAATTACAATGATGGAATGAAAGTAACTAGACGAACAACAAGAAACGTAATGTTTGATGGATCAAAAAGAAGTGAAATCAATGTAACATGATCAAGTAAATAGGATTTTCTTGTACGTCAATCAAAATTATGCAACTAGAGATTGGTGTATAAGAGTATTTACGAAAGCATTACTAAATACATGGGAAACGAACTAGTTATACTAAAACACTAAACAACTATAGTACTATTGTTTGAACGCACTTTTGAACCAATCTAATCAAATATGATTACAATTATCATCAAATTGCAACAATAAATCGCAAATGGAACATAGAATCATTTGTGTGATTCGAAACCCTAACCGAACATGTATCCACACGAATAACTCCTAAAATCAATCCACTCCTACCCGAAACTCATCAGAAGACTCCATATCAATATTCGAACACTCTTGCCTCAGAAATCCACAAATCCATCTTAATAACAACTATTCATCTACAGAAACCATTATTGACCATAAAGACAAAAAAATAAGTTGTATGGACCACGAAACTACTCGTATCCGTTTAATAAGAGTCAGTAATCAAATTACAATAGGGGAATGAAAGTACCCAGACGAACAATAAGAAACGTTATATTTGATGGATTAAAATGAGTTTAATCAATGTAATATGATCAAGTAAATAGGATCTTCTTGTACGTCAATCAAAATTAAGCAACTAGAGATTGGTGTATAAAAGTATTTACGAAAGCATTAATAAATACATGGGAAACGAACTAGTTATACTAAAACATTAAACAACTATAGTTCTATTGTTTGAACGCACTTCTGAACCAATCTAATGAAATATGATTATAATTATCATCAGAATTGCAACAATAAATCGCAAATGGAACATAGTATCATTAGTGTGATTCGAAACCCTAACCGAACATGTAACCACACGAATAACTCCTAAAATCAATCCACCCCTACCCGAAACTCATCAGAAGACTCCATATCCATCTTCGAACACACTTGCCTCAGAAATCCACAAATCTATCTTAATAACAACTGTTCATCTACAGAAACCATTATTGACCATCAAGACAAGAAAACTAGCTGTAAGGACCATGAAACTACACGTATCCACTTAATAAGAATCAATAATCAAATTACAGTGGTGGAATGAAAGTAACCAGACAAACAACAAGAAACATTATATTTGATGGATTAAAATGAGTTTAATCAATGTAATATGATCACGTAAATAGGATTTTATTGTACATCAATCAAAATTATGCAACTACAGATTGGTGTATAAGAGTATTTACGAAAACAATACTAAATACATGGAAATGAACTAGTTATACTAAAACATTAAACAATTATAGTTCTATTGATTGAACGCATTTTTAAACCAATCTAATCAAATATGATTATAACTAGCATTAGAATTGTAACAAAAAATCGCAAATGGAACATAGTATCATTAGTGTGATTCGAAACAAAAACCTAACATACAACCACACGAATAACTTCTAAAATCAATCCACTTCTACCCGAAACTCATAAGAAGACTCCATAACCATCTTCAAACACTTTTTTCTTAGAAATCTACTAAATCCATCTTAATAACAACTGTTGATCTACAGAAACCATTATTGACCATTAAGCCAAGGAAACAAGTTGTAAGGACCACGAAAGTACTCGTATCCGCATAATAAGAATCGATAATCAAATTACAGTGATGGAATGAAAGTAACCAGACGAACAACAAGAAACGTAATGTTTGATGGATCAAAAAGAAGTGAAATCAATGTAACATGATCAAGTAAATAGGATTTTCATGTACGTCAATCAAATTATGCAACTAGAGATTGGTGTATAAGAGTATTTACGAAAGCATTACTAAATACATGGGAAACGAACTAGTTATACTAAAACACTAAACAACTATAGTTCTATTGTTTGAACGCACTTCTGAACCAATCTAATCAAATATGATTACAATTATCCTCAAATTGCAACAATAAATCGCAAATGGAACATAGAATCATTAGTGTGATTCGAAACCCTAACCGAACATGTGTCCACATGAATAACTCCTAAAATCAATCCACTCCTACCCGAAACTCATCAGAAGACTCCATATCAATATTCGAACACTCTTACCTCAGAAATCCACAAATCCATCTTAATAACAACTATTCATCTACAGAAACTATTATTGACCATCAAGACAAGAAAATAAGTTGTATGGACCACGAAACTACTCGTATCCGTTTAATAAGAATCAATAATCAAATTACAATAGGGGAATAAAAGTAACCAGATGAACAATAAGAGACGTTATATTTGATGGATTAAAATGAATTTAATCAATGTAATATGATCAAGTAAATAGGATTTTCTTGTACGTCAATCAAAATTAAGCAACTAGAGATTGGTGTATAAAAGTATTTACGAAAGCATTACTAAATACATGGGAAACGAACTAGTTATACTAAAACATTAAACAACTATAGTTCTATTGTTTGAACGCACTTCTGAACCAATCTAATGAAATATGATTATAATTATCATCAGAATTGCAACAATAAATCGCAAATGGAACATAGTATCATTAGGGTGATTCGATACAAAAACCGAACATTCTACCACACGAATAACTTCTAAAATCAATCCACTTCTACCCGAAACTCATAAGAAGACTCCATAACCATATTCAAACACTTTTGCCTCAGAAATCTACTAAATCCATCTTAATAACAACTGTTGATCTACAGAAACCATTATTGACCATTAAGACAAGGAAACCAGTTGTAAGGACCACGAAAGTACTCGTATCCACATAATAAGAATCAATAATCAAATTACAGTGATGGAATGAAAGTAACCAGACGAACAACAAGAAGCGTAATGATTGATGCATCAAAAAGAAGTGAAATCAATGTAACATAATCAAGTAAATAGGATTTTCTTGCATGTCAATCAAAATTATACAACTAGAGATTGGTGTATAAGAGTATTTACAAAAGCATTACTAAATACATGGGTAGTTATACTAAAACACTAAAAAACTATAGTTCTATTGTTTGAACGCACTTCTGAACAAATCTAATCAAATATGATTATAATTATCATCAGAATTGCAACAATAAATCGCAAATGGAACATAGTCTCATTAGTGTGATTCGAAACCCCAACCGAACATGTAACCACACGAATAACTCCTAAAATCAATCCACTCCTACCCGAAACTCATCAGAAGACTCCATATCCATCTTCTAACACTCTTGCCTCAGAAATCCACAAATCCATCTTAATAACAACTGTTCATCTACAGAAACCATTATTGACCATCAAGAAAAGAAAACCAGCTGTAAGGACCACGAAACTACTCGTATCCATTTAATAAGAATCAATAATCAAATTACAGTGGTGGAATGAAGGTAACGAGGCGAACAACAAGAAACGTTATATTTGATGAATTAAAATGTGTTTAATCAATATAATATGATCACGTAAATAGGATTTTCTTGTACGTCAATCAAAATTATGCAACTACAGATTGGTGTATAAGAGTATTTACGAAAACATTACTAAATACATCGAAAGGAACCAGTTATACTAAAACATTAAACAATTATAGATCAATTGTTTGAACGCACTTCTGAACCAATCTAATCAAATTTGATTCTAATTATCATTAGAATTGCAACAATTAAACGCAAATAGAACATAGTATCATTAGTGTGATTCGAAATAAAAACCGAACATACAACCACACGAATAACTTCTAAAATCAATCCACTTCTACCCGAAACTCATAAGAAGACTCCATAACCATTTTCGAACACTTTTGCCTCAGAAATCTACTAAATCCATCTTAATAACAACTGTTGATCTACAGAAACCATTATTGACCATTAAGAACAGGAAACCAGTTGTAAGGACCACGAAAGTACTCGTATCCACATAATAAGAATCAATAATCAAATTACAGTGATGGAATGAAAGTAACCAGACGAACAACAAGAAACGTAATGTTTGATGGATCAAAAAGAAGTGAAATCAATGTAACATGACCAAGTAAATAGGATTTTCTTGTACGACAATCAAAATTATGCAACTACAGATTAGTGTATAAGAGTATTTACGAAAGCATTACTAAATACATGTGAAACGAACTAGTTATACTAAAACACTAAACAACTATAGTTCTATTGTTTGAACGCACTTCTGAGCCAATCTAATCAAATATGATTACAATTATCATCAGAATTGCAACAATAAATCGCAAATGGAACATAGAATCATTAGTGTGATTCAAACCCTAACCGAACATGTAACCACACTAATAACTCCTAAAATCAATCCACTCCAACCCGAAACTCATCAGAAGACTCCATATCAATATTCGAACACTCTTGCCTCAGAAATCCCCAAATCCATCTTAATAATAACTGTTCATCTACAGAAACCATTATTGACCATCAAGACAAGAAAATCAGTTGTAAGGACCATGAAACTACTCGTATCCACTTAATATGAATCAATAATCAAATTACTATAGTGGAATGAAAGTAAGGAGACAAACAACAAGAAACGTTATATTTGATGGATTAAAATGAGTTTAATCAATGTAATATGATCACGTAAATAGATTTTCTTGTACGTCAATCAAAATTATGAACTACAGATTGGTGTATAAGAGTATTTACGAAAACATTACTATATACATGGAAAGGAAGTAGTTATACCAAACATTAAACAGTTATAGTTCTATTGTTTGAACGCACTTCTGAACCAATCTAGTCAAATATGATTATAATTATCATTAGAATTGCAACAATAAATCGCAAATGGAACATAGTATCATTATGTGATTCGAAACAAAACCGAACATACAACCACACGAATAACTTCTAAAATCCATCCACTTCTACCCGAAACTCATAAGAAGACTCCATAACCATCTTCGAACACTCTTGCCTTAGAAATCTACTAAATCCATCTTAATAACAACTGTTGATCTATAGAACCATTATTGACCATTACGACAAGGAAACCGTTGTAAGGACCACGAAAGTACTCGTATCCACATAATAAGAATCAATAATCTAATTACAGTGATGGAATGAAAGTAACCAGACGAACAACAAGAAACGTAATGTTTGATGGATCAAAAGAAGTGAAATCAATGTAACATGATCAAGTAAATAGGATTTTCTTGTACGTCAATCAAAATTATGCAACTAGAGATTAGTGTATAAGAGTATTTACAAAAGCATTACTAAATACATGGGTAGTTATACTAAAACACTAAACAACTATAGTTCTATTGTTTGAACGCACTTCTGAACCAATCTAATCAAATATGATTATAATTATCATCAGAATTGCAACAATAAATCACAAATGGAACATAGTATCATTAGTGTGATTCGAAACGCTAACCGAACATGTAACCAAACGAATAACTCCAAAATCAATCCACTCCTACCCGAAACTCATCAGAAGACTCCATATCCATCTTCGAACACTCTTGCCTCAGAAATCCACAAATCCATCTTAATAATAACTGTTCATCTACAGAAACCATTATTGACCATCAAGACAAGAAAACTAGCTGTAAGGACCACGAAACTACTCGTATCCACTTAGTAAGAATCAATAATCAAATTACAGTGGTGGAATGAAAGTAACGAGATGAACAACAAGAAATGTTATATTTGATGGACTCAAATGAGTTTAATCAATGTAATGTGATCACGTAAATAGGATTTTCTTGTACGTCTATCAAAATTATGCAACTACAGATTGGTGTATAAGAGTATTTACGAAAACATTACTAAATACATGGAAAGGAACTGGTTATACTAAAACATTAAACAATTATAGTTCTATTGTTTGAACGCACTTCTGAACCAATCTAATCAAATATGATTATAATTTGCATTAGAATTGCAACAATTAAATGCAAATGGAACATAGTATCATTAGTGTGATTCGAAACAAAAACCGAACATTCAACCACACGAATAACTTCTAAAATCAATCCACTTCTACCTGAAACTCATAAGAAGACTCCATAACCATATTCGAACACTCTTGTCTCAGAAATGCACAAAATCCATCTTAATAACAACTGTTGATCTACACAAACCATTATTGACCAACAAGACAACGAAACTAGATATAAGGACCACGAAAGTACTCCTATCCACTTAATAAGAATCAATAATCAAATTACAGTGGTGGAATGAAAGTAACCAGACGAACAACAAGATAAGTATTGTTTGATGGATCGAAAAGAAGTGAAATCAATGTAACATGATCAAGTAAATAGGATTTTCTTGTACGTCAATCAAAATTATGCAACTACAGATTAGGGTATAAGAGTATTTACGAAAGCATTACTAAATACATGGAAACGAACTAGTTATACTAAAACACAAACAACTATAGTTCTATTGGTTGAACGCACTTCTGAACCAATCTAATCAAATATGATTACAATTATCATCAGAATTGAAACAATAAATCGCAAATGGAACAAAGTATTATTAGTGTGATTCGAAACCCTAACCGAACATGTAACCACACGAATAACTCTTAAAGTCAATCCACTCCAACCCGAAACTCATCAGAAGACTCCATATCAATCTTTGAACACTCTTGCCTCAGAAATCCACAAATCCATCTTAATAACAACTGTTCATCTACAGAAACCATTATTGACCATCAAGACAAGAAAATCTGTTCTAAGAACCATGAAACTACTCGTATCCACTTAGTAAGAATCAATAATCAAATTACAGTGGTGGAATGAAAGTAACCAGATGAACAACAAGAAACGTTATATTTGATGGACTAAAATGAGTTTAATCAATGTAATGTGATCACGTAAATAGGATTTTATTGTACGTCAATCAAAATTATGCAACTACAGATTGGTGTATAAGAGTATTTACGAAAACATTACTAAATACATGGAAAGGAAGTAGTTATACCAAAACATTAAACAGTTATAGTTCTATTGTTTGAACGCACTTCTGAACCAATCTAATCAAATATGATTATAATTTGCATTAGAAGTGCAACAATAAATCGCAAATGGAACATAGTATCATTAGTGTGATTCGTAACAAAAACCGAACATACAACCACACGAATAACTTCTAAAATCCATCCACTTCTACCCGAAACTCATAAGAAGAATCCATAACCATCTTCGAACACTCTTGCCTTAGAAATCTACTAAATCCATCTTAATAACAACTGTTGATCTATAGATACCATTATTGACCATTACGACAAGGAAACCGGTTGTAAGGACCACGAAAGTACTCGTATCCACATAATAAGAATCAATAATCTAATTACAGTGAGGGAATGAAAGTAACCAGACGAACAACAAGAAACATAATGTTTGAGGATCAAAAGAAGTGAAATCAATGTAACATGATCAAGTAAATAGGGTTTTCTTGTACGTCAATCAAAATTATGCAACTAGAGATTGGTGTATAAGAGTATTTACAAAAACATTACTAAATACATGGGTAGTTATACTAAAACACTAAACAACTATAGTTCTATTGTTTGAACGCACTTCTGAACCAATCTAATCAAATATGATTATAATTATCATCAGAATTGCAACAATAAATCACAAATGGAACATAGTATCATTAGTGTGATTCGAAACGCTAACCGAACATGTAACCAAACGAATAACTCCAAAAATCAATCCACTCCTACTCGAAACTCATCAGAAGACTCCATATCCATCTTCGAACACTCTTGCCTCAGAAATCCACAAATCCATATTAATAACAACTGTTCATCTACAGAAACCATTATTGACCATCAAGAAAAGAAAACCAGCTGTAAGGACTACGAAACTACTCGTATCCATTTAATAAGAATCAATAATCAAATTACAGTGGTGGAATGAAGGTAACGAGACGAACAACAAGAAACGTTATATTTGATGAATTAAAATGTGTTTAATCAATATAATATGATCACGTAAGTAGGATTTTCTTGTACGTCAATCAAAATTATGCAACTACAGATTGGTGTATAAGAGTATTTACGAAAACATTACTAAATACATCGAAAGGAACTAGTTATACTAAAACATTAAACAATTATAGTTCAATTGTTTGAACGCACTTCTGAACCAATCTAATCAAATTTGATTATAATTATCATTAGAATTGCAACAATTAAACGCAAATAGAACATAGTATCATTAGTGTGATTCGAAATAAAAACCGAACATACAACCACACGAATAACTTCTAAAATCAATCCACTTCTACCCGAAACTCATAAGAAGACTCCATAACCATTTTCGAACACTTTTGCCTCCGAAATCTACTAAATCCATCTTAAGAACAACTGTTGATCTACAGAAACCATTATTGACCATTAAGAACAGGACACTAGTTGTAAGGACCACGAAAGTACTCGTATCCACATAATAAGAATCAATAATCAAATTACAGTGATGGAATGAAAGTAACCAGACGAACAACAAGAAACCTAATGTTTGATGGATCAAAAAGAAGTGAAATCAATGTAACATGACCAAGTAAATAGGATTTTCTTGTACGACAATCAAAATTATGCAACTACAGATTAGTGTATAAGAGTATTTACGAAAGCATTACTAAATACATGTGAAACGAACTAGTTATACTAAAACACTAAACAACTATAGTTCTATTGTTTGAACGCACTTCTGAACCAATCTAATCAAATATGATTACAATTATCATGAAAATTGCAACAATAAATCGCAAATGGAACATAGAATCATTAGTGTGATTCAAACCCTAACCGAACATGTAACCACACTAATAACTCCTAAAATCAATCCACTCCAACCCGAAACTCATCAGAAGACTCCATATCAATCTTCGAACACTCTTGCCTCAAAAATCCACAAATCCATCTTAATAACAACTGTTCATCTACAGAAACCATTGTTGACCATCAAGACAAGAAAATCAGTTGTAAGGACCATCAAACTACTCGTATCCACTTAATATGAATCAATAATCAAATTACTATGGTGGAATGAAAGTAAGGAGACAAACAACAAGAAACGTTATATTTGATGGATTAAAATGAGTTTAATCAATGTAATATGATCACGTAAATAGATTTTCTTGTACGTCAATCAAAATTATGCAACTACAGATTGGTGTATAAGAGTATTTACGAAAACATTACTATATACATGGAAAGGAAGTAGTTATACCAAAACATTAAACAGTTATAGTTCTATTGTTTGAACGCACTTCTGAACCAATCTAATCAAATATGATTATAATTATCATTAGAATTGCAACAATAAATCGCAAATGGAACATAGTATCATTAATGTGATTCGAAACAAAAACCGAACATACAACCACACGAATAACTTCTAAAATCCATCCACTTCTACCCGAAACTCATAAGAAGACTCCATAACCATCTTCGAACACTCTTGCCTTAGAAATCTACTAAATCCATCTTAATAACAACTGTTGATCTATAGATACCATTATTGACCATTACGACAAGGAAACCGGTTGTAAGGACCACGAAAGTACTCGTATCCACATAATAAGAATCAATAATCTAATTACAGTGATGGAATGAAAGTAACCAGACGAACAACAAGAAACGTAATGTTTGATGGATCAAAAGAAGTGAAATCAATGTAACATGATCAAGTAAATAGGATTTTCTTGTACGTCAATCAAAATTATGCAACTAGAGATTGGTGTATAAGAGTATTTACAAAAGCATTACTAAATACATGGGTAGTTATACTAAAACACTAAACAACTATAGTTCTATTGTTTGAACGCACTTCTGAACCAATCTAATCAAATATGATTATAATTATCATCAGAATTGCAACAATAAATCACAAATGGAACATAGTATCATTAGTGTGATTCGAAACGCTAACCGAACATGTAACCAAACGAATAACTCCAAAAATCAATCCACTCCTACCCGAAACTCATCAGAAGACTCCATATCCATCTTCGAACACTCTTGCCTCAGAAATCCACAAATCCATCTTAATAATAACTGTTCATCTACAGAAACCATTATTGACCATCAAGACAAGAAAACTAGCTGTAAGGACCACGAAACTACTCGTATCCACTTAGTAAGAATCAATAATCAAATTACAGTGGTGGAATGAAAGTAACCAGATGAACAACAAGAAACGTTATATTTGATGGACTAAAATGAGTTTAATCAATGTAATGTGATCACGTAAATAGGATTTTCTTGTACGTCTATCAAAATTATGCAACTACAGATTGGTGTATAAGAGTATTTATGAAAACATTACTAAATACATGGAAAGGAACTGGTTATACTAAAACATTAAACAATTATAGTTCTATTGTTTGAACGCACTTCTGAACCAATCTAATCAAATATGATTATAATTTGCATTAGAATTGCAACAATTAAATGCAAATGGAACATAGTATCATTAGTGTGATTCGAAACAAAAACCGAACATTCAACCACACGAATAACTTCTAAAATCAATCCACTTCTACCTGAAACTCATAAGAAGACTCCATAACCATATTCGAACACTCTTGTCTCAGAAATGCACAAAATCCATCATAATAACAACTGTTGATCTACACAAACCATTATTGACCAACAAGACAACGAAACTAGATATAAGGACCACGAAAGTACTCCTATCCACTTAATAAGAATCAATAATCAAATTGCAGTGGTGGAATGAAAGTAACCAGACGAACAACAAGAAAAGTATTGTTTGATGGATCAAAAAGAAGTGAAATCAATGTAACATGATCAAGTAAATAGGATTTTCTTGTACGTCAATCAAAATGATGCAACTACAGATTAGGGTATAAGAGTATTTACGAAAGCATTACTAAATACATGGGAAACGAACTAGTTATACTAAAACACAAACAACTATAGTTCTATTGGTTGAACGCACTTCTGAACCAATCTAATCAAATATGATTACAATTATCATCAGAATTGAAACAATAAATCGCAAATGGAACAAAGTATTATTAGTGTGATTCGAAACCCTAACCGAACATGTAACCACACGAATAACTCTTAAAGTCAATCCACTCCAACCCGAAACTCATCAGAAGACTCCATATCAATCTTTGAACACTCTTGCCTCAGAAATCCACAAATCCATCTTAATAACAACTGTTCATCTACAGAAACCATTATTGACCATCAAGACAAGAAAATCTGTTCTAAGAACCATGAAACTACTCGTATCCACTTAATAAGAATCAATAATCAAATTACTGTGATGGAATGAATGTAACTAGACGAACAACAAGAAACGTTATATTTGATGGATTAAAATGAGTTTAATCAGTGTAATATGATCAAGTAAATAGGATTTTATTGTACGTCAATCAAAATTATGCAACTACAGATTGGTGTATAAGAGTATTTACGAAAACATTACTAAATACATGGAAAGGAACTAGTTATACTAAAACATTAAACAATTATAGTTCTATTGTTTGAACGCACTTCTGAACCAATCTAATCAAATATGATTATAATTTGCATTAGAAGTGCAACAATAAATCGCAAATGGAACATAGTATCATTAGTGTGATTCGAAACAAAAACCGAACATACAACCACACGAATAACTTCTAAAATCAATCCACTTCTACCCGAAACTCATAAGAAGACTCCATAACCATCTTCGAACAATTTTGCCTCAGAAATCTACTAAATCCATCTTAATAACAACTTTTGATCTACAGAAACCATTATTGACCATTAAGACAAGAAAACCAGTTGTAAGGACCACGAAAGTACTCGTATCCACATAATAAGAATCAATAATCAAATTAGAGTGATGGAATGAAAGTAACCAGACGAACAACAAGAAACGTAATGTTTGATGGATCAAAAAGAAGTGAAATCAATGTAACATGATCAAGTAAATAGGATTTTCTTGTACGTCAATCAAAATTATACAACTAGAGATTGGTGTATAAGAGTATTTACGATAGCATTACTAAATACATGGGAAACGAACTAGTTATACTAAAACACTAAACAACTATAGTTCTATTGTTTGAACGCACTTCTGAACCAATCTAATCAAATATGATTACAATTATCATCAAATTGCAACAATAAATCGCAAATGGAACATAGAATCATTAGTGTGATTCGAAACCCTAACCGAACATGTAACAACACGAATAACTCCTAAAATCAATCCACTCCTACCCGAAACTCATCAGAAGACTCCATATCAATCTTCGAACACTCTTGCCTCAGAAATCCACAAATCCATCTTAATAACTACTGTTTATTCACAGAAACCATTATTGACCATCAAGATAAGAAAATCAATTGTAAGGACCACGAAACTACTCGTATCCATTTAATAAGAATCAATAATCAAATTACAGTGGTGGAATGAAAGTAACCATACGAACTACAAGAAACGTTATATTTGATGGATTAAAATGAGTTTAATCAATGTAATATGATCACGTAAATAGGATTTTGTTGTACGTCAATCAAAATTATGCAAATAGAGATTGGTGTATAAGAGTATTTACAAAAACATTACTAAATACATGGGAAACGAATAGTTATACTAAAACACTAAACAACTATAGTTCTATTGTTTGAACGCACTTTTGAACCAATCTAATCAAATTTGATTATAATTATCATTAGAATTGCAACAATTAAATGCAAATGGAACATAGTATCATTAGTGTGATTCGAAACAAAAACCGAACATTCAACCACACGAATAACTTCTAAAATCAATCCACTTCTACCTGAAACTCATAAGAAGACTCCATAACCATATTCGAACACTCTTGTCTCAGAAATCCACAAAATCCATCTTAATAACAACTGTTGATCTACAGAAACCATTATTGACCAACAAGACAACGAAACCAGATGTAAGGACCACGAAAGTACTCCTATCCACTTAATAAGAATCAATAATCAAATTACAGTGGTGGAATGAAAGTAACCAGACGAACAAGAAAAGTATTGTTTGATGGATCAAAAAGAAGTGAAATCAATGTAACATGATCAAGTAAATAGGATTTTCTTGTACGTCAATCAAAATTATGCAACTACATATTGGTGTATAAGAGTATTTACGAAAGCATTACTAAATACATGGGAAACAAACTAGTTATACTAAAACACAAACAACTATAGTTCTATTGGTTGAACGCACTTCTGAACCAATCTAATCAAATATGATTACAATTATCATCAGAATTGCAACAATAAATCGCGAATGGAACATAGTATTATTAGTGTGATTCGAAACCCTAACCGAACATGTAACCACACGAATAACTCTTAAAGTCAATCCACTACAACCCGAAACTCATCAGAAGACTCCATATCAATCTTTGAACACTCTTGCCTCAGAAATCCACAAATCCATCTTAATAACAACTGTTCATCTACAGAAACCATTATTGACCATCAAGACAAGAAAATCAGTTGTAAGGACCACGAAACTACTCGTATCCATTTAATAAGAATCAATAATCAAATTACAGTGGTGTATTGAAAGTAACCATACGAACTACAACAAACGTTATATTTGATGGATTAAAATGAGTTTAATCAATGTAATATGATCACGTAAATTGGTCTTTCTTGTACGTCAAACAAAATTATGCAACTAGAGATTGGTGTATAAGAGTATTTTCGAAAGCATTGCAAAATACATGGGAAACGAACTAGTTATACTAAAACACTAAACAACTATAGTTCTATTGTTTGAACGCACTTTTGAATCAATCTAATCAAATTTGATTATAATTATCATTATAATTGCAACAATTAAATGCAAATGGAACATAGTATCATTAGTGTGATTCGAAACAAAAACCAAACATTCAACCACACGAATAACTTCTAAAATCAATCCACTTCTACCTGAAACTCATAAGAAGACTCCATAACCATATTCGAACACTCTTGTCTCAGAAATCCACAAAATCCATCTTAATAACAACTGTTGATCTACAGAAACTATTATTGACCAACAAGACAAGGAAACCAGATGTAAGGACCACGAAAGTACTCCTATCCACTTAATAAGAATCAATAATCAAATTACAGTGGTGGAATGAAAGTAACCAGACAAACAACAAGAAAAGTATTGTTTGATGGATCAAAAAGAAGTGAAATATGTAACATGATCAAGTAAATAGGATTTTTTTGTACGTCAATCAAAATTATGCAACTACAGATTGGTGTATAAGAGTATTTACTAAAGCATTACTAAATATATGGGAAACGAACTACTTATACTAAAACACAAACAACTATAGCTCTATTGTTTGAACGCACTTCTGAACCAATCTAATCAAATATGATTACAATTATCATCAGAATTGCAACAATAAATCATGAATGGAACATAGTATTATTAGTGTGATTCGAAACCCTAACCCAACATGTAACCACACGAATAACTCTTAAAATCAATCCACTCCAACCCGAAACTCATCAGAAGACTCCATATCAATCTTCGAACACTCCATATCAATCTTCGAACACTCTTGCCTCAGAAATCCACAAATCCATCTTAATAACAACTGTTCATCTACAGAAACCATTATTGACCATCAAGACAAGAAAATCAGTTCTAAGGACCATGAAACTACTCGTATCCACTTAATAAGAATCAATAATAAAATTACAGTGGTGGAATGAAAGTAACCATACGAACTACAAGAAACGTTATATTTGATGGATTAAAATGAGTTTAATCAATGTAATATGATCACGTAAATAGGATTTTATTGTACGTCAATCAAAATTATGCAACTACAGATTGGTGTATAAGAGTATTTACGAAAACATTACTAACTACATGGAAAGGAACTAGTTATACTAAAACATTAAACAATTATAGTTCTATTGTTTGAACGCACTTCTGAACCAATCTAATCAAATATGAGTATAATTATCATTAGAATTGCAACAATAAATCGCAAATGGAACATAGAATCATTAATGTGATTCGAAACAAAAACCGAACGTACAACCACACGAATAACTTCTAAAATCAATCCACTTCTACCCGAAACTCATAAGAAGTCTCCATAACCATCTTCGAACACTCTTGCCTTAGAAATCTTCTAAATCCATCTTAATAACAACTGTTGATCTACAGAAACCATTATTGACCATTACGACAAGGAAACCAGTTGTAAGGACCACCAAAGTACTCGTATCCACATAATAAGAATCAATAATCAAATTATAGTGGTGGAATGAAAGTAACCAGACGAACAACAACAAACGTAATGTTTGATGGATCAAAAAGAAGTGAAATCAATGTAACATGATCAAGTAAATATGATTTTCTTGTACGTCAATCAAAATTATGCAACTAGAGATTGGTGTATAAGAGTATTTACGAAAGCATTACTAAATACATGGGAAACAAACTAGTTATACTAAAACATTAAACAACTATAGTTCTATTGTTTGAACGCACTTCTAAACCAATCTAATGAAATATGATTATAATTATCATCAGAATTGCAACAATAAATCGCAAATGAAACATAGTATCATTAGTGTGATTCAAAACCCTAACCGAACATGTAACCACATGAATAACTCCGAAAATCAATCCACTCCTACCCGAAACTCATCAGAAGACTCCATATCCATCTTCGAACACTTTTGCCTTAGAAATCCACAAATCCATCTTAATAACAACTGTTCATCTACAGAAACCATTATTGACAATCAAGACAAGAAAACCAGCTGTAAGGACCACGAAACTACTCGTATCCACTTAATATTAATCAATAATCAAAATAGAGTGGTGGAATGAAAGTAACGTGACGAACAACAAGAAACGTTATATTTGATGGATTAAAATGAGTTTAATCAATGTAATATGATCACGTAAATAGGATTTTCTTCTACGTCAATCAAAATTATGCAACTATAGATTGGTGTATAAGAGCATTTACGAAAACATTACAAAATACATGGAAAGGAACTAGATATACTAAAACATTAAACAATTATAATTCTATTGTTTGAACGCACTTCCGAACCAATCTAAACAAATATGATTATAATTATCATTAGAATTGCAACAATTAGTCGCAAATGGAACATAGTATCATTAGTGTGATTCGAAACAAAAACCGAACATACAACCACACGAATAACTTCTAAAATCAATCTACTTCTACCCGAAACTCATAAGAAGACTCCATAACCATCTTCGAACACTCTTGTCTCAAAAATCCACCTCTAAATCCATCTTAGTAACAACTGTTGATCTACAGAAACCATTATTGACCATTAAGACAAGTAAACCAGTTGTAAGGACCATTAAAGTACTCGTATCCACTTAATTAGAATCAATAATCAAATTACAGTGGTGGAATGAATGTAACCTGACAAACAATAAGAAATGTAATGTTTGATGGATCAATAAGAAGTGAAATCATTGTAACATGATCAAGTAAATAGGATTTTCTTGTACGTCAATCAAAATTATGCAACTAAAGATTGGTGTATATGAGTATTTACGAAAACATTACTGTAAGGATTATACGAGAGGCTGATGCACTCAAAACAGTCAGGGTATCTCCTGCATGCATGCACCTTGTGCATGGTAGAAGTTACTTTGGAAGTTTTACACACAACAAGAAAATTACACAAGTGAAAAATCTTCCGAAGCCAAAAGACCATTTCTTCCGAAGCCAAAAATGAAGTCATCCGAAGCTTAGAAGATAAAGTCTTTCGAAGCATTAAAGATAGAAGACTGATTTCTTCCGAAGACAGAGAAGACATGCTCTCTGTGATCAACAACTTTTCAGAAAAGCTGACCAACTTTCCGCTGCCACTCTACAGGCTCACCAACTTTACACAAGTTGGTGAAAAGGTCCATGCTTTAGGAAGCTATAGATTAAGGTCTTGAGTCTGTAACTTTCTTCTTTATGTACGTTTATCTTTTTTGTATTACAATAGGATGTGAGCTATGGCATGTCATAGTCACATGTCAAAAGGCAATCTGCCTTTTGACTTTTCTTTGATCTTGTTGTCTAGATCAGTGATTCCAGCTGGCTTTCAAAGTATGGCTGGCTGTAGGATGTAGTATAAAGTATCTCAAGTTCATGTATTTTATTTCTATGCTTTGTAACACTTATAATAGAACTTGAGAGCAATATACATCTTCCTTGAAAACCAATTATCTTGTTCTTAAGCTTTCTGTCTCTTGTATACTTGTGTTATTCTAGTATCAAACTATCCTGCCAGTTCCTATTTGATCTGTTAAGTGTTCTAAGTCTCTCCTCATTGTGAAAATTAAGTTGCATTGAATCCCTTCTAACGGTCCTGCAATTGGTATCAGAGCAATCCAGGCTCTTGATTGTAAGATCTCACCATCTTAGATCTCTTAGTTCTTAACAAAATACTTAACAAATCAAATGGCAGCTCTTTCAAAGGCTGATATGGAAACTGGCACAATGACAAAGTCCCCACTGATCACTCCTGAAGACTTTGATACTTGGTGTCAAAGAATGAAAGGCTTCATCAAGTCTCAACACTCCAGGATGTAGGAGTCTGTTGACTCTGGACCTTATATTCCATGCACCACTTCAGCTGCTGCTGGAGGTGGCATGATCCCAAAGGAGGTGGCTGAATATTTTGAAGAAGATAGAAAGAAGATAGATATCAATCAGAAGGCCATGATTGCCCTCCAAACTGCTCTTCCCAACTCTATCTACAGGGGCTTCAAGAAGTGCAAAACTGCCAAGCAGTTATGGGATGCACTAAAGATCATGTATGAGGGGTCCTCTAAAGCGAAGGAGAACAAAAAGGACCTCCTGAAGCAGTAGTTTGAGAATTTCACCTAAAAGACAGGTGAAACCATGACTCAGTAGTATTTCAGGTATGTTGAGATTGTGGATACTCTAATGGATGTTGGAGTAACTCTTGAGAACAGGGATATTGTGAGGAAGTTCATGTCCTCTCTTCCCAGACAGTGGACTCACTACTGTGTTGTCATCAAGAGGACTGAGAATCTCAAGACTCTTACTCTTACAGAGTTGTATGGTATCCTCAGTAGCTACCAGATGGAGATGAACATGCAAAATCCATCTGGTAACTCAGCAATTAGCAGGGTTCAGCCCTTCATGTGGTTGAGAGGGATTGCAGAGAACCACAACATCATCTTATCTGCTATCCTGACAACTCACAAATGGGTCCTTTCATCACCTTCCCTGAGACACCAAGGGAGAGCTACATCCAAGGAAGTCCATTCCAAGAGACAAGCTCTTCTCATGCTTTTGTATCTGCTGATGAAAGTTCAGGCAGCTTTCTCTTCACCCTTGAAGACCTAGACTGTATCCATCTAGATGATTTGGAGTACATGGAGATAGTCCAGCAGATGGCCCTTCTCACTCACAGAGCCAAGAAGTTCTACAAGCGGACAGGGAGGAAGTTTCCTAGCAATGCAGCCAGTGGAAAGTTTGGACTGGACAAAAGTAAGGTAAAGTGTTTCAACCGCAATCAAATGGGACACTTTGCAAGGGAGTGCAAGGAACCTAGGACAAATGGTGGCCAAGCACAAGCCAGACCAAACTACACTAAAGGAGTGAACCAGAATGAGAAGCCAAAGCAGCAAGTTGTAGTTGCTGTTGAAAAATGGTGGTCAGGGCAGAAAAATGTGTACTTGAAGAAGAGACCTTCAAGAACATGATATCCTCATCTCTGTATTCCAAAGTGTGTTATCAGAATAAGCAGGGACTAGGATCTATTGAGATAGCTCCTCCACACTCCTTACTATCTGTAAGATCTCCAAGTTGTGGAACTTGTGAAGATGAGCTTCCCCTCATAGACCCTATGAATGAAGAGGATGAAGAGGAGATAATGAAGGATGGTTCTAAGAATAGTGAAGAAGATCATCCTAAGAACGGTCACTATTCTCCTGAGGAGAGGAATTCTGTTGGGTTATCAAAGTCCAACAGGAAGAACTTGATCAGAAGAGCAAAGAGAAAGTCCAAGAAAGCTCAAGAGATCAAGGCCACTTTCAACTGTAAGCAAAAACAAGTGTTCATCTCTGCAGGATTTGAAGCGGTAAAAGGTGAAGACTCAACTATGAATCCTAGTACCAGGGGTTCTAGTTCGTGTCAACCTCAACCCAACAACAACAAGAAGAAGGCTGATTTGTTGTGTACCACTGCTGCAAAATCTGAACCATCCACATCCAGCAGCAAGTCTCTCCCTAATAGACTGGCTACTTCATTTGTGAAGAAGAAGAAAGAAGTGGAAAGTGATCAAGATCAGTCTTGCTCTTAAAAGAAGGCTTCCAAAAGAATGCAGTTTGACTGTGTCATGTGTGGCAGTACTTCTCATTTAGCTAAGGATTGCATGTACAATCCTAAAAGCACTGTCCACATGATCAAGAAGAAATCTTTTGAGAAGATCAAGAAGAAGCCAACTTCTGAAGGAAAAGCTTTTCCTCTCGGAAGTTCCAAGGTGAAGAAAAAGACAAGTGAAAACTTGCCTTCGGAAGAAAAATTGGTCTCAGAAGAAAGGAATGCTTCCGAAGTACTGAAGTCTGCTGCAGTGAAAGCAAGATCTTTCGAAGGTCCTGTCTCCAAAACTTCTGAAGTTGTCAAAACTTCCGAAGTGTTGAAGGTCAAGTCTAAGCTTCCAAAGGTGCTGTGGAAGATAAAGAAAAACCTTATGACTGAAAGTTCTTCATCAACAACAACTGCTGATCCTCAAAGCTTGAACATAGGATCAATTACTGTTGCTTTGTCTTCTGTTGATCTTTCTGAGCCCAAGACCAGCAAGGCTTGGGTTTCCAAATGTAACTAATCATCTCTTTTGTGCAGGAACAGCTAAAGACCAACAGGAATGTTTGGATCATTGACAGTGGCTGTTCCAGGCACATGACAGGCAATGGCTATCTACTCCAAAATTTGGAAAAGATTGATGGAGGGCCTGTTGCTTTTGGAGGAGATGCAGGAGGTTACATCACAGGAAGGGGCATCATCACAAATTGTAAGCTCTGCATTGAGAAGGTAAACTTTGTTAAGGATCTTGGGTACAATCTACTGAGTGTATCCCAATTTTGTGATCAAAAGCATAACATGCTCTTTATTGAGCATGAGTACATTGTTCTCAAGCCCGGGGTGGTCATTCCTCAAGAGCACATTCTACTCAAAGCCCCCAGGAAAAGGAGCATGTACAAGATGGATTTGCATGAAACCTCTCCCTCTGGAGAAGTGTCTTGCTTTCTGTGTAAAGCAAATAATGATGAGTCTTTTTTTATGGCATAAAAGAATGTGCCATATGAACTATAAAAACATGAACAAATTAATTAAGAATGATTTGGTAACTAGAATGCCAAATAAAGAGTTTACAAGTGATGACCATTGTGTTGCATGCCTAAAAGGGAAGCAGCATAAAGTGTCTCACAAGCCAAAGGAAAGAAACTCCATCACTACTCCCCTACACTTGTTACATATGGATCTTTTTGGCCCCACCAGTGTAATGAGTTTAGGAAGGACCTCATACTCTTTGGTGATCACAGATGATTTCACTAGATTCACTTGGGTCTTTTTCCTTAGAACTAAGGATAAAACTCCCAAGATATTGAAGAATTTCATTCTGAAGATTGAGAATCAATCTGATCACAAGGTCAAGATCATAAGATGTGATCAAGGAACTGAATTTAAGAACCAAATCCTTGATACATTTTGTGATGAAAAGGGTATTTCAAGACAATATAGTGCTACCAGGACTCCTCAGCAAAATGGTGTTGCTGAGAGGAGAAACATGACACTAATTGAAGCTGCAAGAACTATGTTGTGTGACTCTAAACTGCATATCACCTTGTGGGCAGAAGCAGTAAACACAGCTTACTATGTGCAGAATAGAGTTTTAATAGTTAAGACTCGTGGTAAGACTCCTTATGAACTGTGGCACAAAAGAAGACCTTTCATTGGTTTCCTTAGATCATTTGGATGTCCTTGCACCATCTTGAATACTAGAGATCAGATAGCCAAATTTGATGAGAAATCAGATGATGGATACTTCATTAGATACTCTTCTCAAGCTAAGGCTTATAGAGTGTACAATCTCAGAACCAAAATTATTGATGAGACAGCCAATGTGACTTCAATGAACACACTCCTTGTGTGAGAGGTTCTGGTCCTGATTGGCTATTTGATCTTGATTTAGTTACTAACTGTTTTAACAACTCTTGTAAGAATGTTTCAGGATCCACAGGTAACTCATCATCAGAAGATCCTGATCCAAGATTTAACCTGAAAAGACCTTCAAGTCAATCTACTTCAGCTCCAGTGGTAACTAATTCTGTAAAAGGAGCTCCTATCAGCACAATAATGACAAATCCTACTGATACATCTGATATGCCTTCAAATTCCAGCTCAGAGGCACAAAACCAAAAGGAAGGAGTTCCAAATGTAGAAGAAAGTGGAAATTGTGACAGTGATCAAGAATTTCTTGATGCTGACTCCATGGACGACAACATCATTGATGTCACACACTCATTGGATCAAGCCTCTCTTGATCAGTGTGCTGATGTGGTGGGTGAATCTGTTTTGCTTGATCAAAATTTCTCAAATTTGGATCTCTCCAACCAACTTGCTATGATCCATCAGCTAAGGATCCATAAGTCTCACCCTACCACAAACATCATTGGTGAAGTTGACAAGGGGGTAAGAACAAGAGGACAAACCCATGACAAAAATGTTTGTCTCTACTCTTGTTTTCTATCCCAAGTAGAGCCAAAGAAAGTTGAGGAGGCTCTGAAAGATGGAAGTTGGGTTGAAGCAATGCAGGAGGAACTGCTTCAATTCAAAAGACAGAAGGTTTGGAACCTATGTCCTCTTTCTCCTGGGAAGACTACTATAGGAACCAAATAGGTGTTTAGGAACAAGAAGGATGATAGAGGACTTGTCATCAAGAACAAGGCAATACTAGTTGTTCAAGGGTATACTCAGGAAGAAGGAATTGATTACACTGATGTCTTTGTTCTAGTGGCAAGACTTGAAGCTGTTAGGATATTCCTAACCTTTGCTGCATCCAAGAATTTCAAGGTCTACCAACTTGATGTCAAGTGTGCTTTCTTATATGGGGTGATTGATGAAGAGGTGTATATCAAACAACCACCTGGTTTTGCAGATCCTGATCATCCTGATTATGTCTACAAGCTTGATAAAGCTCTATATGGGTTGTACCAAGCTCCAAGGAAGTGGTATGAGACTCTATCTCAGTACCTATGTTAGCATGGTTATTGAAGGGGTACTATAGATGGAACTCTCTTTATCGAAGGAATAGGAAATGACTTGATGCTGGTTCAAGTGTATGTAGATGACATTATCTTTAGGTCAACTAATCCAAGGCTCTGCAGAGACTTTGAGAAGCTTATGAATAATAGATTTGAAATGAGTGCCATGGAGGAACTCAATTTCTTTCTAGGAATTCAAGTGAAGCAGGTTGACAATGGCATCTTCATAAGTCAGTCAAAGTATGTTCACGACATACTTACAAGATTCAGCATGACTGACTGCAAGGTTGCAAAGACTTCCATAGCAAAAAACCACTCCCTTGGACCTGACCTTCAGGGGGAGTGTGTAGATGAGCATCTCTATAGAGCTATGATTGGGTCTCTTATGTACCTTACTACCAGCAGGCCTGATATCATGCTTGCCACATGTATCTGTGCTAGATATCAAGCCAATCCCACAATGTCACACCTGTTTGCTGTCTATAGAATTTTAAGATACCTCAAAGGTGCTCCATCACTTGGCCTTTGGTATCCAAAGAATTCTGACTTCAATCTGTATGCATATACAGATAGTGACTATGGTGGCTGCAATATGACTGCAAAGTCTACATCAGGGGGATGTCAATTTCTTGGTGGAAGGATAGTCTCAATCTGCATCAATTGCTGAAGCTGAATACATTGCTACTGCAAGCTGCTGTGCTCAAGTGCTTTGGATTCAGAATCAGATTCTAGACTATGGATTCAACTTGAAAGAGACTCCCATTCACATAGACAACAATAGTGTTATCTCTATTACAGAGAATCCTGTACAGCACTCAAGGACCAAGCATATCAACATCAGGTATCATTTAATAAGAGATAATTTTGAAAAAGGGTTAATCAAACTAGTCAAAGTTCACACAAATGAACAATATGCTGATCCGTTCACCAAAGCCTTTGATGAACAGAGATTTAAGTATCTTATATTAGCTATTAGGATGATAAACTTTGAGTAGTTTTTTCTTAAACTTAAATTCAATATTATTTCTAAAATCTGTGTGTCCTTAGTTGTCTATTTTATCACCTTCATAAGCCCCTAATTAACTTGGAGGAAGATTGTTTTAGAAAATATTTCTTAGATTTTTTAGAATTTTGAACTTTTTTTCTTCGGAAGAAACTAAGTTACCTTCCGAAGAAAATTATGTCTTTAATATCAACTAACTACTTATAACAATTTACCTTCGGAAGAAATTTTCTGAATATCTTCCGAAGCAAAATTTTATTGAAGTACTTTAAAAGATATTAAAGAACAATTCCCTTCCGAAAGTACTCATCTCTTAAAAGAGAAGAATTCTCTAAGTATTTTTCTTCCGAAGCAAAATTTTCAAAACTCTTAGAAATATCTTCCGAAGCCAAATTGGTTTCGGAAGCTTTTATCAAAAACTTTCGAAGCCAAATTACCTTCGGAAGATTTCGACTTCCAAGAAAACTACTTTTGGGCACTTTTCCAGAAGTGGGACCGACTTCTGGATTTCAAAGTTTATCCTTTCGCATTAACTTTGTCTCAAATCAATTTCATATATATACCCAACGGTTTCCCCCTCTGTTACTTTTCTCTCATCATCTGCAACTCTTTTCTACCCTAAATTCATCTAGAAACCGACTGTTCTTGCTTTTCTTCTTGACGAAGCTCTCTAAAATGGCCAATCTTAACTGCGGAAACCAACCCGATTTGTCCATGCAACTCCATAGGCAACACAATCAGGTTGCACTTCTGAACTCTGCGAAAGATCCTTCTTTCTCAGAGATTTGCCATTTTCTTTCTTTGTCCAACTACTTCACCTCCCTTACCATTGATCCTCCACTCTATGAGGATCAGTTGGTAGACTTCTGGCGGACCTGCAAAGAGGTCACCATGGATGGGGAGAAGGCACTGTCTACCACAGTGCAGGGGAGGACAATCTTCATCACTCCGGCCATCATCAACAACCATCTTCAGCTGGATGATGTAGAAGGTTATTTGTCCTTTTCCAAATCTACTGTAAATCAGTCTTTTGCATAGATGGGATATGAAGGAGACTTCTCAGTCAGAACCTTCAGGAAAGGGAAGGTCTCTTCCCAGTGGAAGTACCTCCTCCATTGTTGAGTCTAGTCCTGATAGGTCTAGATACATTGTATAGGCTTAGAACTTTAATCAATTTTTTGTAATAAACTTTTGTAAATCATTATCTTAATGTATGCTTTATATGTATAGGTTAACCCATAACTGTGTTGATTTATATGTGTGATTACAAGTTTAACAGTATACATAGTCAATTTCACAAAATTGACTAAGTGCAAGAAACATCTACGGATGAACATTTTTGTTCTTCCGTAGATAATCTTCTGAAACAAAGTAAAGTGCATCCGGGGATCTTCTGCGGAAGAACAACTTGTTGCGGATGAAGTCTACCAAGTGAAGACTCCTACAGAAGGCATAACTCCTACGGAAGACTAATGATCTACGGAAGACCAACACTTGCATGTACTACACCAAGTACTTCAAGTCAACAAGTCAAACACTGAGTGATGTCATAAAGTCAACTCCTACGGACGACTTTAACTCAGTCAGAGAATGTGTCATGTAAGAACATTCTCTGAGTAACTTTCTTACCACGATAAGAAAGTTACTGTCTCCAAGAAATTCTCTGTTACCTAACAGTAAATTTCTGAGCCTATAAATACAAGGTATAGGCTCACACTTTCAAGACGGTTGAATACCTAACAATACAATCAATCAATCACAATCAAACCCTAGCAGCCGCAACATCATTTACACCAAAATCATCAACAGAATCATAGCAATCAACATCATTAGCAATTATTATTTGTTCATTTGTAATCATTAATCAGTTTTTAATGAAATACTTTTGAATCAAATTGTATTTGATCATTCATAGCAGTTAGTTGTTCTGTTCTTTATTATTACTTATTACTGCAATTGTTATTTCGTATTCAATCAATCAAACAATGAATAGTGATAATTCCGCGATCATTATTCGAATTCAATCTAACCTGATAATTCATGATTGCGATCCTTGGATTCACAGGTGGTATTTGGTGCTCATTGATTTAGATCGATTGATCTATTAGTGTTAGGTTTGTTTGATTAATTGTTTATATCATTCGATCTATCATTTTTCTGACCAGATCTATTGGTTTTGAGTAAAATTGCTTTTAAGTGTTCATAACGTCTTGAGAGTTTGTAACCCAGATTCAAGGATGTTATAGAATGAACTGATCAACATATAAGTTGAGTTAGGCTTATCGATAGCTAACAAAGGCATTATACTCAACGTTTTGGTGTAAATCAATTTTATAACAATCAAACTGTGATTTATCGTTCAGCGAGTACTGTTACATTGCTCAGTTAATATTAATCTACATTCTCATTAATTGATACGTAGATCTGTGTTATTGATTGATAATCAACAATTGTTCAATTCAATTGAACAAAAACATACCAACAAAAATTCTCGATTTGATATTAATCTTAATATTCATTGGGAGGATCAACTGATTTGTGACTGCAACAACTTAATTATTCAATAATTAAGAGTTTGTCATTAATTAGTTCATTGCAAAAGGAAGTCTGTTTTAGTTGAAAATTAATACATTAACCAAAATGAGTAATTCTTTTGGTGGATCATCATTCCAACCCCCAAAGTTGGAAACTAAAGCTGATTTTAAATCCTGGAAAATCAAATTCAGGAATCATGTGAACTACACTGATTCTGATTTGTGGGTATCAATAACTGAAGGTCCTTATATTCCACCAGCTCTTGGACCGAATTATAAAGACCATAATCAACCCATAAATACAAAAGATCTATCACCTGAGGATGTTAAAAAGGTTAAAGTCGATATTAGAGCATACAGTTTACTCAGTATGGCTTTACCTGAAGATATACTAATCAGGTGTGAGAACTACAAAACAGCAAACTCCTTATGGAAGATTTTGCATACTCTCTGTGAAGGGAGTGTTGAAATCAGAAGTATAAGGAAGGATACTCTTTGCTCCCAATATGTAACATTCTATCATATTGAGGGTGAATCAGTTCCTCAACAGCTCCATAGGTTTATGCAATTGGTGACCGAGATGAACATCTTGGAATTGAAGTATACCAATGAGTAGTTAAACAAAAAGATGCTCCATACTTTGCCTTAAAGTTGGAAGCAGACTGTATCCATGTTCAAGAATACTCTTGATCTCAAAACCATTGGTTTAGATACATTGGTAGCTAAAGTGGAAGCTCTTGAAATGGATGAAAAGTCAAGAAACAAGAGTGTGAGTTCACATGTTAGTCCTTATCAATTTAAAGAAACTAAAAGTACTGGAAGTGATTTTATTTCTAACCATTATAATGACACTACTTGTACTTGGAGTGAAGATGAGGAAGAAGTTGGTTTCTATGCCTCAAAGCCTTCAAGATTAACCTCTCAAAGTAAGTCAGCAAAACAAAAAGGAAGATCTGATGAAAGAAAGGATTCATCTGCACCATCAGCAAAGACTTCCTCCAACAACAACAATCAAGCAGAGCCCATCACTGTGATTCTGGACTCTGAAGAACAAAAAGCAGCATTTGTAGCCTTCAGTTCAAGCTTCCAAGCTTATTTGGGTAGCACTCTAACACCTGCTAACATTTGTCAACAAGACCTAGAAGAACTTCATCCACATGAAGTAGAAGAAATGGATATCCAGTGGCAAATGGCAATGATTGCATACAGAGCCAAGCAGTATCTGAGGAGAAATAAAAACTTGGCTGCAGCAGGTAGAACAACTAAGATTGGGGTTGATAAGTCAAAGGTGAGATGTTTCAAATGCAATCTCTATGGACATTTCTCAAGAGAGTGCGATCAACTTCTGACATGAGGCAAAATCAGCAACATCAATCTCATCAACATCAATCTAATCAACCATCATCAACTTCAAGATCCTTCAGACAGCCTCAGTTAACTAAATCATCCCCACCAGCCACAAGTTCATCCGGAGGGCCAAGCAATTCCAAAGAAACTAGACTTATAATCCTGCAAGATGGAACATGTGACTGGAGCAAGTATGAGAAGGAGGTCTTGGAAGAAAATCAAGCTCTAATTGCCAACATGGAGAGCAAAGTCCCACCTATGGCCAGAGAGGTAAGAGATAGATTGTGTTCATCAATGTGTGTTGATATGTGAATAAGTATACATTTTAACAATACATATCTTTCCTCATTTGAAGCATTTTTGTTACAAATTCATTTATTTATACACTTATTTATGTTATATTTGAATGTCGTAGTCCCCGATGGTTATTTGATGATTTTGGATGAAAAACTGAAGAAAAGCTGAAGTTTGTGAAGAAAAGCTGCTAAATCGGCCATGTAGGCGCCCTACATGGCCAATTCGGTGTGCAGTATTATGCTGTCAAAAACTGCAGCCTACACTAGCTACTCACTTACTCCCACATGGCCATGTGCGCAGCAGATTCGGGTTTTTAACCTAATTTCACCCCCACTTCATCATAACTTTCAAATTAACTCAAACCCTAGTCTCTCTAACCCCTTTAGGTGATTTTGGGTTTGCTTCAAGAGTTTTTGAGAGATTTGAAGGCCAAGATTGAAGATTTCACTTTCAAAGAGGATCTAACATCATCCACTCCATCTCTACTCAAAATTGGTTTGAATTCTTCTAGATCTACTATGAGTTCTTCTATGTTCTTGAGTTTGGGTGTGATTTTTGTAAGCCTCATGGGCTAAACACTTATTATCACTTGGATTAGATGAAACTTAGCATGATTTAACAACTTGTACATGATTCTTGGTGATGTTTATGTTGATGCTATGATGAAGCTTGATTATTCTTCAATGATTGTGTGTGTTTGTTCTAGTTTGATGAAATGTTCAACCTTGTGGGTGTTGTAAGCATTTTATGTTGGAAAACCTCATGTTTTACAAGACTTATGCATATAGTTGCATATTTTGTATGTAAACTTGTGACATTTGACTAGGAATGGTGAATGAAGGTTGAAGGTTTACTAAAATTGGTCAAATGTGCATCCTTATGCCTATGTTTGAGAAAGCCATGGTATATGTCATGAATCTCTCTTGTCATTGGTTATGAATTGTTTTGTAATCGTGATATGAAGTTTATGAGTTGAAGGATAATTGTAGTTTTGTCTATTTTACGCAAGTTGAGGTGGTTACCATGTGTTTATCGTGTTAGCTTTCCAAAAATTTGTGGAATTAGGTAACCCTAACGGGAGTCTAATTCATCTTTAACATTGACATAATTTTATCATTAGTTCCTTATAGCATAACTTTAGGTGGCTATTGTGTGTTTATCGTTCTAGCTTTCCGAATGGTTATATGTCTAGATATCCTTGACGGGGGTTTAGGCTAATTCCATATATTATGTGTAAATATGGTCTCACCTCGAGTTTGTATTAGTTGTTATTGCTATCTAAGTGGAATCGAAATCCAAGTGGTATCTTTAATTGATTGTTTATCTTCATCTTTATTTTCTTGCTTTATTAGTTTAATTTGCCAATTAATTTACTTAAATTTAGTATTCGCAAATCCAAACTCCATTGATCGGTTAAATAGTGATGATGGTTTAGTATTGGGAGCCATTGTGTCCACGGATAGATACTCTGTTCTTACCTCAAGCTATACTACTATACGATAGGTGCACTTGCCTATTGTGTGTAGTTAGTGTAAAGGTGATAATCGTTTCTTTAAAATTAAAACAAATTGTGTGAATTTTCATATCAAAAATATATATATACTTTACACACATCAAGTTTTTGGCGCCGTTGCCGGGGACACGGTGATTTCAAGAAAAATCGAAGTTGCTACTTTAACCATTTGTGCATAGTTTATTTTCGTATTTTTTTCTTTTGTTCCATTTTACGGTGTGTGGTATTGTGTTGTGTTTTCAGAAAGCTTATGTCCGCATCTTGACCTGTTGAGGACTTGATCGAACCTTATTCGAACCCGGAGAAATTACTCAGAAAAAGAAACTTGAGGGCAAAATCTCTACAGATAGCTAAAGAAATCGACAGTGAAGCGACTCGGGCACAATTTACTGAGGAAACCGACACTGAAGAAGAAGATAATTCCGAGGACACAAACTCGGAAGACATGGGGAATCGAAACAATGAACAAAGAACCATCTATGATTATGCAAGACCATCGTTGGATTGTTTAGCATCAAGCATTGTTAGACCGCCGGTTGAAGCCAACAACTTTGAAATTCGGCCGTAAATGATTCAAAGCAATGTTGAATTCTATGGTTTATCAGATGAAGACCCGAATGCCCATATAGCAAACTTCTTGGAAATTTGTGACACGTTCAAGACTAATGGATTGTCTGATGATGCAAGCAAGCTTAGGCTTTTCCCATTCTCCCTTCGTGATCGAGCGAAAGCTTGGTTAAATTCGCTCCCTCCTGGTTCTATAACCACTTGGGAGGATCTTGCTCAAAAGTTTTTATTTAGATATTTTCCACCATCTAAAACTGCAAGATTGAGGAATAATATCACTTCTTTTATGCAAGATGAAGGGGAAACACTTTATGAAGCATGGGAGCGATACAAGGAGATGATGAGAAAATGTCCACATCGTGGATTGGATGAGTGGATGCAAGTGACTACCTTTTACAATGGTTTGTATCCACAAGATCGTCAAATAGTTGATGCTACAGCTGGAGGCTCTTCAGCTATGAAAACCCCTACGGATGGGTATGCCATACTTGAACAACTAGTAATGAACACTTATCAAGGGTCATCTTCATGAAGAAGAGCATCAAGACAAGGGGTTCATCATGTTGATGATTACACATCTCTAGCTGCACAAATGGAAGCAATGGCTAAAAGAATTGATCAAATGCAATTGAACCAAGTGCAAACGAGCTGTCACTTGTGTGGTGGTGCGCATATAAGCTCCGATTGTCAACATGGAGTTGTGTACAATGTGAATGAACAAGTGGATTTCATGAGTAACCAATATCGACCTTAAAACAATCCATATAGTAACACGTACAACCCAGGTTGGAAGAATCATCCCAATTTTAGTTGGAAGGCAAGTGGAAGCAACCAACCTCCGGGTTTTCAACAAAGACCACCATTCCAACAAAACCAACAATCATTCCAACCTCAACATCAAGAGCACCCTCGACCTCAAAAACAAAATCAATACCAAAATCAAGGTTCAAGTACTGGTTCACAACCCGAGAAAAGATCAAACTTGGAGGAGATGATGGCACAATTCTTGTCCATTGCAGAATCCCGCCATCAAAAATCTGAAGCTCGGCATGATCAAGCCGAAATTCGACAAAATCAATTTTCTGACGAACTAAGGAGTCAAGGTTCGGTAATTCGGGGTATTGAAAACCAAATGGGTTTGTTAGCCGAGAGAGAAAAAGGTAAACTCCCAAGTAACACCGAAGCAAATCTAAGGGGAGATTGTAAAGCAATTACCTTAATAAGTGGTAAAACCACTAAAGAGACCGAGACGGTTTCCACGTCTAAACCGGTGGTTGAAGAGGTAGAAGTTGAGGTTCAAGACGAGGTGCCAAACATTAGGCAAAGCCCAGAAAGTACAACACAAGTCAAAGAACCATTGAAAGTGTACAAGCCCATAATTCCATACCCGGGGCGTTTGAAGAAAGAAAAGATGGACCAACAATATGGTAAATTTCTTGACCTATTTAAACAATTACATATAAACTTACCGTTTGTTGAAGCTTTGTCACAGATGCCCAAGTATGCCAAATTTCTCGAAGATCTCCTCACAAACAAACAGAAGCTTGAGGAACTTTCACATGTGGTTTTAAATGAAGAATGCTCAGCGGTGCTTCAAAATAAACTACCTCAGAAAATGAAAGATCCGGGGAGTTTCACACTCCCTTGCTTGATTGGTAGTTTGACTGTGAATAACGCATTAGCCGACCTAGGTGCTAGCATCAATTTGATGCCATATTCCATGTTTGAAAGGCTAGACCTAGGAGAACCACAACCAACACGTACGAGCATTCAACTTGCCGATCGCTCGGTGAAATACCCGAGAGGTATAGTTGAGAATATGTTGGTGAGAATTGGTAAGTTTGTGTTTCCTATGGATTTTGTAATCCTTGATATGGATGAGGACAAGAACGTACCTCTTATTCTTGGTCGTCCCTTTTTAGCTACATCTAGGGCTTTGGCAGATGTGTTTGAAGGTAAATTGACCCTTCGCGTGGATGAAGAAGAGGTGGTTTTTAAGATAAAGGATTCTGTGCAACATTCTCAAATCCATGATGATACACTTTATTTTGTTGATACTATTTATTGCCATGTAGATGATTGTGTGCAGGAAATGTTTGACCGTGATGTTTTGGAAACACAATTATTTGATGATGAAGAGCTTGATGCTGATCAAATTAACCAGATTTGTAGCGAGTTAACTCGTACGTCAGCGGATGAACCATCCTCCGATTTAGAAGTTCATGAAGTTCTAGAAGTGGTTGATCGAGAGAAGCAACCAAAAGCAAAGTCATCAATTGAAGAACCACCATCATTGGAACTCAAGGAGCTACCCGCTCATCTTGAGTATGCTTATCTTGATGATGATTCCAAATTACCTGTTATTATTGCTTCTGATTTGACAGGCGATGAAAAAATCAGACTTTTGAACGTCTTAAAGATGCACAAGAAGGCCATGGCTTGGAAGATTATGGATATAAAAGGGATCAATCCATCCTTCTGTACCCATAAAATTTTAATGGAAGATGATTATAAGCCAAGTGTTCAACATCAACGTAGCCTCAACCCAAATATGCAAGAAGTGGTTAAAAAGGAGGTGATCAAACTACTTGATGCAGGTTTGATCTACCCAATCTCAGATTCCGCATGGGTTAGTCCGGTACAAGTGGTACCAAAGAAAGGAGGTATGACAGTAGTGACCAATGAAAAGAATGAATTGATACCTACAAGAACCATCACAGGTTGGAGGGTTTGCATTGATTATCGCATACTTAATGATGTAACAAGAAAGGACCATTTCCCTCTTCCTTTTATTGACCAAATGTT
Organism: Flaveria robusta; assembly: GCA_025506415.1. Classification (NCBI taxonomy): domain Eukaryota; kingdom Viridiplantae; phylum Streptophyta; class Magnoliopsida; order Asterales; family Asteraceae; genus Flaveria; species Flaveria robusta. The sequence continues at coordinate 34,518,650 of CM046469.1, read as the reverse complement.
AGAAAAGTTATCTTGGAATATGTTTTATTGTTTTCTTGATGGTTGTTCAGGTTACTTTCAAATCCCGATTGCACCCGAGGATCAAAAGAAGACCACATTCACATGTCCTTATGGCACATTTGCTTATCGACGAATGCCATTTGGACTGTGTAATGCTCCGGCCACGTTCCAAAGGTGTATGGTGGCCATATTTCACGATATGATCGAAGACTCCATGGAAGTGTTCATGGATGACTTCTCAGTTTTTGGGAGCTCTTTTGATCATTGTTTAAGCAATTTGAAGAAAATGCTTGCTAGATGTGAAGAATCCAACTTGGTATTAGATTAGGAGAAATGCCATTTCACGGTAAAAGAAGGCATTGTGTTGGGGCATAAAATTTCAAATGTCGGGTTAGAAGTGGATAGGGCAAAGGTTGAAACAATTTCAAAATTACCACCGCCTACTTCTGTAAAAGCAATAAGAAGTTTTTTAGGTCATGCGGGATTTTATAGACGTTTTATTATAGATTTTTCAAAAATTGCAAGGCCTATGACGCAACTTCTTGAAAAGGATGCCCCTTTTGTTTTCAATGAAGAATGCTTAAATGCATTCAACTTTTTAAAAGAAAAATTAATAAATGCCCCCATAATGGTATCTCCCGATTGGACTCTTCCATTTGAGTTTATGTGTGATGCGAGCGACTATGCAGTCGGTGCGGTTTTAGGGCAAAGAAAGGATAAGCATTTTCATCCCATATACTACGCAAGCAAAACATTGAATGATGCACAAGAAAATTACACTACCACTGAAAAGGAACTGCTTGCTGTAGTATTTGCATTTGATAAGTTTCGTTCATATCTTGTTCTATCTAAAGCCATTGTTTACACTGACCATGCAGCTCTTAGATATCGCTTTGGCAAGCAAGATGCAAAACCACGATTGATCAAGTGGATCTTGCTATTACAAGAATTTGATATAGAGATTCGTGATAAGAAAGGAGCTGAGAATGTTGCTGCAGATCACCTTTCCCACCTTGAGAACCCATCCATGGAGGAATTAAGGGAATACCACATAAATGACAATTTCCCTTATGAGTTTCTTTTACAGGTTCAGGCAATTGAAGAAGAATTCCCTTGGTTCGCTGATTTGGCTAACTATCTTGCAGGTGGAGTTCTTGTGAAAGGTATGACTTATCAACAGAAAAAAAAAGTTCATGTCTGATGTTAAGTATTACTTTTGGGAAGATCCATATCTGTTTCGAGTTTGCGCGGATCAAGTAGTGAGAAGATGTGTGCATGGGATCGAGGCAATGAGCATACTTCGTCATTGTCATGAAGGACCCACCGGCGGCCATCATGGAGCAAATTACACTGCTAAGAAAGTCTTCGACTCCGGTTTTTATTGGCCTACCATATTCAAGGATGCACAAATGTTGGTTAAAGCATGTGATGCTTGCCAACGCGCAGGTACCATCTCTTCACGTGATCAGATGCCTCAAAATAGCATACAAGTGTGCGAGGTATTTGATGTTTGAGGCATCGACTTCATGGGACCATTTCCATCATCACATGGTCACAAATACATTCTAGTAGCCATTGACTACGTCTCAAAGTGGGCCGAGGCGCAAGCCTTACCTACAAATGATGCTAGAGTAGTTTTGAAATTCTAAAAAAAGCTTTTTTCTCGGTTTGATGCCCCGAAGGCTCTAATTAGTGATCGTGGAACTCATTTTTGTAATAATCAACTTGAAAAGGCACTAACTCGTTATGGGGTTAAACATCGTTTCTCAACATCTTACCACCCACAAACGAGTGGTCAAGTTGAGGTCACTAATAGAGGTCTTAAACGAATTTTGGAGCGAACGATTAGGCAAAACCGAAAGGATTGGGCGGTAAAGTTAGATGATGCATTATGGTTTTTCCGAACCGCTTACAAAACTCCGATTGGTACCACACCATTTAAGTTGGTTTATGGAAAGTCTTGTCATGTTCCCGTTGAACTTGAACACAAAGCTTATTGGGCATTGAAGGCCGTTAACCTTGATTTGAAAGATGCAGGAGAAAACAGGTTCTTGCAAGTTCATGAACTTGAAGAATTGAGGAATCAAGCATACAAAAATTCCACAATTTACAAAGAAAGAACAAAGAAATTACATGACAACCACTTGAAGAACAACAAACAATTCCAAGTGGGGGATCGTGTATTGCTCTACAATTCAAGACTTCGTTTGTTTCCCTGTAAACTAAAATCAAGATGGACGGGTCCTTACATAGTAAAGAATGTATTCTCGTATGGCACCGTTGAAATTGAACATTCGGATGGGCGTATTTTCAAAGTCAACGGACATCGTTTAAAACATTACATTGAATGCCCGAGAGATGAGAAGGAGTTTGATGTTGTGGAACTCCACCCCAAGGACAAGTGAATGCGGGGTCGAGTCAAGCTTACGACTCGTTAATAACAAAGCGCTTCCGGGAGGCAACCCGGTATTTTATAAAACTTTTCGTATTATTTGATTTTTCGTGTTTAATTATTTAGTTTACTTTTAACTTTTGGTTAAAAACCAAAGGCGGGAGCACAACCTCCTCCTTATGCTGATCTTATAGCTCGTTTTGAGCATATGTCTTTAATGCAGGAAACCATGTGATCTTACATTCAGTGGATGGCTCATGATTATCACAAGGCAGCCCTTGATGCAGGTAGGGCATTACCTCCACCACCAGTGATCCCCCCGGGCGTACCAATTTACACTCCACCTCAGCCGAACCAGCACGACGATGATGAAATGGAAGACTAGACAACTGCCCTCGTGCCATTTAGTTCTTTTATTTAGCTATTGAGTTGTACTCTTTTGGCTTATGTTGTACAAACTCTTGAACTTGCACTCGTTACTTTTGATATTTGTTTGTGGTGGTGACTTCTTTCTTTCGTAAGCTTTACCCTGCACGTTTATTATCTTTTGTTCATACTTATTCTTTTGTCCTTGAAGTGTGATAGTAAATCTTGGATGCAAATGTCTTGCTTGGAATGAATTTGGGGCTTTGGAGAAGTTCTTGGCTCTTTTCATCGAATCTCATCAGGGGAGTTTTCTTTCGTTCCACTTTCCCCTTATGCAATTGCGTATTTTTGGTACATTGGGGGCAATGTACAATTCAAGTGTGGGGATATTGGGGTTTTCTTCTGTTTTGTGAACTTTTTGCTTGTCCTTCTAACATGCTCTCATTTTTGACAATTTTGTTTAATTTAAATAAATTGCATCCATGTGTATTTATTTTAGATCCTCAAGCATGATTGCGTTCATTGGCATCATAAAATTACGAGAAACCTTGTGTATTCGGATAAAATTTTATGGAATATTCAGTGAGCATTGCAAGTTTAAAATATAATATTTATGTATGTGTCTGAACCATGCCTTTATCCCTCCATTTCCGTAAGCGTTTTGTGCCCTATCACATATGATAATATGATTACACAGCTTGCTTACATTTTTGTTGACTTTGAGTGTGCCAGATGTGCATCTATGTGAGAACTTGCCTAGAATATGCATTTCAAGACCATAAACTGAGTTTTTGTATGAAAATGATAAAGGCATTAGGATAAACCAATTCTTTTTTCATTTCATTACCCCTACCCTTTCATTTCCACTAGTTGCCATGTTGAGGCTATCCTGTTTTTGTGTTTGTAACCGCATATTAAACCCACTTAGCCAAAATTGCCTTTTATATTTAAACCTTTATGTTAAAGTCCGGTTTTTGTTAGTTGTTTAATTTGCAATTTCTAGTTATATTGTTGGAGAATGTTTAAGTTATTTGGAAGAAAAAAAAATATGAGAAAAATATGAAAAAAAAAACTTGAAAAAAAAAGAAAAAAAAAAAGAGAGAGAAAAAAAAAGAAGAATATTGTTTTAACTTTGTTACTTCGTATTAGGAAAGAATGATCAAAAGTGAGCAATTTTATGCTTTAGAAAGAAGAATCATAGTATCAGCTCATTTATTAAATGTTTTGAATTAGTTGTTATTTTCTTTTCCATGTAGTATTTGTGATTGTATACATTTATAATCTAATGAATCCAGATTTTAACCCTTTAGCCACTTTTACCAAAATTCCATACCTTATAACCCAAGCCCCATTACAACCTGACAAAGTCCTCTTGATTCATGCATTTGCTCATGTTAGTTGGTGGAGATTTGATTTCTTTGCAAACGTATTACTATGTATGTCTCATCGTTTGGCATTGAGTGATTCACTTATATACTTATACATACAAATAACCGAGTGTTGAGTGATTTTTGTAAGGGGTTCACACACATGCATAAATAAATGTCATAGGCATGTGATGCTCAATATTGGTTTGAATTCTTCTAGATCTACTATGAGTTCTTCCATGTTCTTGAGTTTGGGTGTGATTTTTGTAAGCCTCATGGGCTAAACACTTATTATCACTTGGATTAGATGAAACTTAGCATGATTTAACAACTTGTACATGATTGTTGGTGATGTTTATGTTGATGCTATGATGAAGCTTGATTATTCTTCAATGATTGTGTGTGTTTTTCTAGTTTGATGAAATGTTCAACCTTGTGGGTGTTGTAAGCATGTTATGTTTGAAAACCTCATGTTTTTACAAGACTTATGCATATAGTTGCATATTTTGTATGTAATCTTGTGACATTTGACTAGGAATGGTGAATGAAGGTTGAAGGTTTACTAAAATTGGTCAAATGTGCATCCTTATGCCTATGTTTGAGAAAGCCATGGTATATGTCATGAATCTCTCTTGTCATTGGTTATGAATTGTTTTGTAATCGTGATATGAAGTTTATGAGTTGAAGGATAATTGTAGTTTTGTCTATTTTACGCAAGTTGAGGTGGTTACCATGTGTTTATAGTATTAGCTTTCCAAAAACTTGTGGAATTAGGTAACCTTAACGGGAGTCTAATTCATCTTTAACATTGACATAATTTTATCATTTGTTCCTTATATCATAACTTTAGGTGGCTATTGTGTGTTTATCGTTCTAGCTTTTCGAATGGTTATATGTCTAGATATCCTTGACGGGGGTTTAGGCTAATTCCATATATCATGTGTAAAATTGGTCTCACCTCGAGTTTGTATTAGTTGTTATTGCTATGCTAAGTGGAATCGAAATCCAAGTGGTATCTTTAATTGATTGTGAATCTTCATCTTTGTTTTCTTTCTTTATTAGTTTAATTTGCTAATTAATTTACTTAAATTTAATATTCGCAAATCCAAACTCCATTGATCGGTTAAATAGTGATGATGGTTTAGTATTGGGAGCCATTGTGTCCACGGATCGATACTCGGTTCTTACCTCAAGCTATACTACTATACGATAGGTGCACTTGCCTATTGTGTGTAGTTAGTATAAAGGTGATAATCCTTTCTTTAAAATTAAAACAAATAGTGTGAATTTTAATATCAAAAATATATATATACTTTACACACATCATGTGTTGAGGATGTTGTAAGATATAGAGTCCATGCTCAACAACTGGCTAACAAAGTAAAAGAAACAATGGTTTTAAATGAATCTCATGTAAGAGAGCATAAACTATATCAAATCAAAATCAACTCTTTGCAAAAAGATTTAGATAAACTTGTTTCTGAAAATTACAACTTAAAAGCACAAGTTGAGCATTTGACCACTTCCTTAATGAAATCCATGTCTGATCATGCATCAACTGAAGTGAAACTTCAGAAGTTTCAAATGTCATCTCAGCAATATGAGAAATTGTTAAATTCTCATATTGAATCAAAGAACAGGTATGGGTTTGGATTCAATGCTGTTGCACCTCCTCTGAATGATAATTACACACCCTTACCTGAGTCAATGACAAACAGTTTATCAAACCATTTTGTGTCAAGCACCAACTTTGAAACAAAAATAAATTAATTGATAAATGATAATGAGTCTGAGGTGAGTGAAACTGAGTCTTCTGAATTGGAACAAGTCAAACAAAATGACTCAGAAGTTGACTATGATGAATGTGATGACTTGGATGATGCTGATGAACATGTTGAGAAAATTGTGGATGAATTGGGTATTGGTAAGAATATTTTATTTGAACCAATCTTTCCAAAAGTTCTGGAAGAAACCAAGCTGCCTTATCCTCCTAAGCAAACAAATATGTTGAAAACAATCTGCAAGAGGATAGCTCAACTGAATGAAGGTCTTCATGAGCTTAACAAACAGCAAATATCATCAACTGAAGATAGCGTGAAACTCACATCTACGAAAGAAATCAAAATCTCTTCCGCAGAAAAAGCAAAGAAAACACCATCTACAGATCTCCGGAAGAAGAAAAATGCTGATCAATCAACATCCGTAGTAGATCTCCGGAAGAAGAAAAATGCTAATCAATCAACATCCGTAGCAGATCTCCGGAAGTAAAAATCTGTTGAATCCGTGGAAGATCAGCAGAAGAAAAAAGCAACAAACATCACGAAAGTCAAACAAAAGATTGTGAATCCTAAGCAATAGAAGTTATCTTCTGCTAAACAAGAACCCTTTGATATCATGTCAGGGAAAAGCAAGGATTCATCAGCTGCCAAGTTTGAAAAAGAATTGGCAGAACAGAAAAGGAAGAAGAAGGTTGGTGTCCATGAAAGTAAGGAAGAAGAAAAGTATTGTAAATGGTGTGACATGAAAAATCACAACACTGAAGATTGTTACTTCAGCAGCTACTGTTCCATTTGCAATATGAACAATCACATGACTTCTGAATGTTACTTCAACAAACACTGTGCAATTTGTAACAAAAATAACCATTCAACTCAGGAATGTTATTTTAACAAAAAGAACAAAACAAAGAGCATAAAGAAGCAACAATCAGAGAAGGCTGAATTAGACTCTCAATCAAGTGATAGTCCAGAAGATTCAAAGCCAAAGAAGCAGCAGCAAAAACAAAAGCTGCCAAAAACAAAGAAGCGCTGATGGTAAGCCTTTGAAGAAGAAAGAAAAACCACATCATCAACTCAAAACACCTCACAAAAAGGTGGATTTGAAAGAGAAGACAACAAATGCTGATGACACTTTCTTTGATTATTTTGAAAAGGGTACTCAAATACCACAATCAAAATCAAAAGATGATGAAACTTTCTTCAATCAGGGATCATCATCAAAATCAAAACAGAAGCCAAACAAAGAGAAGGTGAAAGAAGAAGGGATTGAGAACCAAGAACAAGGTTCCACAAGTTCATCTTCAATAGAATCATCCTCATCACTAACAAAACATAATGAATCAATTGAGTCTAAAGTTAACACTGAATCCTCAAGACTCATTCATGAGGGAGTAACAATTTTAGATACTAGTGGTAAACCTAAGATCATTAAGGCTTGGGTTCCCCATTCTAATTGATTTCTTTATGTATGTAGGAACAAACATGGAGGACTGACAACAAGTGGTATGTTGACAGTGGTTGTTCTATGACAGGAAACTGTTCTCTACTACATGATTTCAAACATAAAAATGCCTGTGGCATTTGGGGATAAGAAGGGAGGTAAAATTGTTGGTGAAGGAATGGTAACTAATGGTGTACTCAAGTTTGAGAAAGTAAATTATTGTGAAAATTTACAATACAATTTACTGAGTGTATCTCAAATTTGTGATCAAAATTATACCACTTTATTTGATAACACTAACTGTATATCCTTAAGCTAGGTTTTCCCATTCCAGAAGACTGGATCCTTCTTAAAGCATCAAGAAAAGGGAACACGTATGTTTTGGATATATGTAACACTACACTCACAAGCAATGAAACATGCCCGCTGTCTAAGTCATCAGAAGATGAATCTCAGTTGAGGCATAGAACGCTTTTTCATTCCAACATGAAGAACATGAACAAATTGGTGAAAAATGACCTAGTCATTAGACTTCCAAAAAGAGAATTTTATTGTTCCAGTCATTGTTCATCTTGTTATAAAGGAAAACAACATAGAGTGTCACATAAATCCAAAACAATCAACACAAACTTAACACCACTCAAATTACTTCACATGGATCTATTTGGTACAACCAATGTGATGAGCATTAGCAAAAGGCAATGTTGTTTGGTGATTGTGGATGATTTCACTAGATTCACATGGGTCTTTTTCTTAAAACAAAAAAGTGAAACATTAGAAACATTAATGGAGTTTGTCACTAAGATTGAAAATCAACTTGATCTAAAAGTTAAAATTTCGAGGAGTGATAATGGATCTGAATTTGTTAATAATATTCTAAATTCTTTTTGCAGGAATAAAGGCATAGCAAGGCAATTCAGTGCCCCCAAGACACCACAACAAAATGGAGTTGCTGAAAGAAGAAACACAACTCTCATTGAAGCTACAAGAACAATGCTAGCTGACTCACAATTGCCAATCACCTTTTAGGGTGAAGTAGTGAAGACAACATGCAATGTTCAAAACAGAACTTTAATTGTCAAAGAACATAACAAAACACCATATGATCTCTTATTTAAAAGAAAACCTTTCATAGGATATCTTAGAGCTTTTGGATGTCATGTGTCTATGTTAAACACAAAAGAACAATTGGGAAAGTTTTTTGAAAAAGCCTATGATGGTTTCTTTGTTGGGTACTCCTCAACATCTAAATCATATAGAGTCTATATTCCATAGTAAAACATTGTAGATGAAACACCTAATGTTTCATTTGATGAATCCTTATTTCCAAATTCTGTTAAAGGATCATCATGGTTGTTTGATATAGATGCATTAACAAACTCATTTGACTCTGTTTATTTGAATACTGTAGGTTCTACGGATACATGCTATCCATATGTTCCTCCAAACATGAATGAAGTATCTATCCTCCACGACCATCACAACACTCTTCCAGTGTTTCTGATCCTGGCACTTCATGTCATCCAAGAACTGCGGTACATGATCAAACAAAAAGTTCAACATCTTCAGATAGAAACACAGCATCAGCTGCAGATAACTTTGCATCCGCAGATGTTTTTCATGCATCAAGAGAAATGATGACTACATCCACAGATGTTCTATCTACACCAGTAGATATCCCATTATCTGGAGATGCTGCAATACATTCTAAGGAAAACAAGTAAGCAGATCAACAAACAGCATCCGTAGATGTTCCTATAACACCTGTGAAAGCACGAAAGACATCCGTCGATGTTCCTACGGAAGTTGTTCATAATGCTGCTGATGCTCAAACTCATGAGGAGGGATATCATTCTGCTTCAGAGGATCAAAATGACGAAGATCTTGGCTATTTTATTGATTCTCCATCTCAGCTGGATCACTCTCCATCAAGAAATATGACTAACTTGGAATCATCTATTCCAGTTGCATCTATTCCAACAACAAGAAATCATAAAAGTCATCCAATGGATAATATTATTGGTGACCTTAATGAAAGAACTACTAGAAGTCAAGGGGGAGCAGCCAACATTTGTCTCTTCACATGTTTTCTTTCACAAGTGGTTCTTCCCAACATAACTGCTGTATTGAAGGATAACAGCTGGATTGAAGCTATGCAGGAGGAGCTTCAATAATTCAGAAAGCAGAAAGTCTGGAATCTAGTTGATCTTCCTGAAGGTCAATATCCAATTGGCACAAGATGGCTTTTCAAGAATAAACTAGATGACAGAGGCATTAATGTGAGACACAAAGCAAGGCTGATAGCACAAGGTTATACCCAAGAAGAAGGAATAGATTATGATGAAGTCTTTGCACCAGTTGCAAGGATTGAAGCAATAAGAGTATTCCTAGCCTATTCCTCACATAAAAAGTTCACAGTTTACCAAATGGATGTAAAATGTGCTTTCTTATATGGGAAAATTAATGAAGAAGTCTATGTTGCTCAACCTCCAGGCTTTGAGGATCCTAATCACCCACACAGGGTATACAAGCTTGACAAAGCTTTGTATGGTCTTCATCAGGCTCCAAGAAAGTGGTATAAAACATTATCATCATTCTTACTCAAGAATGGATATAAAAGGGGAACAATAGATCAGACTCACTTTATCAAACAAGTACATCAAGACCTCTTGGTTGTCCAAATTTATGTGGATGAAATTATCTTTGGTTCAACAAACAAGAGATTGTGTGAAAGCTTTAAAGGGTTAATGAAATCTGAATTTCAGATGAGTTCAATGGGAGAATTAACCTTCTTCCTTGGCTTACATATTCATCAGAAACCAGATGGCATCTTCATTAATCAAGAGAAGTATATTCATCAAATCTTGAAGAAGTACAATCTTACTGATACTTCTTCATGCAAAACACCAGCATCTACAATAGACAAGATTGTACCTGATCCTACAGGGAAATCAATTGATCAAAGATTGTAAAGATCAATGATAGGATCTTTAATGTATTTAACTGGCAACAGACCTGATATAATGTTTGTTGTGTGTGTTTGTGCTAGGTACCAATCAGATCCTAAAGAGTCACATCTAAATGCTGTAAAGAGGATCTTTAGATATCTCAAAGGGAAGCCAGCTCTTGGACTTTGGTATCCTAAAGATGGAGATTTTAATCTCTACTCATACTCTAATAGTGACTTTGGAGGATGCAACAACAACAGAAAATCCACAACTGGTGGATGTCAATTCATAGGACCAAGACTTGTCTCTTGGCAGTGCAAGAAGAAAACAAATGTATATGTATCCACAGCTGAGGTTGAGTAAAGAGCTGCTTCAGCTAGTTGCTTTCGGGTTCTTTGGTTGCAAAACCAATTACTTGATTATGGTTACAATTTCCTTCAAACACCAATTCATATTGATAATTCTGCTGCTATGTTCATCACTGCAAATCCAGTGCAACATAGTAAAACAAAACACATAGAAATCAGATATCATTTTCTGAGAGATTGCTCCGAAAAAGGTTTAATCAATTTCATCAAAGTGGATACAACAAATCAGCTTGCTAATTTATTCACTAAAGCCTTTGATTCAGTTAGATTTAATTTTCTGATTGAGTCTTTGGGCATGATTAACTTAGATTAATCATCTTCCAACTGAAAAGCATGAATTTGTCCTTGTATATATTCATATGCAAAATCCAAAAACATTCATAAAACAATATAAAAATACAAAAAGAATGTCTTAATTATTTGTTTTTCATATCTAGCAGTCCATATTGATGGGAAATGATCGTACACTATGTCTTTGCTTCTTTCCTGAGTTCTTAACTTTAATTAAAGTCTGATCAGAAGTGCTTTGATATGTAGGTAGGTTCAGCTTGAGTGGAAAATACACTAAGTGCATGCATAACATAATGAAAAGGTGACTGTCTGTGGGAAATTTCACTTTAAGGATCAAGCAAGTAAGTCTTATCCTGATGTGATCAAATCACTCACCCAAGCACACTATGTAACAACACTTTATAACTTCTATCTTTGCAAATCATATTCCCTTTGTTTTGTGTAAACAAAGACCTGGGATTATGATCACCTTGGTATACATCTGTAACCAACTGGTGAATAAATTATGATCCTCATCATCCCTCTGTTTTGTGTAAACAAAGACCTGGGTTAAAGGCACCTTTGTGTTACGAAAGTAAAGACCTGGTGACCTGATGATGATCATATCTCAGCTCTCAAAAGAATCAATTGTGATCAACTGTATATTAGCTTAAGAGCTTTTGCATCAATGCATTAATGAGATGTAAAAATACATCTCAAGATAGAACTTATAACTTAAAGGACATAGTTTCAAAGTGTGAAAAAGTGATGAATTGACTCACAAATGGAGGACATACTCCAATGTGACTTGAATGTGGAACTCATAATTGTCTATCTTTAATCAACATCAAAACATGATAATCAGCATGCATAGTTGACAACATACTCTTATTTGAATTTATGTGGAACATCATACTTGCAATAAGCACTAGATTCAGGTCTCATTTCATCAAACAAATTAATACAGGAAGGTGCTTAGTGTCATAGTATGATCCCATTATATGTATATATATGCTTATACATAAGTTTTTAATTCATTTTGTTTATAACTTGAGTTAATTTATTTATAGTTTTGTTGGACAGACTAGTGTCTTTCATACTATTTTCTAGATAAATTTATGATAAATGCATCAGTTCATAATTTATCACAAATTTAGAGGGAGTAGTTAATGCATGAAATCATGAAATCTGAAGTTTCTAAACAATCAAATGAAGGAATTGGGACTTGAGCACTAACTTGGCTACAGGATACATGAGGTTTTTCAAGTCAAATCATTTCTTGCACAATTGCCATGTAGACTAAGTCAACAAGGTCAAAAAGCAACAAATGGTTCTATCATGTTGATAGAATCATACAAATCAATAAGTTTCAAACTTTTCAATTCAGCAGAAGCTATAGTGCAAAATTTGGACTCCAGCAAAAGCTACAGTGCAAAATTTGGACTTCAGCAGAAGCTATAGTGCAAATTTGGACTTCAGCAGAAGCTACAGTGCATTTTTCTCATCAGCAGATGCTACAGTGCAAAACTTAAAACAAGAAAAATATGTCCATCCGTAGATTGGCAACCTACGAATGTGCTGATATTTTAAAGTATAATACATTTCCATGGCTTGGTAACCTATGGAAAATCAAATTATACTTTATCAAAATTCAGTTCTCTCAAAGTTAGGCATCCGTAGATGATCTACGGAAGAACTAGAATCTGCGGAATCAATAAAATTCCATGGAAGGGTAATAAGGAAAGAGGGTCCCACTTCATTTAATAAATGAAATCAATAAGTCCGAGGGAGTATAAATGATGTTTTTGACGTGTCATTTTTATTCACTTTTTCAGGACACTTTTTCAGATCTAGAAAATTGTTCACAAAACATTAACCCCTCTTTCCGCCAACATTCAAATTACCCTCTTCAAAACATCAAACCTTACACTAAACTTAATCTAAGATTCAACTCTCGATCATTGATTACAAGGTAAATAATATCATAAATATCAAAAACAACATTTTGATTCTTATGTATCAGTAAAACTGTTCATATTCTCATGTCTGAAATATCATTTTTGACCTAATTTCTCTCATTCTTATATACAGATGGCAAATAGATTCGCGAGAGAGCACAATGTCTGTGCTTTTCTGAATGCCGACGACCCTGTGTCTGAAGGGTGTCGAGACATCATCCGCTACTTAAAAAGATCTAGGCTGTCCTATGCCCAGTCGGCGGAGCCTGTCATCTACCAACAGCATATTGTTGACTTCTGGAACTCTGTTGAGATTGAAGAAGAAGGAGAAAGTGAAGTGATATTTGCTGAGATTAAGAAAGAATGGCTGAGAATTGATGAACAGATTGTCAGGAGAGTTCTTGAGCTGGGAGAACAAGAGGCAGGTCACCAAAATGTGTTTGAAAATGAATACATTGAGAAGATTTTCCATTTCATGGGTTATGATGGCGATTTTGACAAGGGAGAAATCAAGAAAGGGAGATTGTGCAAATCTTACAGATTTCTGTGTCATACTTACATGAAGTGCATCTCAAACAGAAAATCTGGTTTAGATAGATTTTCTAGGCACATCTCTTCAGGGATCATTGGGATATTTGAGGGAAGGACATACAATTACTCAAAGTACATCTTTGGATGTTTATGTGACCAAATAAGAGTCCAGAAAGCTAATAAGATGTTCATGTTTCCAAGGTTCCTCCAACTGATCATTAATGCTGAATTGCCTGGCGTAGAAAGAGAAGGTGATGTCTTTGTACAAGCTCACTTGGGAAGATCTGTGTTAAACAAGATAAGTGGCAAATATGAAGGAGAGGAAATGCCAATGTTTGCACATGTGGTTGATCCTAATGCTAACATTCCACAAGAGTTGGTATATGAAGATCAACAAGACAGTTCTCCTACTGCTACTGAACAAGCATCCCACTCTCCTCCTCAATCACCCATACACCACCACCATCCATCTCCACAAGTTTAATCACCTGTCAGTGAGAACACAAAGCCTATCTCTCCCATACACCCATAATCACCCATACATCATCACCCTGCATCACCACAAGTGCAATCCCCTACGAGTGAACATACCTAGCCCATTTCTCCTATTCTTTAACAAGCATCAGTCAACTCTGGTGAGACTGAACTAGAGTCATAATCCAGCACTATCCACTATCAATCTCCCGATCTCAAACACCTGTCAACTCAAATGACACTGAACCGTTTTCACCCACCACTAATCTTTATCTCCATCAACAACCTCATCAAGAACCAGTATTTCTAGCAGCTGAATCAAGCTCAAGCTCTACAAGTGCAGCTCCTACTGAAGTGATAAACCTTGAGGAAGAAGATAATGTTGAGCATGCTAAGAATAATGAAGAAGTATGTATGGAAGAGGTTAATGAACCAAATCAAGCAGTTGATGAAGAAGGTGAAGGTGAAGCAAATTATGTTGATGTTATTGCTTACCATGAAGATGATTTGAGCGATGATGACATTCATGTGAGTAAGAGTTATCTGGTGGCTGAGTACAACAAGTTGATGATCAAGTCAAACAAAAGGTTGGAAAAGAATAAGAGAACTAAAGAGGATGATAAGAGAGAAGGAGGAGCTGTTAACCAAACAAGAATCATCTCTAAAGAGGTTGAGAGAAAATGCTCAAGAAAACATTGAAGTGATAGATGCCCTTCATGAGTTGGTCAAAGAACTTAAAGATTCTGTGAAACTTGAGAAGGATGAAAAGGAGAAGCTGCAAGTGGATTTGGAGAAAGCCAACAACTCTTTGAGCAATCAATTGGAGATTCTGAAAAGAAAAGATCAAGAAATTGATGAGCTAAAGAAGAGAATTTGTGCTCTTGAATCAAGTACTCCAACAACAAAAACAACAAGAGAATCTGCTGAGGCCTCAAAGTCAATCATACAATACAGCAGGAAAAGAAAGTATTTGGGATCATTCAAGAAAGAAGAGATAGAAAATGATGATTCTCCCAAAAGAGCAAAAACTATGTCACCAGAACACACTCCTTCAGTAGATCTGTCAACTTTGAAGCCAATTACACATGATGATATAGAGAGTGATGAAGAATGGAAAGAACTCACCAAGGTGGACTCTCCAAAAGAACAAAAGGAAACAAAAGGTGATGAACTGCTGACTACAAAAGACATCTTGGAAGAAAGGCCACAATCAGCAATGTTCATGACACTGATCAACCATGGCTTTCCATATGACATGGTAGAAAGAATGAATATGACTGAGATGAAGGATATGCTTAAAGAATTCGAGCTAGCAAGATTCATGATTCCCAACTGCAACTATGAAACCTTCACAACCTTTCAGTCTATACAGAAAATAAAGAAAGAGCTGGGTCACTATGATACAGCAAAACTCAACAAATATAATATGACTTGTTGGTTGCAAAGTCATAACTCCAAGATGCATGAACTAAAAGGGAGATCAGTGGGAGAGCTTAGAAGGATGATGGAACATGTAATGAAGGTGGAATTGGAAACTGGGGTGAAATTTAGAACTGAAGCTCCAAATCCTGCATATGAACATCAAGCAAAAATCCCTACTGAACCAGTGACAGTTTAAAGCCATGATCAACACAAAGGGAAAGAAAAGCTCATCAAAGAACCAAGAGAGGTAATACTAGCAAAGTATGGCCACTGGGCACAACTGTGAGAGAGATTACTGAAGAAAAATCTTCTCTAATCCAGTTGTTTGATCACATCACAACTCCCACTTCTGCTGAAGAAAACAAGATTATGGCCTGGAAATTTGATCAAGAGTGGGATTGTGCACTTATTAAGAGGGTATCTGGCAGGGTTGAATACTTCCATTTACTTGAATCAATATTGTTGCTGCCTGATGCTGATATTCATGATCTTCAAAGTTTAATCATCTCAAACTACCCAATAAGCCCAAGAGGAAGAGATTTCTCTGTATCTGTGGGGAAGTTAAAGACAAAATTCAAGGATGATGTGCTAAAAGAAGCAAGAAGGGAAGATGCTGAGCACAAGAAAAGAAATCAAGGGCTAAAAAGATCCAAATCCAACTCCTCTACACTAGTTGATGATGAATTCATGAGGAGAGTTGGATACTCTAACATAAAATCAGCTGCAATTAAAGTTATTGAAGGAAATCAATACACATTTCCCATAATTGAGTGGGGATATGTTGAGAAGACTAAAGAACTGGTGCTGATAAGAAACGAAGATAAGAAGAAAGCCAGGAGTATAAGACTGTTTGATCCAGTAGAAATCAAACTTCTTCATCCAAGCTACACTTCATATCTACATGATAAGTTCTTCCCAAAACTCAAAGATGATCAAGCTCAAAATGAATTATGCTTATATGTGCGCCTCATTCAAGTCATTGACAAACTGCACGCAAAGGCCTATAAAAGAAGAATGTTTGAGGCTGGCCAGCTAATAGGAACAGAGATATCTAAAGTCAGTGAGCTAAGAATTTCAGACCAAGATAAGCTGGAGATTGTGAACAACAATAATGTTTTGGCAACCCTTACAACTGAAGAGGATGTTCTAGGGTTGAGTTTTGAAACATTAAGGATGATCTGCAAGATGGAAATAAAATACAAGTATGATGATCAGAAGGTTGTAGTCTCCTACTTCAACAACAAGATGGTTCCAAGAGTAAAAGAACTTTGAAGACTAAAGAGCTGATTATCAAGTATCTAAGCCTAAGGGGGAGTATTGTTGAGTCTAGTCCTGATAGGTCTAGATACATTGTATAGGCTTAGAACTTTAATCAATCTTTTCTAATAAACTTTTGTAAATCATTATCTTAATGTATGCTTTATATGTATAGGTTAACCCATAACTGTGTTGATTTATATGTGTGATTGCAGGTTTAACAATATACTTAGTCAATTTCACAAAATTGACTAAGTGTAAGAAACATCTACGGATGAACATTTTTGTTCTTTCGTAGATAATCTTCTGAAACAAAGTAAAGTGCATCCGGGGATCTTCTGCGGAAGAACAACTTGTTGCGGATGAAGTCTACCAAGTGAAGACTCCTACGGAAGACTAATGATCTACGAATGACCAACACTTGCATGTACTTCACCAAGTACTTCAAGTCAACAAGTCAAAAACTGAGTGATGTCATAAACTCAACTCCTACGGACGACTTTAACTCAGTCAGAGAATGTGTCATCTCAGAACATTCTCTGAGTAACTTTCTTACCACGATAAGAAAGTTACTGTCTCCAAGAAATTCTCTGTTACCCTAACAGTAAATTTCTAAGGTATAGGCTCACACTTTTAAGATGGCTGAATACCTAACAATACAATCAATCAATCACAATCAAACCCTAGCAGCCGCAATATCATTTTCACCAAAATCATCAATAGAATCATAGCAATCATCATCACTACCAATTATTATTTGTTCATTTGTAATCATTAATCTGTTTTTAATGAAATACTTTTGAATCAAATCGTATTTGTTCATTCATAACAGTTAATTGTTTTGTTCTTCATTATTACTTATTACTGCAATTGTTATTTCGTATTCAATCAATCAAACAACGAATAGTGATAATACCACGATCATTATTCGAATTCAATCTAACATGATAATTCCTGATTGCGATCCTTGGATTCACAAGTTCTATTGTTTGAATGCACTTCTAAACCAATCTAATCAAATATGATTATAATTATCCTCAGAATCGCAGCAATAAATTGCAAATGGAACATAGTATCATTAGTGTGATTCGAAACCAAAACCGAACATATAACCAAATGAATAACTCTTAAAATCAATCCACTCTTACCCGAAACTCATTAGAAAACTCCATAACCATCTTCGAACACTCTTCAATAATGGGATGGTGGTATGAATCTTCAAGAATGGCATTAGTGCTATCAAGGGCTCAGGGGCAGCAAGAACTCTTCAACTTTCAGACCCTGAGTTTCCATGATGGTATGAACTTGGTTGGTCTGCCTTTCATCAATCTAAGCCAAAATAGACAGGCTGGCAGACTAGCTGAGGTGACCCAAGAATGGGTTATGAGGGAAATCAGACAAAGGGTAAATTTATATAGACAGAGGCTAGCAGGGAAAACTGTTGGTCAACTGGATATTGAGGCAGACCCTACGATTAGCTTCGAAGGTGAAACCTCAGTTGAAGGCCTAGTCGAAGAACCTGTGAACCTTGAGACAGGCTCACCCTCTACACCTAACACCCTCAGTGACACACCTACTAGTGAAGGTGTCTCACAACCTCTCTCTGGCCAGAGCTCAAGCTCATCACAATCATCTGCAGGCCAAAGCTTTCTCCACCTTGAGTCATACAGGCCCATAATTGACAAAGGAAAAAGGAAGATGACTTCTGAGGAGATTGACGAGGAGAAAAGGGAGAGGAAGAGGAAGGCCAGGGGAGAAAGATCAGGAGAAATCCCAAGCTTCATGCTAGCTGCAATCAGGGCTGCCCATAGGCCTGATACTCAGAATGATGAGTTAAGGGCAGCCAAATTGAATTATCTGGGATTTAGGAACTACAATATTGATGAAATCATTTCTCTCCCCTTGGCAGAACTTGATGAACAGGCAGACAGAGAGCTGTACAAAGAGAGGAAAGAGGCTAAGGCAGCAGAACTACTCCTTAAAATCAAAGAAGAGAGAAAAAGAAAAAGACAACAAAGAGCTCTTGTCCTCTCTCAGGTTCATGAAAATCCTGAGAAAGAGTGTGTGGCTGTTGAAGAGGAAGAAACTCTGATAAGCAGGGAACAAGAAAGACAAAAGATGATTGCTTATCTGAGTGCCACAGGACTCTATCAGGCAACAGCTCTTAATCCCCTCTCATTTGAATACATTGAGTTTGAGTACCTAAAACAACTTGAAGAAGAGGCTCAAACTCAAACAAAAGCAGTTAAAAGGAAAATGAGAGAGGAAGCTGCTAAAGCAAGAGCCACCATCAGAGCCCAAGAGAAGAAGTCTGCTGACAGACTGAAGATGGTGAGCTTCTTGAAGCTGTATGGGTTCTCCGGAAGGAGACTTGGTCCTATGTCTTTATCCACAATGGATGAGCACATTAGGAGGATCAAGCAGAAGATCAAAGAAGGTCAGCTTGTGGACTTGCATTCTCCACCAAGTCCAGCTGCACCTGAAGTTGAGGATAAGGTTGAAGAGACAACACAGCCTGAACCTGAAGCTACAACTGAGCCAACTTCATCTTCTGACCCATAGCAGGGTTTTAAGTCCCCTCCTACTGATCAAATGGGGAGCAAGGACCCAATTGAGGAGAGCATAAAAAGTCAATCTGGTGCTGCAAGCCAAGCTCCTCAGTTGAAGTATAGAGTGAGGAAGAGGATGGCCATGAGAAGGGACAGAAGAAAGAAGAAGAAGTCCAAGGCATCCACCTCACCACCTCAGGATGAGTCAAAACATTCTGAGGATGTGCAACAAGAGGCTGACCAATCAACTCCAATTCAGGTTGAGCCTCTTGCATCAGGAAGACCCATTCTATCCTGGACTTTTGCTACAAATCTAGACAGATGGTATGTAGTCAGAGATCAAGGTGGTCAAGATGTCTATCTCTGGCAGGACATGCTTGATCTACCTTTGCATGATCTCTTTGACATGAGAAGGTTCTATGAGAGTCTGAAGGATCCAGATCAACTGATGAAGAAGGGAATGCTTCTGATCCTAATAAGGACTATCAACTACTGAAGAAATTCTCTGTTTTGGTAGCATCAGCCTAGGGGGAGTTTGTAAGGATTATACAAGAGGCTGATACACTCAAAATAGTCAGGGTATCTCCTGCATGCATGCACCTTGTGCATGGTAGAAGTTACTTCGGAAGTTTTACACACTACAAGAAAATTACACAAGTGTAAAATCTTCCGAAGCCAAAATACCATTTCTTCCGAAGCCAAAGATGAAGTCTTCTGAAGCTTAGAAGACAAAGTCTTTCGAAGCATCAAAGACAGAAGACTGATTTCTTCCGAAGACAGAGAAGACATGCTCTTTGTGATCAACAACTTTTAAAAAAGCTGACCAACTTTCAGCTGCCACTCTGCAGGCTCACCAACTTTATACTAGTTGGTGAAAAGGTCCATGCTTTAGGAAGTTGTAGATTAAGGTCTTGAGTCTGTAACTTTTCTACTTTATGTACTTTTATTCTTTTTGTATTCCAATAGGATGTGAGTTATGGCATGTCATAGTCACATGTCAAAAGGCAATCAGCCTTTTGACTTTTCATTGATCTTGTTGTCTAGATCAGTGATTACAGCTGGCTTTCAAAGTATGGCCGGCTGTAGGATGTAGTAAAAAGTATCTCAGGTTCTTGTATTTTATTTCTATACTTTGTGTTACTTGTAATAGAACTTGAGAGCAATACACATCTTCCTTGAAAACCAATTACCTTGTTCTTAAGCTTTCTGTCTATTGTATACTTGTGTTATTCTAGTATCAAACTATCCTACGAGTTCCCTATTTGATCTGTTAAGTGTTCTAAGTCTCTCCTCATTGTGAAAACTGAGTTGCATTAAACCCCTTCTAACGGTCCTACAATTACTAAATACATGGAAAGGAAATAGTTATACTAAAACATCACACAAATATAGTTCTATTGTTTGAACGCACTTCTGAACCAATGTAATCAAATATGATTATAATTATCATTAGAATTGCAACAAGAAATCGCAAATGGAACACAGTATCATTAGTGTGATTCGAAACAAAAACCGAACATACAACCACACGAATAACTCCTAAAATCAATCCACTCCTACCCGTAACTCATCAGAAGAATCCATAACCAGCTTCGAACACTCTTGCCTCAGAAATCCACTAAATCCATCTTAATAACAACTGTTGATCTACATAAACCTTTATTGACCATCAAGACAAGGAAGCCAGTTGTAAGGACCACGAAAGTACTCGTATCCACTTAATTAGAATCAAAAATCTAATTACAATGGTGGAATGAAAGTAACCAGACGAACAACAAGAAACGTTATGTTTAATGGATCAAAAAGAAGTGAAATCAATGTAACATGATCAAGTAAATAGGATTTTCTTGTACGTCAATCAAAATTATGCAACTACACATTGGTGTATAAGAGTACTTACGAAAACATTACTAAATACATAGGAAAGGAACTAGTTATACTAAAATATTAAACATCTATAGTATCATTAGTGTGATTCGAAACCAAAACCGAACATACAACCACACGAATAACTCCTAAAATCAATCCACTCCTACCCGTAACTCATCAGAAGACTCCATAACCATCTTCGAACACTCTTGCCTCAGAAATCCACAAATCCATCTTAATAACAACCGTTGATCTACAGAAACCATTATTGACCATCAAGACAAGAAAACTAGTTGTAAGGAACACGAAACTACTCGTATCCCCTTAATAAGAATCAATAATCAAATTACAATGGTGGAATGAAAGTAACCAGACGAACAACAAGAAACGTTATGTTCGATGGATTAAAATGAAGTTTAATCAATGTAACATGATCAAGTAAATAGGATTTTCTTGTACGTCAATCAAAATTATGCAACTATAGACTGGTGTATAAGAGTATATACGAAAGCATTACTAAATACATGGGAAACGAACTAGTTATACTGAAACACTAAACAACTATAGTTCTATTGTTTGAACGCACTTCAGAACCAATTTATTCAAATATGATTATAATTATCATCAGAATTGCAACAATAAATCGCAAATGGAACATAGTATCATTAGGGTGATTCGAAACCAAAACCGAACATACAACCACACGAATAACTTCTAAAATCAATCCACTTCTACCCGAAACTCATCAGAAGACTCCATAACCATCTTCGAACACTCTTGTCTCAGAAATCCACTAAATCCATCTTAATAACAACTGTTGATCTATAAAAACCATTATTGACCATTAAGACAAGAAAACCAGTTGTAAGGACCCCGAAAGTGCTCGTATCCACTTAATAAGAATCAATAATCAAATTACTGTGGTGGAATGAAAGTAACTAGACGAATAACAAGAAACGTAATGTTTGATGGATCAAACAGAAGTGAAATCAATGTAACATGATCAAGTAAATAGGATTTTCTTGTACGTCCATCAAAATTATGCAACTACAGATTGGTGTATAAGAGTATTTACGAAAACATTACAAAATACATGGGAAAAGAACTAGTTATACTAAAACATTAAACAACTATAATTCTATTGTTTGAACGCACTTCTGAACCAAACTAGTCAAATATCATTATAATTATCTTCAGAATTGCAACAATAAATCGCAAATGGAACATAGAATCATTAGTGTGATTCGAAACCAAAACCAAACATGTAACCACAGGAATAACACCTAAAATTAATCCATTCCCACCCGAAACTTATCGTAAGACTCCATAACCATATTCGAACGCTCTTGCCTCAGAAATCCACTAAATACATTTTAATAACAACTGTTGATCAACAGAAACCATTATTGACCATTAAGAGAAGGAAACCAATTGTAAGGACCACGAAAGTACTCGTATCCACTTAATAAGAATCAATAATCAAATTACAGTGGTGGAATGATAGTAACCAGACGAACAACAAGAAAAATATCATTTGATATATCAAAAATAAGTCAAATCAATGTAACATGATCAAGTAAATAGGATTTTCTTGTACGTCATTCAAAATTATGCAACTAAAGATTGGTGTATAAGAGTATTTACAAAAGCATTACTAAATACATGGGAAACGAACTAGTTATACTAAAACACTAAAAAACTATAGTTTTATTGTTTGAACGCACTTATGAAACAATCTAATCAAATATGATTACAATTATCATCAGAATTACAACAATAAATCGCAAATGGAACATAGTATCCTTAGTGTGATTTGAAACCAAAACCGAACATGTAACCACATGAATAACTTCTAAAATCAATCCACTCCTGCCCGAAACTTATCAGAAGACACCATAACCATCTTTGAACACTGTTGACTCAAAAATCCACTAAATCCATCTTAATAACAACTGTTGATCTACAAAAACCATTATTGACCATTAAGACAAGGAAACCAGTTGTAAGAACCACGAAATTACTTGTATCCACTTAATAAGAATCAATAATCAAATTACAGTGATGGATTGAAAGTAACTAGAAGAACAACAAGAAACGTAATGTTTGATGGATCAAAAAATAGTGAAATCAATGTAACATGATCTAGTAAATAGGATTTTCTTGTACTTCAATCAAAATTATGCAACTACAGGTTGATGTATAAGAGTATTTACGAAAGCATTACTAAATACATGGGAAACGAACTAGTTACACTAAAACACTAAACAACTATAGTTCTATTGTTTGAACGTACTTCTGAACCAATCTAATAAAATATGATTATAATTATCATGAGAATTGCAACAATAAATCGCAAATTGAATATAGTATCACTACTGTGATTCAAAACCAAAACCGAACATGTAACCACAAGAATAACTCCTAAAATCAATCCACTCCTACCCGAAACTTATCAGAAGACTCCATAACCATCTTCGAACACTCTTGCCTCAAAAATCCACAAATCCGTCTTAATATCAACTGTTGATCTACAGAAAACATTATTGACCATTAAGACAAGGAGACAAATTGTTAGGACCATCAAACTACTAGTATCCACTTAAAAAAAATTAATAATCAAATTGTAGTGGTGGAATGAAAGTAACCAAACGAACAACAAGAAGCATATTGTTTGATATGCCAAAAAGAAGTGAAATCAATGTAACATGATCAAGTAAATAGGATTTTCTTGTACGTCATTCAAAATTATGCAACTAAAGATTGGTGCATAAGAGTATTTACGAAAGCATTACTAAATACAAGGGAAACGAACTAGTTCTACTAAAACACTAAACAACTATAGTTCTATTGTTTGAACGCACTTCTAAACCAATTCAATCAAATATGATTTTAATTATCATCAGAATTGCAACAATAAATCACAAATGGAACATATTATCACTACTGTGATTCGAAACCAAAACCGAACATACAACCATACGAATAACTCCTAAAATCAATCCACTCCTACCCGAAACTTATCAGAAGACTCCATAACCATCTTCGAACACTCTTGCCACAGAAATCCACAAATCCGTCATAATATCAACTGTTGATCTACAGAAAACATTATTGACCATTAAGACAAGGAGACAAATTGTTAGGACCATCAAACTACTAGTATCCACTTAAAAAAAATTAATAATCAAATTACAGTGGTGGAATGAAAGTAACCAGACGATCAACAAGAAACGTTATGTTTGATGGATTAAAATAAAGTTTAATCAATGTAACATGATCAAGTAAATAAGATTTTCTTGTACGTCAATCAAAATTATGCAACTACAGATTGGTGTATAAGAGTATATACGAAAGCATTACTAAATACATGGGAAACGAACTAGTTATACTGAAACACTAAACAACTATAATTCTATTGTTTGAACGCACTTCAGAACCAATTTATACAAATATGATTATAATTATCGTCAGAATTGCAACAATAAATCGCAAATGGAACATATTATCATTAGTGTGATTCGAAACCAAAACCGAACATACAACCATACGAATAACTTCTAAAATCAATCCACTTCTACCCGAAACTCATCAGAAGACTCCATAACCATCTTCGAACACTCTTGCCTCAGAAATCCACAAATCCATCTTAATAACAACCGTTGATCTACAGAAACCATTATTGACCTTCAAGACAAGAAAACCAGTTGTAAGGACCACGAAACTAATCGTATCCACTTAATAAGAACCAATAATCAAATTACAGTGGTGGTATGAAAGTAACCAGACGATCAACAAGAAACGTTATGTTCGATGGATTAAAATAAAGTTTAATCAATGTAACATGATCAAGTAAATTGGATTTTCTTATACGTCAATCAAAATTATGCAACTACAGATTGGTGTATAAGAGTATATACGAAAGCATTACTAAATACATGGGAAACGAACTAGTTATACTCAAACACTAAACAACTATAGTTCTATTGTTTGAACGCACTTCAGAACCAATTTATACAAATATGATTATAATTATCATCAGAATTGCAACAATAAATCGCAAATGGAACATAGTATCATTAGTGGGATTCGAAACCAAAACCGAACATACAACCACACGAATAACGTCTAAAATCAGTCCACTTCTACCCGAAATTCATCAGAAGACTCCATAACCATCTTCGAACACTCTTGTCTCAGAAATCCACTAAATCCATCTTAACAACTGTTGATCTACAAAAACATTATTGACCATCAAGACAAGAAAACCAGTTGTAAGGACCACGAAAGTACTCGTATCCACCTAATAAGAATCAATAATCAAATTACAGTGGTGGAATGAAAGTAACTAGACGAACAACAAGAAACGTAATGTTTGATGGATCAAACAGAAGTGAAATCAATGTAACAAGATCAAGTAAATAGGATTTTCTTGTACGTCCATCAAAATTATGCAACTACAGATTGGTGAATGAGATTATTTACGAAAACATTACTAAATACATGGGAAAATAACTAGTTATACTAAAATATTAAACAACTATAATTCTATTATTTGAACGCACTTCTGAGCCAATCTAATCAAATATCATTATAATTATCTTCAGAATTGCAACAATAAATCGCAAATAGAACATAGTATCATTAGTGTGATTCGAAACCAAAACCGAACATGTAACCACACGAATAACTCCTAAAATTAATCCACTCCTACCCGAAACTCATCAGAAGACTCCATAACCATCTTCGAACACTCTTGCCTCAGAAATCCACTACATCTATTTTAATAACAACTGTTGATCAATAGAAACCATTATTGACCATTAAAAGAATGAAACCAATTGTAAGGACCACGAAAGTACTCGTATCCACTTAATAAGAATCAATAATCAAATTACAGTGATGGAATGAAAGTAACCAGACGAACAACAAGAAAAATATTGTTTGATATATCAAAAATAAGTCAAATCAATGTAACATGATCAAGTAAACAGGATTTTCTTGTACTTCAATCAAAATTATGCAACTACAGATTGGTGTATAAGAGTATTTACGAAAGCATTACTAAATACATGGGAAACGAACTAGTTATACTAAAACACTAAACAACTATAGTTCTATTGTTTGAACGCACTTCTGAACCAATCTAATAAAATATGATTATAATTATCATGAGAATTGCAACAATAAATCGCAAATAGAATATAGTATCACTACTGTGATTCGAAACCAAAACCGAACATGTAACCACAAGAATAACTCCTAAAATCAATCCACTCCTACCCGAATCTTATCAGAAGACTCCATAACCATCTTCGAAAAGTCTTGCCTCAAAAATCCACAAATCCATCTTAATATCAACTGTTGATCTACAGAAAACATTATTGACCATTAAGACAAGGAGACAAATTGTAAGGACCATCAAACTACTCGTATCCACTTAAAAAAAATTAATAATCAAATTGTTGTGGTGGAATGAAAGTAACCAAACGAACAACAAGAAACATATTGTTTGATATGTCAAAAAGAAGTGAAATCAATGTAACATGATCAAGTAAATAGGATTTTCTTGTACGTCATTCAAAATTATGCAACTAAAGATTGGTGTATAAGAGTATTTACGAAAGGATTGCTAAATACATGGGAAACGAACTAGTTTTACTAAAATACTAAACAACTATAGTTCTATTGTTTGAATGCACTTCTAAACCAATTTAATCAAATATGATCATAATTATCATCAGAATTGCAACAATAAATCGCAAGTAGAACATAGTATCATTAGTGTGATTCGAAACCAAAACCGAACATACAACCACATGAATAACTTCTAAAATCAATCCACTTCTACCCGAAACTCATCAGAAGACTCCATAACCATCTTCGAACACTCTTGTCTCAGAAATCCACGAAATCCATCTTAATAACAACTGTTGATCTATAGAAACCATTATTGACCAATAAGACAAAGAAACCAGTTGTAAGGACCACGAAAGTACTCGTATCCACTTAATAAGAATGAGTAATCAAATTACAGTGGTAGAATGAAAGTAACGAGACGAACAACAAGAAACGTAATATTTGATGTATCAAAAAGAAGGAAAATCAATGTAACATGATCAAGTAAATTGGATTTTCTTATACGTCAATCAAAATTATGCAACTACAAATTGGTGTATAAGAGTATTTACGAAAGCATTACTAAATACATGGAAAGGAACTAGTTATACTAAAACATTAAACAACTATAGTTATAGTGTTTGAACGCACTTCTGAACCAATCTAATCAAATATGATTATAATTATCAACAGAATTGCAACAATAAAACGCAATTGGAACATAGTATCACTAGTGTGATTAGAAACCAAAACCGAACATACAACCACACGAACAATTTCTAAAATCAATCCACTTCTACCCGAAACTCATCACAAGACTCCATAACCATCTTCGAACACTCTTGCCTTAGAAATCCACTAAATCCATCTTAATAACAACTGTTGATCTATAGAAATCATTATTGACCATTAAGACAAGGAAACCAATTGTAAGGACCAAGAAAGTACTCGTATCCACTTAATAAGAATCAATAATCAAATTACAGTGGTAGAATGAAAGTAACGAGACGAACAACAAGAAACGTAATGTTTGATGTATCAAAAAGAAGTGAAATCAATGTAACATGATAAAATAAATAGGATTTTCTTGTACGTCAATCAAAATTATGCAACTACAGATTGGTGTATAAGAGTATTTACGAAAGCATTGCTAAATACAAGGGAAACGAACTAGTTTTACTAAAACACTAAACAACTATAGTTCTATTGTTTGAACGCCTTCTGAACCAATTTAATCAAATATGATTATAATTATTATCAGAATTGCTACAATAACTCGCAAATGGAACATAGTATCACTAGTGTGATTCGAAACCAAAACCGAACATACAACCACACGAACAACTTCTAAAATCAATCCACTTCTACCCGAAACTCATCAGAAGACTCCATAACCATCTTCGAACACTCTTGCCTTAGAAATCCACTAAATCCATCTTAATAACAACTGTTGATCTATAGAAAACTTTATTGACCATTAAGACAAGGAAACCACTTGTAAGGACCATGAAAGTACTCGTATCCACTTAATAAGAATCAATAATCAAATTACAGTGATAGAATGAAAGTAACGAGACGAACAACAAGAAACGTAATGTTTGATGTATCAAAAAGAAGTGAAATCAATGTAACATGATCAAGTAAATAGGATTTTCTTATACGTCAATCAAAATTTTGTAACTACAGATTGGTGTATAAGAGTATTTACGAAAGCATTGCTAAATACATGGGAAACGAACTAGTTATACTAAAACACTAAACAACTATAGTTCTATCGTTTGAACGCACTTCTGAACCAATTTAATCAAATATGATTATAATTATCATCAGAATTGCAACAATAAATCGCAAATGGAACATAGTATCATTAGGGTGATTCGAAACCAAAACCGAACATACAACCACACGAATAACTTCTAAAATCAATCCACTTCTACCCGAAACTCATCAGAAGACTCCATAACCATCTTCGAACACTCTTGCCTCAGAAATCCACAAATCCATCTTAATAACAACCGTTGATCTACCGAAACCATTATTGACCATCAAGACAAGAAAACCAGTTGTAAGGACCACAGAACTACTCGTATCCACTTAATAAGAATCAATAATCAAATTACAGTGGTGGAATGAAAGTAACCAGACAATCAACAAGAAACGTTATGTTTGATGGATTAAAATGAAGTTTAATCAATGTAACATGATCAAGTAAATAGGATTTTCTTGTACGTCAATCAAAATTATGCAACTACAGATTGGTGTATAAAAGTATTTATGAAAGCATTACTAAATACATGGAAAGGAACTAGTTATACTAAAACATTAAACAACTATAGTTATAGTGTTTGAACACACTTCTGAACCAATCTAATCAAATATGATTATAATTATCAACAGAATTGCAACAATAAATCGCAATTGGAACATAGTATCACTAGTGTGATTAGAAACCAAAACCGAACATACAACCACACGAACAACTTCTAAAATCAATCCACTTCTACCCGAAACTCATCACAAGACTCCATAACCATCTTCAAAACACTCTTGCCTTAGAAATCCACTAAATCCATCTTAATAACAACTGTTGATCTATAGAAATCATTATTGACCATTAAGACAAGGAAACCAATTGTAAGGACCAAGAAAGTACTCGTATCCACTTAATAAGAATCAATAATCAAATTACAGTGGTAGAATGAAAGTAACGAGACTAACAACAAGAAACGTAATGTTTGATGTATCAAAAAGAAGTGAAATCAATGTAACATGATCAAGTAAATAGGATTTTCTTGTACGTCAATCAAAATTATGCAACTACAGAATGGTGTATAAGAGTATTTACGAAAGCATTGCTAAATACATGGGAAACGAACTAGTTTTACTAAAACACTAAACAACTATAGTTCTATTGTTTGAACGCACTTCTGAACCAATTTAATCAAATATGATTATAATTATCATCAGAATTGCAACAATAACTCGCAAATGGAACATAATTTCACTAGTGTGATTCGAAACCAAAACCGAACATACAACCACACGAACAACTTCTATAATCAATCCACTTCTACCCGAAACTCATCAGAAGACTCCATAACCATCTTCAAACACTCTTGCCTTAGAAATCCACTAAATCCATCTTAATAACAACTGTTGATCTATAGAAACCATTATTGACCATTAAGACAAGGAAACCACTTGTAAGGACCATGAAAGTGCTCGTATCCACTTAATAAGAATCAATAATCAAATTACAGTGGTAGAATGAAAGTAACGAGACGAACAACAAGAAACGTAATGTTTGATGTATCAAAAAGAAGTGAAATCAATGTAACATGATCAAGTAAATAGGATTTTCTTATACGTCAATCAAAATTATGCAACTACAAATTGGTGTATAAGAGTATTTACGAAAGCACTGCTAAATACATGGAAAACGAACTAGTTATACTAAAACACTAAACAACTATAGTTCTATTGTTTGAACGCACTTCTGAACCAATTTAATCAAATATGATTATAATTATCATCAGAATTGCAACAATAAATCGCAAATGGAACATAGTATCATTAGGGTGATTCGAAACCAAAACCGAACATACAACCACACGAATAACATCTAAAATCAATCCACTTCTACCCGAAACTCATCAGAAGACTCCATAACCATCTTCGAACACTCTTGTATCAGAAATCCATTAAATCCATCTTAATAACAACTGTTGATCTACAAAAACATTATTGACCATCGAGACAAGAAAACCAGTTGTAAGGACCACGAAAGTACTCGTATCCACCTAATAAGAATCAATAATCAAATTACAGTGGTGGAATGAAAGTTACTAGACGAACAACAACAAACGTAATGTTTGATGGATCAAACCGAAGTGAAATCAATGTAACATGATCAAGTAAATAGGATTTTCTTGTACGTCCAGCAAAATTATGCAACTACAGATTGGTGTATAAGAGTATTTACGAAAACATTACAAAATACATGGGAAAAGAACTAGTTATACTAAAACATTAAACAACTATAATTCTATTGTTTGAACGCACTTCTGAACCAAACTAGTCAAATATCATTATAATTATCTTCAGAATTGCAACAATAAATCGCAAATGGAACATAGTATCATTAGTGTGATTCGAAACCAAAACCAAACATGTAACCACAGGAATAACACCTAAAATTAATCCATTCCCACCCGAAACTTATCGTAAGACTCCATAACCATATTCGAACGCTCTTGCCTCAGAAATCCACTAAATACATTTTAATAACAACTGTTGATCAACAGAAACCATTATTGACCATTAAGAGAAGGAAACCAATTGTAAGGACCACGAAAGTACTCGTATCCACTTAATAAGAATCAATAATCAAATTACAGTGGTGGAATAATAGTAACCAGACGAACAACAAGAAAAACATCATTTGATATATCAAAAATAAGTCAAATCAATGTAACATGATCAAGTAAATAGGATTTTCTTGTACGTCATTCAAAATTATGCAACTAAAGATTGGTGTATAAGAGTATTTACGAAAGCATTACTAAATACATGGGAAACGAACTAGTTATACTAAAACACTAAAAAACTATAGTTTTATTGTTTGAACGCACTTATGAAACAATCTAATCAAATATGATTATAATTATCATCAGAATTACAACAATAAATCGCAAATGGAACATAGTATCCTTAGTGTGATTTGAAACCAAAACCGAACATGTAACCACATGAATAACTTCTAAAATCAATCCACTCCTACCCGAAACTTATCAGAAGACACCATAACCATCTTTGAACACTGTTGCCTCAAAAATCCACTAAATCCATCTTAATAACAACTGTTGATCTACAAAAACCATTATTGACCATTAAGACAAGGAAACCAGTTGTAAGAACCACGAAATTACTTGTATCCACTTAATAAGAATCAATAATCAAATTACAGTGATGGATTGAAAGTAACTAGAAGAACAACAAGAAACGTAATGTTTGGTGGATCAAAAAAAAGTGAAATCAATGTAACATGATCTAGTAAATAGGATTTTCTTGTACTTCAATCAAAATTATGCAACTACAGGTTGATGTATAAGAGTATTTACGAAAGCATTACTAAATACATGGGAAACGAACTAGTTATACTAAAACACTAAACAACTATAGTTCTATTGTTTGAACGTACTTCTGAACCAATCTAATAAAATATGATTATAATTATCATGAGAATTGCAACAATAAATCGCAAATAGAATATAGTATCACTACTGTGATTCGAAACCAAAACCGAACATGTAACCACAAGAATAACTCCTAAAATCAATCCACTCCTACCCGAAACTTATCAGAAGACTCCATAACCATCTTCGAACACTCTTGCCTCAAAAATCCACAAATCCGTCTTAATATCAACTGTTGATCTACAGAAAACATTATTGACCATTAAGACAAGGAGACAAATTGTTAGGACCATCAAACTACTAGTATCCACTTAAAAAAAATTAATAATCAAATTGTAGTGGTGGAATGAAAGTAACCAAACGAACAACAAGAAGCATATTGTTTGATATGCCAAAAAGAAGTGAAATCAATGTAACATGATCAAGTAAATAGGATTTTCTTGTACGTCATTCAAAATTATGCAACTAAAGATTGGTGCATAAGAGTATTTACGAAAGCATTACTAAATACAAGGGAAACGAACTAGTTATACTAAAACACTAAACAACTATAGTTCTATTGTTTGAACGCGCTTCTAAACCAATTTAATCAAATATGATTTTAATTATCATCAGAATTGCAACAATAAATCGCAAATGGAACATATTATCACTACTGTGATTCGAAACCAAAACCGAACATACAACCATACGAATAACTCCTAAAATCAATCCACTCCTACCCGAAACTTATCAGAAGACTCCATAACCATCTTCGAACACTCTTGCCTCAGAAATCCTCAAATCCGTCTTAATATCAACTGTTGATCTACAGAAAACATTATTGACCATTAAGACAAGGAGACAAATTGTCAGGACCATCAAACTACTAGTATCCACTTAAAAAAAATTAATAATCAAATTACAGTGGTGGAATGAAAGTAACCAGACGATCAACAAGAAACGTTATGTTTGATGGATTAAAATAAAGTTTAATCAATGTAACATGATCAAGTAAATAAGATTTTCTTGTACGTCAATCAAAATTATGCAACTACAGATTGGTGTATAAGAGTATATACGAAAGCATTACTAAATACATGGGAAACGAACTAGTTATACTGAAACACTAAACAACTATAATTCTATTGTTTGAACGCACTTCAGAACCAATTTATACAAATATGATTATAATTATCGTCAGAATTGCAACAATAAATCGCAAATGGAACATATTATCATTAGTGTGATTCGAAACCAAAACCGAACATACAACCATACGAATAACTTCTAAAATCAATCCACTTCTACCCGAAACTCATCAGAAGACTCCATAACCATCTTCGAACACTCTTGCCTCAGAAATCCACAAATCCATCTTAATAACAACCGTTGATCTACAGAAACCATTATTGACCTTCAAGACAAGAAAACCAGTTGTAAGGACCACGGAACTAATCGTATCCACTTAATAAGAATCAATAATCAAATTACAGTGGTGGTATGAAAGTAACCAGACGATCAACAAGAAACGTTATGTTCGATGGATTAAAATAAAGTTTAATCAATGTAACATGATCAAGTAAATAGGATTTTCTTGTACGTCAATCAAAATTATGCAACTACAGATTGGTGTATAAGAGTATATACGAAAGCATTACTAAATACATGGGAAACGAACTAGTTATACTGAAACACTAAACAACTATAGTTCTATTGTTTGAATGCACTTCAGAACCAATTTATACAAATATGATTATAATTATCATCAGAATTGCAACAATAAATCGCAAATGGAACATAGTATCATTAGTGGGATTCGAAACCAAAACCGAACATACAACCACACGAATAACGTCTAAAATCAGTCCACTTCTACCCGAAATTCATCAGAAGACTCCATAACCATCTTCGAACACTCTTGTCTCAGAAATCCACTAAATCCATCTTAACAACTGTTGATCTACAAAAACATTATTGACCATCAAGACAAGAAAACCAGTTGTAAGGACCACGAAAGTACTCGTATCCACCTAATAAGAATCAATAATCAAATTACAGTGGTGGAATGAAAGTAACTAGACGAACAACAAGAAACGTAATGTTTGATGGATCAAACAGAAGTGAAATCAATGTAACAAGATCAAGTAAATAGGATTTTTTTGTACGTCCATCAAAATTATGCAACTACAGATTGGTGAATGAGATTATTTACGAAAACATTACTAAATACATGGGAAAATAACTAGTTATACTAAAATATTAAACAACTATAATTCTATTATTTGAACGCACTTCTGAGCCAATCTAATCAAATATCATTATAATTATCTTCAGAATTGCAACAATAAATCGCAAATGGAACATAGTATCATTAGTGTGATTCGAAACCAAAACCGAACATGTAACCACACGAATAACTCCTAAAATTAATCCACTCCTACCCGAAACTCATCAGAAGACTCCATAACCATCTTCGAACACTCTTGCCTCAGAAATCCACTACATCCATTTTAATAACAACTGTTGATCAATAGAAACCATTATTGACCATTAAGAGAATGAAACCAATTGTAAGGACCACGAAAGTACTCGTATCTACTTAATAAGAATCAATAATCAAATTACAGTGGTGGAATGAAAGTAACTAGACGAACAACAAGAAACGTAATGTTTGATGGATCAAACAGAAGTGAAATCAATGTAACAAGATCAAGTAAATAGGATTTTCTTGTACGTCCATCAAAATTATGCAACTACAGATTGGTGAATGAGATTATTTACGAAAACATTACTAAATACATGGGAAAATAACTAGTTATACTAAAATATTAAACAACTATAATTCTATTATTTGAACGCACTTCTGAGCCAATCTAATCAAATATCATTATAATTATCTTCAGAATTGCAACAATAAATCGCAAATGGAACATAGTATCATTAGTGTGATTCGAAACCAAAACCGAACATGTAACCACACGAATAACTCCTAAAATTAATCCACTCCTACCCGAAACTCATCAGAAGACTCCATAACCATCTTCGAACACTCTTGCCTCAGAAATCCACTACATCCAATAACAACTGTTGATCAATAGAAACCATTATTGACATTAAGAGAATGAAACCAATTGTAAGGACCACGAAAGTACTCGTATCCACTTAATAAGAATCAATAATCAAATTACAGTGGTGGAATGAAAGTAACCAGACGAACAACAAGAAAAATATTGTTTGATATATCAAAAATAAGTCAAATCAATGTAACATGATCAAGTAAACAGGATTTTCTTGTACTTCAATCAAAATTATGCAACTACAGATTGGCGTATAAGAGTATTTACGAAAGCATTACTAAATACATGGGAAACGAACTAGTTATACTAAAACACTAAACAACTATAGTTCTATTGTTTGAACGCACTTCTGAACCAATCTAATAAAATATGATTATAATTATCATGAGAATTGCAACAATAAATCGCAAATAGAATATAGTATCACTACTGTGATTCGAAACCAAAACCGAACATGTAACCACAAGAATAAATCCTAAAATCAATCCACTCCTACCCGAATCTTATCAGAAAACTCCATAACCATCTTCGAAAAGTCTTGCCTCAAAAATCCACAAATCCATCTTAATATCAACTGTTGATCTACAGAAAACATTATTGACCATTAAGACAAGGAGACAAATTGTAAGTGTGTGGAATGAAAGTAACCAAATGAACAACAAGAAACATATTGTTTGATATGTCAAAAAGAAGTGAAATCAATGTAACATGATCAAGTAAATAGGATTTTCTTGTACGTCATTCAAAATTATGCAACTAAAGATTGGTGTATAAGAGTATTTACGAAAGGATTGCTAAATACATGGGAAACGAACTAGTTTTACTAAAATACTAAACAACTATAGTTCTATTGTTTGAATGCACTTCTAAACCAATTTAATCAAATATGATCATAATTATCATCAGAATTGCAACAATAAATCGCAAGTAGAACATAGTATCATTAGTGTGATTCGAAACCAAAACCGAACATACAACCACATGAATAACTTCTAAAATCAATCCACTTCTACCCGAAACTCATCAGAAGACTCCATAACCATCTTCGAACACTCTTGTCTCAGAAATCCACTAAATCCATCTTAATAACAACTGTTGATCTATAGAAACCATTATTGACCAATAAGACAAGGAAACCAGTTGTAAGGACCACGAAAGTACTCGTATCCACTTAATAAGAATGAATAATCAAATTACAGTGGTAGAATGAAAGTAACGAGACGAACAACAAGAAACGTAATATTTGATGTATCAAAAAGAAGTAAAATCAATGTAACATGATCAAGTAAATTGGATTTTCTTATACGTCAATCA
Organism: Flaveria robusta; assembly: GCA_025506415.1. NCBI lineage: Eukaryota > Viridiplantae > Streptophyta > Magnoliopsida > Asterales > Asteraceae > Flaveria > Flaveria robusta. The sequence continues at coordinate 34,482,476 of CM046469.1, read as the reverse complement.
AAATTATGCAACTACAAATTGGTGTATAAGAGTATTTACGAAAGCATTACTAAATACATGGAAAGGAACTAGTTATACTAAAAGATTAAACAACTACAGTTATAGTGTTTGAACGCACTTCTGAACCAATCTAATCAAATATGATTATAATTATCAACAGAATTGCAACAATAAATCGCAATTGGAACATAGTATCACTAGTGTGATTAGAAACCAAAACCGAACATACAACCACACGAACAACTTCTAAAATCAATCCACTTCTACCCGAAACTCATCACAAGACTCCATAACCATCTTCGAACACTCTTGCCTTAGAAATCCACTAAATCCATCTTAATAACAACTGTTGATCTATAGAAATCATTATTGACCATTAAGACAAGGAAACCAATTGTAAGGACCAAGAAAGTACTCGTATCCACTTAATAAGAATCAATAATCAAATTACAGTGGTAGAATGAAATTAACGAGACGAACAACAAGAAACGTAATGTTTGATGTATCAAAAAGAAGTGAAATCAATGTAACATGATAAAATAAATAGGATTTTCTTGTACGTCAATCAAAATTATGCAACTACAGATTGGTGTATAAGAGTATTTACGAAAGCATTGCTAAATACAAGGGAAACGAACTAGTTTTACTAAAACACTAAACAACTATAGTTCTATTGTTTGAACGCCCTTCTGAACCAATTTAATCAAATATGATTATAATTATCATCAGAATTGCAACAATAACTCGCAAATGGAACATAGTATCACTATTGTGATTCGAAACCGAAACCGAACATACAACCACACAAACAACTTCTAAAATCAATCCACTTCTACCCGAAACTCATCAGAAGACTCCATAACCATCTTCGAACACTCTTGCCTTAGAAATCCACTAAATCCATCTTAATAACAACTGTTGATCTATAGGAATCATTATTGACCATTAAGACAAGGAAACCACTTGTAAGGACCATGAAAGTACTCGTATCCACTTAATAAGAATCAATAATCAAATTACAGTGGTAGAATGAAAGTAACGGGACGAACAACAAGAAACGTAATGTTTGATGTGTAAAAAAAAAGCGAAATTAATGTAACATGATCAAATAAATAGGATTTTCTTGTACGTCAATCAAAATTATGCAACTACAGATTGGTGTATAAGAGTATTTACGAAAGCATTGCTAAATACAAGGGAAACGAACTAGTTTTACTAAAACACTAAACAACTATAGTTCTATTGTTTGAACGCCCTTCTGAACCAATTTAATCAAATATGATTATAATTATTATCAGAATTGCTACAATAACTCGCAAATGGAACATAGTATCACTAGTGTGATTCGAAACCAAAACCGAACATACAACCACACGAACAACTTCTAAAATCAATCCACTTCTACCCGAAACTCATCAGAAGACTCCATAACCATCTTCGAACATTCTTGCCTTAGAAATCCACTAAATCCATCTTAATAACAACTGTTGATCTATAGAAACCTTTATTGACCATTAAGACAAGGAAACCACTTGTAAGGACCATGAAAGTACTCGTATCCACTTAATAAGAATCAATAATCAAATTACAGTGGTAGAATGAAAGTAACGAGACGAACAACAAGAAACGTAATGTTTGATGTATCAAAAAGAAGTGAAATCAATGTAACATGATCAAGTAAATAGGATTTTCTTATACGTCAATCAAAATTTTGTAACTACAGATTGGTGTATAAGAGTATTTACGAAAGCATTGCTAAATACATGGGAAACGAACTAGTTATACTAAAACACTAAACAACTATAGTTCTATTGTTTGAACGCACTTCTGAACCAATTTAATCAAATATGGTTATAATTATCATCAGAATTGCAACAATAAATCGCAAATGAAACATATTATCATTAGTGTGATTCGAAACCAAAACCGAACATACAACCACACGAATAACTTCTAAAATCAATCCACTTCTACCCGAAACTCATCAGAAGACTCCATAACCATCTTCGAACACTCTTGCCTCAGAAATCCACAAATCCATCTTAATAACAACCGTTGATCTACCGAAACCATTATTGACCATCAAGACAAGAAAACCAGTTGTACGGACCACAGAACTACTCGTATCCACTTAATAAGAATCAATAATCAAATTACAGTGGTGGAATGAAAGTAACCAGACGATCAACAAGAAACGTTATGTTTGATGGATTAAAATGAAGTTTAATCAATGTAACATGATCAAGTAAATAGGATTTTCTTGTACGTCAATCAAAATTATGCAACTACAGATTGGTGTATAAAAGTATTTACGAAAGCATTACTAAATACATGGAAAGGAACTAGTTATACTAAAACATTAAACAACTATAGTTATAGTGTTTGAACACACTTCTGAACCAATCTAATCAAATATGATTATAATTATCAACAGAATTGCAACAATAAATCGCAATTGGAACATAGTATCACTAGTGTGATTAGAAACCAAAACCGAACATACAACCACACGAACAACTTCTAAAATCAATCCACTTCTACCCGAAACTAATCACAAGACTCCATAACCATCTTCGAACACTCTTGCCTTAGAAATCCACTAAATCCATCTTAATAACAACTGTTGATCTATAGAAACCTTTATTGACCATTAAGACAAGGAAACCACTTGTAAGGACCATGAAAGTACTCGTATCCACTTAATAAGAATCAATAATCAAATTACAGTGGTAGAATGAAAGTAACGAGACGAACAACAAGAAACGTAATGTTTGATGTATCAAAAAGAAGTGAAATCAATGTAACATGATCAAGTAAATAGGATTTTCTTATACGTCAATCAAAATTTTGTAACTACAGATTGGTGTATAAGAGTATTTACGAAAGCATTGCTAAATACATGGGAAACGAACTAGTTATACTAAAACACTAAACAACTATAGTTCTATTGTTTGAACGCACTTCTGAACCAATTTAATCAAATATGGTTATAATTATCATCAGAATTGCAACAATAAATCGCAAATGAAACATATTATCATTAGTGTGATTCGAAACCAAAACCGAACATACAACCACACGAATAACTTCTAAAATCAATCCACTTCTACCCGAAACTCATCAGAAGACTCCATAACCATCTTCGAACACTCTTGCCTCAGAAATCCACAAATCCATCTTAATAACAACCGTTGATCTACCGAAACCATTATTGACCATCAAGACAAGAAAACCAGTTGTACGGACCACAGAACTACTCGTATCCACTTAATAAGAATCAATAATCAAATTACAGTGGTGGAATGAAAGTAACCAGACGATCAACAAGAAACGTTATGTTTGATGGATTAAAATGAAGTTTAATCAATGTAACATGATCAAGTAAATAGGATTTTCTTGTACGTCAATCAAAATTATGCAACTACAGATTGGTGTATAAAAGTATTTACGAAAGCATTACTAAATACATGGAAAGGAACTAGTTATACTAAAACATTAAACAACTATAGTTATAGTGTTTGAACACACTTCTGAACCAATCTAATCAAATATGATTATAATTATCAACAGAATTGCAACAATAAATCGCAATTGGAACATAGTATCACTAGTGTGATTAGAAACCAAAACCGAACATACAACCACACGAACAACTTCTAAAATCAATCCACTTCTACCCGAAACTCATCACAAGACTCCATAACCATCTTCGAACACTCTTGCCTTAGAAATCCACTAAATCCATCTTAATAACAACTGTTGATCTATAGAAATCATTATTGACCATTAAGACAAGGAAACCAATTGTAAGGACCAAGAAAGTACTCGTATCCACTTAATAAGAATCAATAATCAAATTACAGTGGTAGAATGAAAGTAACGAGACGAACAACAAGAAACGTAATGTTTGATGTATCAAAAAGAAGTGAAATCAATGTAACATGATAAAATAAATAGGATTTTCTTGTACGTCAATCAAAATTATGCAACTACAGATTGGTGTATAAGAGTATTTACGAAAGCATTGCTAAATACAAGGGAAACGAACTAGTTTTACTAAAACACTAAACAACTATAGTTCTATTGTTTGAACGCCCTTCTGAACCAATTTAATCAAATATGATTATAATTATCATCAGAATTGCAACAATAACTCGCAAATGGAACATAGTATCACTATTGTGATTCGAAACCGAAACCGAACATACAACCACACAAACAACTTCTAAAATCAATCCACTTCTACCCGAAACTCATCAGAAGACTCCATAACCATCTTCGAACACTCTTGCCTTAGAAATCCACTAAATCCATCTTAATAACAACTGTTGATCTATAGGAATCATTATTGACCATTAAGACAAGGAAACCACTTGTAAGGACCATGAAAGTACTCGTATCCACTTAATAAGAATCAATAATCAAATTACAGTGGTAGAATGAAAGTAACGAGACGAACAACAAGAAACGTAATGTTTGATGTATAAAAAAAAAGCGAAATTAATGTAACATGATCAAATAAATAGGATTTTCTTGTACGTCAATCAAAATTATGCAACTACAGATTGGTGTATAAGAGTATTTACGAAAGCATTGCTAAATACAAGGGAAACGAACTAGTTTTACTAAAACACTAAACAACTATAGTTCTATTGTTTGAACGCCCTTCTGAACCAATTTAATCAAATATGATTATAATTATTATCAGAATTGCTACAATAACTCGCAAATGGAACATAGTATCACTAGTGTGATTCGAAACCAAAACCGAACAGACAACCACACGAACAACTTCTAAAATCAATCCACTTCTACCCGAAACTCATCAGAAGACTCCATAACCATCTTCGAACATTCTTGCCTTAGAAATCCACTAAATCCATCTTAATAACAACTGTTGATCTATAGAAACCTTTATTGACCATTAAGACAAGGAAACCACTTGTAAGGACCATGAAAGTACTCGTATCCACTTAATAAGAATCAATAATCAAATTACAGTGGTAGAATGAAAGTAACGAGACGAACAACAAGAAACGTAATGTTTGATGTATCAAAAAGAAGTGAAATCAATGTAACATGATCAAGTAAATAGGATTTTCTTATACGTCAATCAAAATTTTGTAACTACAGATTGGTGTATAAGAGTATTTACGAAAGCATTGCTAAATACATGGGAAACGAACTAGTTATACTAAAACACTAAACAACTATAGTTCTATTGTTTGAAAGCACTTCTGAACCAATTTAATCAAATATGGTTATAATTATTATCAGAATTGCAACAATAAATCGCAAATGAAACATATTATCATTAGTGTGATTCGAAACCAAAACCGAACATACAACCACACGAATAACTTCTAAAATCAATCCACTTCTACCCGAAACTCATCAGAAGACTCCATAACCATCTTCGAACACTCTTGCCTCAGAAATCCACAAATCCATCTTAATAACAACCGTTGATCTATCGAAACCATTATTGACCATCAAGACAAGAAAACCAGTTGTACGGACCACAGAACTACTCGTATCCACTTAATAAGAATCAATAATCAAATTACAGTGGTGGAATGAAAGTAACCAGACGATCAACAAGAAACGTTATGTTTGATGGATTAAAATGAAGTTTAATCAATGTAACATGATCAAGTAAATAGGATTTTCTTGTACGTCAATCAAAATTATGCAACTACAGATTGGTGTATAAAAGTATTTACGAAAGCATTACTAAATACATGGAAAGGAACTAGTTATACTAAAACATTAAACAACTATAGTTATAGTGTTTGAACACACTTCTGAACCAATCTAATCAAATATGATTATAATTATCAACAGAATTGCAACAATAAATCGCAATTGGAACATAGTATCACTAGTGTGATTAGAAACCAAAACCGAACATACAACCACACGAACAACTTCTAAAATCAATCCACTTCTACCCGAAACTCATCACAAGACTCCATAACCATCTTCGAACACTCTTGCCTTAGAAATCCACTAAATCCATCTTAATAACAACTGTTGATCTATAGAAATCATTATTGACCATTAAGACAAGGAAACCAATTTTAAGGACCAAGAAAGTACTCGTATCCACTTAATAAGAATCAATAATCAAATTACAGTGGTAGAATGAAAGTAACGAGACGAACAACAAGAAACGTAATGTTTGATGTATCAAAAAGAAGTGAAATCAATGTAACATGATCAAGTAAATAGGATTTTCTTGTACGTCAATCAAAATTATGCAACTACAGATTGGTGTATAAGAGTATTTACGAAAGCATTGCTAAATACATGGGAAACGAACTAGTTTTACTAAAACACTAAACAACTATAGTTCTATTGTTTGAACGCACTTCTGAACCAATTTAATCAAATATGATTATAATTATCAACAGAATTGCAACAATAAATCGCAATTGGAACATAGTATCACTAGTGTGATTAGAAACCAAAACCGAACATACAACCACACGAACAACTTCTAAAATCAATCCACTTCTACCCGAAACTCATCACAAGACTCCATAACCATCTTCGAACACTCTTGCCTTAGAAATCCACTAAATCCATCTTAATAACAACTGTTGATCTATAGAAATCATTATTGACCATTAAGACAAGGAAACCAATTATAAGGACCAAGAAAGTACTCATATCCACTTAATAAGAATCAATAATCAAATTACAGTGGTAGAATGAAAGTAACGAGACGAACAACAAGAAACGTAATGTTTGATGTATCAAAAAGAAGTGAAATCAATGTAACATGATCAAGTAAATAGGATTTTCTTGTACGTCAATCAAAATTATGCAACTACAGATTGGTGTATAAGAGTATTTACGAAAGCATTGCTAAATACATGGGAAACGAACTAGTTTTACTAAAACACTAAACAACTATAGTTCTATTGTTTGAACGCACTTCTGAACCAATTTAATCAAATATGATTATAATTATCATCAGAATTGCAACAATAACTCGCAAAGGGAACATAATTTCACTAGTGTGATTCGAAACCAAAACCGAACATACAACCACACGAACAACTTCTAGAATCAATCCACTTCTACCCGAAACTCATCAGAAGACTCCATAACCATCTTCAAACACTCTTGCCTTAGAAATCCACTAAATCCATCTTAATAACAACTGTTGATCTACAGAAACCATTATTGACCATCAAGACAAGATAACTAGTTGTAAGAACCACGAAACTACGCGTATCCACTTAATAAGAATCAATAACCAAATTACAGTGGTGGAATGACAGTAATTAGATGAACAACAAGAAACTTAATGTCTGATGGATCAAAAAGAAGGGAAATCAATGTAACATGATCAAATAAACAGGATTTTCTTGTACTTGAATCAAAATTATGCAACTACAGATTGGTGTATAAGAGTATTTACGAAAGCATTACTAAATACATGGGAAAAGAAACTAGTTATACTAAAACACTAAACAACTATAGTTCTATTGTTTGAACGTACTTCTGAACCAATCTAATAAAATATGATTATAATTATCATCAGAATTACAACAATAAATCATAAATAGAATATAGTATCACTACAGTGATTCGAAACCAAAACCGAACATGTAACCACAAGAATAACTCCTAAAATCAATCCACTCCTACCCGAAACTTATCAGAAGACTCCATAACCATCTTCGAACACTCTTGCCTAAAAAATCCACAAATCCATCTTTATATCAGCTATTGATCTACAGAAAACTTTATTGACCATTAAGACAAGGAGACAAATTGAAGGTCCATGAAACTACTCGTATCCACTTAAAAAAAAGCAATAATCAAATTGTAGTGGTGGAATGAAAGTAACTAGACGAACAACAAGAAACATATTGTTTGATATGTCAAAAAGAAGTGAAATCAATGTAACATGATCAAGCAAATAGGATTTCCTTGTACATCATTCAAAATTATGCAACTAAAGATTGGTGTATAAGAGTATTTGCGAAAGCATTACTAAATACATGGGAAACGAACTAGTTATACTAAAACACTAAACAACTATAGTTCTATTGTTTGAATGCACTTCTGAACCAATTTAATCAAATATGATTATAATTATCATCAGAATTGCAACAATAAATCGCAAGTGGAACATAGTATCATTAGTGTGATTCGAAACCAAAACCGAACATACAACCATACGAATAACTTCTAAAATCAATCCATTTCTACACGAAACTCATCAGAAGACTCCATAACTATCTTCGAACACTCTTGCCTCAAAAATCCACAAATCCATCTTAATAACAACTGTTGATCTACGGAAACCATTATTGACCATCAAGACAAGATAACCAGTTGTAAGAACCACGAAACTACTCGTATCCACTTAATAATAATCATTAACCAAATTATAGTGGTGGAATGAAAGTAACTAGACAAACAACAAGAAACTTAATTTTGATGGATCAAAAAGAAGGGAAATCAATGTAACATGATCAAGTAAACAGGATTTTCTTGTACTTCAATCAAAATTACGCAACCACAGATTAGTGTATAAGAGTATTTACGAAAGCCTTACTAAATACATGGGAAACGAACTAGTTATACTAAAACACTAAACAACTATAGTTCTATTGTTTGATCGCACTTCTGAACCAATCTAATAAAATATGATTATAATTATCATCAGAATTGTAACAATAAATCGCAAATAGAATATAGTATCACTACTGTGATTCGAAACCAAAACCGAACATGTAACCACAAGAATAACTCCTAAAATCAATCCACTCCTACCCGAAACTTATCAGAAGACTCCATAACCATCTTCGAACACTCTTGCCTCAAAAATCGACAAATCCATCTTAATATCAACTGTTTATCTACAGAAAACATTATTGACCATTAAGACAAGGAGACAAATTATAAGGACCATGAAACTACTCGTATCCACTTAAAAAAAATCAATAATCAAATTGTAGTGGTGGAATGAAAGTAACCAGACGAACAACAAGAAACATATTGTTTGATATGTCAAAAAGAAGTGAAATCAATGCAACATGATCAATTAAATAGGATTTTCTTGTACGTCATTCAAAATTATGCAACTAAAGATTGGTGTATAAAAGTATTTACGAAAGCATTACTAAATACATGGGAAACGAACTAGTTATACTAAAACACTAAACAACTATATAGTTCTATTGTTTGAATGCACTTCTGAACCAATTTAATCAAATATGATTATAATTATAATCAGAATTGCAACAATAAATCGCAAGTGGAACATAGTATCATTAGTGTGATTCGAAACCAAAACCGAACATACAACCACACGAATAACTTCTAAAATCAACCCACTTCTACCCGAAACTCATCAGAAGACTCCATAACCATCTTCGAGCACTCTTGCCTCAGAAATCCACTAAATCCATCTTAATAACAACTGTTGATCTATAGAAACCATTATTGACCATTTAGACAAGGAAACCAGTTGTAAGGATCACAAAAGTACTCGTATCCACTTAATAAGAATCAATATTCAAATTACAGTTGTAGAATGAAAGTAACGCGACGAACAACAAGAAACGTAATGTTTGATGTATCAAAAAGAAGTGAAATCAATGTAACATGATCAAGTAAATTGGATTTTCTTTTACGTCAATCAAAATTATGCAACTACAGATTGGTGTATAAGAGTATTTCCGAAAACATTACTAAATACATAGGAAAGGAACTAGTTATACTAAAACATTAAACATCTATAGTTCTATTGTTTGAACGCACTTCTGAACCAATTTAATCAAATATGATTATAATTATCATTAGAATTGCAACAATAAATCGCAAATGGAACATAGTATCATTAGTGTGATTCGAAACAAAAACCGAACATACAACCACACGAATAACTCCTAAAATCAATCCACTCCTACCCGTAACTCATCAGAAGGCTCCATAACCATCTTCAAACACTCTTGCCTCAGAAATCCACAAAATCCATCTTAATAACAACTGTTGATCTACAGAAATATTTATTGACCATCAAGACAAGGAAACCCATTGTAAGGACCACGAAAGTACTCGTATCCACTTAATTAGAATCAAAAATCAAATTACAGTGGTGGAATAAAAGTAACCAGACGAACAACAAGAAACGTTATGTTTGATGGATCAAAAAAAGTGAAATCAATGTAACATGATCAAGTAAATAGGATTTTCTTGTACGTCAATCAAAATTATGCAACTATACATTGGTGTATAAGAGTACTTACGAAAACATTACTAAATACATAGGAAAGGAACTAGTTATACTAAAACATTAAACAACTATAATTCTATTGTTTGAACGCACTTCTGAACCAATCTAATCAAATATCATTATACTTATCTTCAGAATTGCAACAATAAATCGCAAATGGAACATAGTATCATTAGTTTGATTCGAAACCAAAACCGAACATGTAACCACATGAATAACTCTTAAAATTAATCCACTCCTACCCGAAACTCATCAGAAGACTCCATAACCATCTTCAAACACTCTTGCCTCAGAAATCCACTAAATCCATTTTAATAAGAACTGTTGATCAACAGAAACCATTATTGACCATTAAGAGAAGGAAACCAATTGTAAGGACCACGAAAGTACTCGTATCCACTTAATAAGAATCAATAATCAAATTACAGTGGTGGAATGAAAGTAACCAAGACGAACAATAAGAAAAATATTGTTTGATATATGAAAAATAAGTCAAATCAATGTAACATGATCAAGTAAATTGGGTTTTCTTGTACGTCATTTAAAATTATGCAACTAAAGATTGGTGTATAAGAGTATTTACGAAAGCATTACTAAATACATGGGAAACGAACTAGTTAAACAACTATAGTTCTATTGTTTGAACGTACTTCTGAACCAATCTAATCAAATATGATTATAATTGTCACAAGAATTGCAACAATAAATCGCAAATGGAACATAGTATCGTTAGCGTGATTCGAAACCAAAACCGAACATACAACCACACGAATAACTTCTAAAATGAATCCACTTCTACCCTAAAGTCATCAGAAGACTCTATAACCATCTTCGAACACTTTTGTCTCAGAAACCCACTAAATCCATCTTAATAAAAACTGTTGATCTACAAAAACCATTATATACCATTAAGACAAGGAAACCAGTTGTAAGCACCACGAAACTACTCGTATCCACTTAATGAGAATCAATAATCAAATTACAGTGGTGGACTGAAAGTAACTAGATGAACACCAAGAAACGTAATGTTTGACGAATCAAATATACGTTAAATCAATGTAACATGATCAAGTAAATAGTATTTTCTTGTACGTCAATCAAAATTATGCAACTACAGATTGGTGTATTAGAGTATTTACGAAAGCATTACTAAATACATGGGAAAGAAGTAGTTATACTAAAACATTAAACAACTATAGTTCTATTGTTTGAATGCACTTCTGAACCAATCTAATCAACTATGATTATAATTATCATGAGAATTGCAACAATTAAAAACAAATGTAACATAGTATCATTAGCATGATTCGAAACCAAAACAGAACATATAACCACACGAATAACTTTTAAAATCAATTCACACCTACCCGAAATTCATCAAAAGACTCCATAACCATCTTCGAACACTGTTGCCTCAGAAATCCACAAATCCATCTTAATAACTGCTGCTGATCCACAGAAACCATTATTGACCATTATGACAAGAAAACTAGATGTAAGGACCACGAAACTACTCGTATAAACTTAATAAGAATAAATAATCAAATTACAGTGGTGGAATGAAAGTAACCAGACAAGCAACAACAAACGTAATGTTTGATGGATTAAAATGAAGTTTAATCAATGTAACTTGATCAAGTAAATAAGATTTTCTTGTAAGTCAATCAAAATTAAGCAACTACACATTGGTGTATAAGAGTATTTACGAAAACATTACTAAATACATGGGAAAAGAACTAGTTATACTAAAACATTAAACAACTATAGTTCTATTGTTTGAACGCACTTCTAAACCAATCTAATCAAATATGATTATAATTATCATCAGAATCGCAACAATAAATCGCAAATGGAACATAGTATCATTAGTGTGATTTGAAACTAAAACCAAACATTCAACCACACGAATAATTTCTAAAATAAATCCACTTCTACCCAAAACTTATCAGAAGACTCCATAACCATCTTCGAACACTCTTGCCTCAGAAATCCACTAAATCCAACTTAATAACAACTGTTGATCTACAGAAACCATTATTTACCATAAAGACAAGGAAACTAGTTTTAAGGACCACGAAACTACTTGTATCCACTTAATAAGAATCAATAATAAAATTACAATGGTGGAATGGAAGTAACCAGACGAACAACAAGAAACTTAATGTTTCATGAATCAAAAAGAAGTTAAATCAATGTAACATAATCAAGTAAATAGGATTTTCTTGTACGTCAATCAAAATTATGTAACTACAGATTGGTGTATAAGAGTATTTACGAAAACATTACTAAATAATGAGAAAAGAAGTAGTTATACTAAAACATTAAACAACTATAGTTCTATTGTTTGAACGCACTTCTGAACCAATCTAATCAAATATGATTATAATTATCATCAGAATTGCAACAATAAATCGCAAATGGAACATAGTATCGTTAGTATGATTCGAAACCAAAACCAAACATACAACCACACTAATAATTTCTAAAATCAATCCACTTCTACCTGAAACTTATCAGAAGACTCCATAACCATCTTCGAACACTCTTGACTCAGAAATCCACTAAATCCATCTTAATAACAACTGTTGATCTTTAGAAAGCATTATTGACCATTAAGACAAGGAAACTAGTTTTAAGGACCACAAAACTACTCGTATCCACTTAATAAAAATCAATAATCAAATTACAATGGTGGAATGGAAGTAACCAGACGAACAACAAGAAACTTAATGTTTGATGAATCAAAAAGAAGTTAAATCAATGTAACATAATCAAGTAAATACGATTTTCTTGTACGTCAATCAAAATTATGCAATTACAGATTGGTGTATAAGGGTATGCTGGACCGTTTGAAGGGTGAGCAACTCAGTTTTCACAATGAGGAGAGACTTAGAACACTTAACAAATCAAATAGGGAACTGGCAGGTTAAGATGATACTAGAATAACACAAGTAAACAAGACACAGAAATCTTAAGAACAAGATAATTGGTTTTCAAGGAAGATATATATTGCTCTCAAGTTCTATTACAAGTGTTACAAAAGCATAGAAATAAAATACAAGAACCTGAGATACTTTATACTTCCTACTACAGCCGGCCATACTTTGAAAGACAGCTGGAATCACTAATCTAGACAACAAGATCAATGAAAAGTCAAAAGGCAGATTGCCTTTTGACATGTGACTATGACATGCCATAGCTCACATCCTATTTTAATACAAAAAGGATAAAAGTACATAAAGTAGAAAGTTACAGACTCAAGACCTTAATCTATAGCTTCCTAAAGCATGGACCTTTTCACCAACTTCTGTAAAGTTGGTGAGCCTGCAGAGTGACAGCGGAAAGTTGGTCAGCTTTTCTGAAAAGTTGTTGATCACAAAGAGCATGTCTTCTCTGTCTTCGGAAGAAATCAGTCTTCTATCTTTGAGGCTTCGGAAGACTTTGTCTTCTAAGCTTCGGAAGACTTCATCTTTGGCTTTGGAAGAATTGGTCTCTTGGCTTCGGATGATTTTACACTTTTGTAATTTTCTTGTAGTGTGTAAAACTTCCCCAGTAACTTCTACCATGCACAAGGTGCATGCATGCAGGGGACACCCTGACTGTTTTGAGTGCATCAGCCTCTTGTATAATCCTTACAAACTCCCCTAGGCTGATGCTACCAAAACAGAGAAGTTCTTTAGCAATTGATAGTCCTTATTAGGATCAGAAGCATTCCCTTCTTCATTAGTTGATCTGGATCCTTCAGACTCTTATAGAATCTTCTCATGTCAAAAAGATCATGCAGAGGTAGATCAAGCATGTCCTGCCAGAGATAGACATCTTGACCACCTTGATCTCTGACTACATACCATCTGTTTGGATTTGTAGCAAAAGTCCAGGACAGAATGGGTCTTCTTGATGCAAGAGGCTCAACCTGAATTAGAGTTGATTGGTCAGTCTCTTCTTGCACATCCTCAGGATGTTTTGACACATCCTGAGGTGGTGAGGTGGATGCCTTGGACTTCTTCTTCTTTCTTTTGTCCCTTCTGATAGCCATCCTCTTCCTCACTCAATACTTCAACTGAGGAGCTTGGCCTGCAGCACCAGATTGACTTTTTATGCTTTCCTCAGTTGGGTCCTTACTCCCCATTTGATCAGTAGGAGGGGACTTAGAACCCTACTGTGGGTCAGAAAATGAAGTTGGCTCAGTTGTAGCTTCAGATTCAGGCTGTGTTGTCTCTTCAACCTTAACCTCAACTTCAGGTGCAGCTGGACTTGGTGGAGAATGCAAGTCCACAAGCTGACCTTCTTTGATCTTTGGCTTGATCCTCCTGATGTGCTCATCCATTGTGGATAGAGACATAGGACCAAGTCTCCTTCCAGAGAACCCATACAGCTTCAAAAAGCTCACCATCTTTAGTCTATCAGCATACTTCTTCTCTTGAGCTCTGATGGTGGCTCTTGCTTTAGCAGCTTCCTCTCTTATTTTCCTTCTAACTGCCTTTCTTTGAGTTTGAGCCTCTTCATCAAGCTGTTTTGAGTACTCAAACTCAATGTATTCAATCGAGAGGGGATTGAGAGCTGCTACCTGATAGAGTCATGTGGCACTCAGATAAGCAATCATCTTTTGTCTTTCTTGTTCCCTGCTTATCTGAGTTTCTTCCTCTTTAACAGCCACAGACTCTTTCTTAGGACTTTCATGAACTGGAGGGAGGACAGGAGCTCTTTGTTGTCTTTTTCTTTTTCTCTCTTCTTTGATTTTGTGGAGCAGTTCTGTTGCCTCAGCCTCTTTCCTCTCTTTGTACAGCTCCCTGTCTACCAGTTCATCTAGTTCTGGCAAGGGGAGAAAAATGATTTCATCAATTATGGGCCTGTATGACTCAGGGTGGAGAGAGCTTTGGCCTGCAGATGGTTGTGATGAGCTTGAGCTCTGGCCAGAGAGAGGTTGTGAGACACCTTCACCAGCAGATGTGTCACTGAGGGTATTGGGTGTAGAGGGTGAGCCTATCTCAAGGTTCACAGGTTCTTCTACTGGGCCTTTAACTGAGGTTTCCCCTTTGAAGCTAATCTTAGGGTCTGCCTCAATATCCAGTTGACCAACAGTTTTCCCTGCTAGCCTCTGTCTATATAAAATTGCTCTTTATCTGAATTCCCTCATAACCCATTCTTGGATCACCTCAGCTAGTCTGTCAGCCTGTCTGTTTTGGCTTGGACAGATAAAAGGCAGGCCAACCAAGTTCATACCATCATGGAAACTTAGGGTTTGAAAGTTGAAGAGTTTCTGCTACCCCTGAGCCGTTGATAGCACCAATACCATTCTTGAAGAGTCATACCACCATTCCATTATTGGATTTTCAGCTAGATGGGATGGGGCAGGCATGGACATTGGAATTCCTTTCTCAAATAATTGTTGAAGTAAGGCCTCCACATCAGTGTGAGCCTGAGGAAGTTGTTGAGCCTGGACAACTGCAAATGAGGGTGGTGAATCCTCATTATCCATACTCCTGACAAAACTCCTAGGTTCTGTGGTTGTAGGGACTTTCTCTCTCTTTTTGGTAGCATCACCCACTTGCATAGGTGAGCTGGAGGTCAAGTCCACTACTTCCACAGGTTCTTGTGGACCTGGTTGAGCTTGTCTTAATGGTCTCTCAGCTAGCTTGCCCTTGAGATCAGTGATCTCAAGTTGCTGTTCAATGACCTTCTTTTGTAAGGCAGTCACTTGAGATTCCAAGTGACTAACCTTTGAGACCAAAGAGGTGCATATGTTTTCTAGTTGTTGCACCTTCAGTTTCAGACTCCCCTCATCTTCAGAAGAAGAATCATGGGGGGATGACAGAGTTGGACTAATGTCTTCTCCCTCATCACCAGCATAGAGTTCTTGGCTGCTGGATTTCCTCTGCTCACTGACAACTACAGGTGAAGTGTCAATGGGCTGAGTTGCCATGGTTGAGGTCTTAATGATGTAATCACTAGTAGTAGTGAGAGCCTCTTCCATATGGATTTCCTGAACTTGTTCAGGGAGATCCGCCTCAGTTTGGGGTGGATGATGTGAGCTAGATATGGGGCAGGCAGGAGCACTCATCTCTCCTTAAGTAGGAGTGAAGAATAGAGACTCATGGTACTCACTGAATCTCATATCTTCATCATCATAGAATTCAAGGTTTGGGATTGGTTGGTTGAGATCTAGAGGCTGGGGATGGAAACTATCCCCTGAAGGTTGATCACTAGAGTTTTGAGACTCTGAGTGAAAGCTTGAGGCTGCTTGGGTTATGAGCTCATCAGGCTGAGCATGAGGAACCTCAGCACTAATAATATGAGAGATGGGAGTGGTTTGCTCCTCAAGAGAAGTGGGAGCTCTAGTTTCCACTTCTTCTTGCGTAGGTAGTAATATGGGGGCTTGCTCAGACTAAATATCTTGAGTAGGGGTTCGTTTGTGTTTTCTTTGGTAGGTGATGGTTATTGTAGGTTGTTGGGGTGGATGAGAAACAACAGGTGTGGGTTCAACACTAGCTGGTGTTGCTAGGTTGTCACCTTGAGCAATGAGCTCTAACATTTTTGGGACAAGGGCTGTTTCTATCTCAGAGAATTCCACAATGGGTTTTCTCATTATTTTGAAGATGTCGGGCTTCATCTGTCCCAATTTAAGAGTTTTACCCGTTTCCCTCAACTGTGAGCCCAGTTCACATTTGAGAATGTGCTGGACATATCTAGGGAACATGTAATACTCCAAGAAGTCTAAGTTAGACAGTACATTAAAGTAAACGAAGTGAGAATACCTGAACTTGACCCCCTGAACCAGTCCATGGACTATGAAGGATAGATCTTCAGGAATCTGGTCCTATCCTCCATGCTTGTTGGACAAGCTGTGTATGATGACATAGAGGAGGTACTTTAACTGGGAAGAGACCTTCCCTTTCCTGAAGGTTCTGACTGAGAAGTCTCCTTCATATCCCATCTGCGCAAATGACTAATTTACAGTAGATTTGGGATAGGACACATGACCTTCTGCATCATCCAGCTAAAGATGGTTGTTGATGATGGCTGGAGTGATGAACAGTGTCCTCCCCTGCACTGTGGCAGGTAGTGCCTTCTCCCCATCCATGGTGACCTCTTCGCAGGTCCGCCAGAAATCTAACAATTGATCCTCATAGAGAGGAGGATCAATGGTGAGGGAGGTGAAGTAGTTGGACAAAGAAAGAAATCGGCAAATCTCAGAGAAAGCAGGATCTTTCTCAGAGTTCAGAAGAGCAACCAGATTGTGTTGCCTATGAAGTTGCATGGAGAAATCGGGTTGGTTTCTGCGGTTAAGTTTGGCCATTTTAAAGAGCGTCGTCAAGAAGAAAGGTAAGAACAGGGTCGGTTTCTGGATGAATTTAGGTTAGAAAAGTGTTGCAGATGATGAGAGAAAAGTGAAAGAGGGGGAAACCGTTGGGTATATATATGAAATGGATTTGAGACAAAGTTAATGCGAAAGGATAAACTTTGAAATCCGGATGTCGGTCCCACCTCTGAAAAAGTGCCCAAAAGTAGTGTTCTTGGAAGTCGAAATCTTCCGAAGGTAATTTGGCTTCGGAAGTTTTGATAAAAGCTTCTGAAACCAATTTGGCTTCGGAAGATATTTCTAAGATTTTGAAAATTTTGCTTCGGAAGAAAAATACTTAGAGAATTTTTCTCTTTTCAGAGATAAGTACTTTCAGAAGGGAATTGTTCTTTAATATCATTTAAAATACTTAAAGAAAATTTGGTTTCGGAAGATATTTTAAGAATTTCTTCCGAAGATAAATTGTCATAAGTAGTTAGTTGATATTAAAGACATAATTTTCTTCCGAAGGAAAGTTAGTTTCTTTCGAAGAAAAGAAGTTCAACATTTTGAAAAGTCTAAGAAATATTTTCTAAAGCAATCTTCCTCGAAGTTGATTAGGGGCTTATGAAGGTGATAAAATCGACAACTGAGGACACACAGATTTTAGAAATAATATTGAATTTAAGTTTAAGAAAGAGCTACTTAAAGTTTATCATCCTAATAGCTGATATAAGATACTTAAATCTCTGTTCATCAAAAGCTTTGGTGAACAGATCAGCATATTGTTCATTTGTGTGAACTTTCACTAGTTTGATTAACCCTTTTTCAAAATTATATCTAATTAAATGATACCTGATATTGATATGCTTGGTCCTTGAGTGCTGCACAGGATTCTCTGTAATAGAGATAGCACTATTGTTGTTTATGTGGATAGGAGTCTCTTTGAAGTTGAATGCACAGTCTAGCATCTGATTCTGAATCCAAAGCACTTGAGCACAGCAGCTTGCAGCAACTATGTATTCAGCTTCAGCAGTTGATGCAGATACACAGGATTGTTTCTTGCATTGCCATAAGACTATCCTTCCACCAAGAAATTAACATCCCCCTGATGTAGACTTTGCAGTCATATTGCAGCCACCATAGTCACTATCTGTATATGCATACAGATTGAAGTCAGAATTCTTTGGATACCAAAGGCCAAGTGATGGAGCACCTTTGAGGTATCTTAAAATTCTCTTGAGAGCAACCAGGAGTGACATCCTGGGATTGGCTTGATATCTAGCACAGTTACATGTGGCAAACATGATATCAGGCCTGTAAGCAGTAAGGTACATGAGAGACCCAATCATAGCTCTATAGAGATGCTCATCCATACACTCCCCCTTAAGGTCAGGTCCAAGGATGTGATTTCTTGCTATGGGAGTCTTTGCAACCTTGCAGTCAGTCATGCTGAATCTTGTAAGTATGTCCTGAACATACTTTGACTGACTTATGAAGATGCCATTATCAACCTGCTTCACTTGAATTCCTAGAAAGAAATTGAGTTCCCCCATGGCACTCATTTCAAATCTATTCTTCATCAGTTTCTCAAAGTCTTTGCAGAGCCTTGGATTAGTTGACCTAATGATAATGTCATCTACATATACTTGAACCAGCATCAAGTGATTTCCTGTTCCTTTGATGAAGAGAGTTCCATCTATAGTACCCCTTCTGTAACCATGCTGACATAGGTACTGAGATAGAGTCTCATACCACTTCCTTGGAGGTTGGTGCAACCCATATAGAGCTTTATCAAGCTTCCAGACATAATCAGGATGATCAGGATCTGCAAAACCAGGTGGTTGTTTGACATACACCTCTTCATCAATCACCCCATATAGAAAGGCACACTTGACATCAAGTTGGTAGACCTTGAAATTCTAGGATGCAGCAAAGGCTAGGAATATCCTAACAGCTTCAAGTCTTGCTACTGGAGCAAAAACATCAGTGTAATCAATTCCTTCTTTTTGAGTATACCCTTGAACAACTAGTCTTGCCTTGTTCTTGATGGCAAGTCCTCTATCATCCTTCTTTTTCCTAAACACCCATTTGGTTCCTATAGTAGTCTTCCTAGGAGGAAGAGGACATAGGTTCCAAACCTTCTGTCTTTTGAATTGAAGCAGTTCCTCCTGCATTGCTTCAACCCAGCTTCCATCTTTCAGAGCCTCCTCAACTTTCTTTGGCTCTACTTGGGATAGAAAACAAGAGTAGAGACAAACATTTTTGTCATGGGTTTATCCTCTTGTTCTTACCCCTTGGTAAACTTCACCAATGATGTTTGTGGTAGGGTGAGACTTGTGGATCCTTAGTTTACAGATCATAGCAAATTGGTTGGACAGATCCAAATTTGAGAAATTTTGATCAGGCAAAGCAGATTCACCCACCACATCAGCACACTTATCAAGAGAACCTTGATCCAGTGAGTGTGTGACATCAATGATGATGTCTTCCATGGAGTCAGCATCAAGAAATTATTAATCACTGTCACTATTTCCACTTTTTTCTACATTTGGAACTCCTTCCCTTTGGTTATGTGCCTCTGAGATGGAATTTGAAGGCACTTCAGATGTATCAGCAGAATTTGTCATTGTTGTGCTGATAGGAGCTCCATTTGCAGAATTAGTTACTATTGGAGCTGAAGTAGATTGACTTGAAGGTCTTCTCAGCTCAAATCTTGGATCAGGATCGTCTTTTGATGAGTTACCTGTAGATCCTGAAACATTCTCACAAGACTAGTTAAAACAGTTTGTAACTAAATCAAGATCAAACAGCCAATCAGGACCAGAACCTCTCACACAAGGAGTGTGTTCATTGAAAATCACATTGGCTGACTCATCAACAATTTTGGTTCTGAGATTGTACACTTTAAAAGCCTTAGCTTGAGAAGAGTATCCAATGAAGTATCCATCATCTGATTTCTCATCAAATTTGGCTATCTGATCTCTGGTATTCAAGATGGTGCAAGGACATCCAAATGATCTGAGGAAACCAATGAAAGGTCTCATTTTGTGCCATAGTTCATAAGGAGTCTTACCATGAGTCTTAACTACTAAAACTCTATTCTGCACATAGCAAGCAGTGTTTACTACTTCTGCCCAGAAGGTGATAGGTAGTTTAGAGTCAGACAACTTAGTTCTTACAGCTTCAATTAGTGTCCTGCTTCTCCTCTCAGTAACACCATTTTGCTGAGGAGTCCTGGCAGCACTATATTGTCTTGAAATACCCTTTTCATCACAAAATGTATCAAGGATTTGGTTCTTAAATTCAGTTCCTTGATCACATCTTATGATCTTAACCTTGTGATCAGATTGATTCTCAATCTTCAGAATGAAATTCTTCAATATCTCAGGAGTTTCACCCTTAGTTCTAAGGAAGAAGACCCAAATGAATCTAGTGAAATCATCTGTGATCACTAAACAGTATGTGGTCCTTCCTAAACTCATTACACTGGTGGGGCCAAAAAGATCCATATGTAACAAGTGTAGGAGAGTAGTGATGGAGTTTCTTTCCTTTGGCTTGTGAGACACTTTATGCTGCTTGCCTTTCAGGCATGCAACACAATGGTCATCACTTGTAAACTCTTTCTTTGGCATTCCAGTTACCAAATCATTCTTAATTAATTTGTTCATGTTTTTAAAGTTTTCATGGCACATTCTTTTATGCCAGAGAAAAGACTCATCATTATTTGCTTTAGACAGAAAGCGAGACACTTCTCCAGAGGGAGAAGTTTCATGCAAATCCATCTTGTACATGTTCCCTTTCCTGGGGCCTCTGAGCAGAATGTGCTCTTGAGGAATGACCACCCCGGGCTTGAGAACAATGCACTCATGCTCAGTAAAGAGCATGTTATGCTTTTGATCACAAAATTAGGATACACTTAGTAGATTGTACCCAAACTCCTTGATGAAGTTTACCTTCTCAATGCAGAGCTTACCATTTGTGACCATGCCCCTTCCTATGATGTAACCTCCTGCATCTCCTCCAAAAGCAACTGGCCCTCCACCAATCTTTTCAAAATTTTGGATTAGAGAGCCATTGCCTGTCATGTGCCTAGAATAGCCACTGGCAATGATCCACACATTCCTGTTGGTCTTTAGCTGTTCCTGCACAAAAAAAGATGATTAGTTACATTTAGGAACCCAAGCCTTGCTGGTCTTGGGCTCAGTAATATCAACAGAAAACAATGCAACAGTAATTGATCCTATGTTCAAGCTTTGAGGATCTGCAGCTGTTGTTGATGAAGAACTTTCAGTCACATGGTCTTTTCTTTGTCTTCCACACAACCTTTGGAAGCTTAGACTTGACCTTCAACACTTCGGAAGTTTTGACAACTTCAGAAGTTTTGGGGACTGGACCTTCGGAAGATCTTGCTTTCACTGTAGCAGACTTCAGTACTTCGGAGGCATTCCTTTCTTTCGAGACCAATTTTTCTTCCGAAGGCAAGTTTTCACTTGTCTTCTTCTTCACTTTGGAACTTCTGAGAGGAAAAGTTTTTCCTTCAGAAGTTGGCTTCTTCTTAATCTTTTCAGAAGAATTTTTCTTAATCATGTGGACAGTGCTTTTGGGATTGTAGATGCAATCCTTGGCTAAATGAGAAGTACAGCCACACATGACACAATCAAATTGCATTCTTCTGGAAGCCTTTTTTTGAGAGCAAGACTGATCTTGATCACTTTCCACTTCCTTCTTTTCCACTTCCTTCTTCTTCTTCATAGATGAAGTAGCAAGTCTTTTACGGAGAGACTTGCTACTGGATGTGGATGGTTCAGATTGTGCAGCAGTGGTACACAACAAATCACCCTTCTTCTTGTTGTTATTGGGTTGAGGTTGACAGGAACTAGAACCCTTGGTATTAGGATTCATAGTTGAGTCTTCAGCTTTTACCACCTCAAATCCTGTAGAAATGAATACTTGTTTCTGCTTAAAATCAAAGGTGGCCTTAATCTCCTAAGCTTTCTTGGATTTTCTCTTTGCTCTTCTGACCAAGTTCTTCCTCTTGGACTTTGATAACCTATGAGAATTCCTCTCCTCAGGAGAATAGTGACCCTTCTTAGGATGATCTTCTTCACTCTTCTCAGATCCATCCTTCACTATCTCCTCTTCATCCTCTTCACTCATAGGGTCTATGAGGGGAAGCTCATCTTCACAGATAGTAAGGAGCTATCTCAGTAGATCCTAGTCCCTGCTTATTCTGATAACACACTTTGGAATGCAGAGATGAGGATATCATGTTCTTGAAGGTCTCTTCTTCAAGAACACATTTTTCTGCCCTGGCTTTGCTGATCACAAGCTCAGCCTTGGATTCAGTTAACTTAGTTATGAGATCTTTAATCTGAGTCCTGTAGTTGGTGTGTTCATGTTTGAAAGTTGAAATGGTTTTCTCTAAATCCTCTATTTTTAGTTTATATCCATTTTCAGCTCTTTTGAAGTCAGATCTTAAGATATTTAAGGACTCAAGATCATACCTCATTTCTAAGTTATAGGACCTGTATCTATTTACTTTAGCAATACATTCAGGAGTGCAAAGATGTTCCAATACCTTGGCTTGAAGATCAAGAATAGGTTGGACTCACCTTAGATTAGCTTTTGTTTACGTTTAAATGTAATAGGTTAAATGTTAGTTTACTTTTGTAAGTATGTTAGTTATTTGTGTTTTGCTGCCCAGCGAAACTATGAGCGAAACTACAGTTTCGCTCATAGTCAGCAGTCTGTTTCTCCCGGCGAAACTGTGTTTCTCAGCCAGGCGAAACTAGGCTTGGGCATGATAGTTTCGCTGACAGCGAAACTGTCAGCGAATTTATCAACTCTATATATAGAATTTGTTTCTTTCATTGTAATCGAACCTTGCAAAACCCTAATTCGTCTGATCATTGTTGCAAGTGCATTTTGTAACCTGGAATTACTTGGAAATATTATTGAGCTTTGTTTTATTA
Source organism: Flaveria robusta (assembly GCA_025506415.1). Classification (NCBI taxonomy): domain Eukaryota; kingdom Viridiplantae; phylum Streptophyta; class Magnoliopsida; order Asterales; family Asteraceae; genus Flaveria; species Flaveria robusta. The sequence goes on along the minus strand of CM046469.1, from coordinate 34,458,964 downwards.
ATTGTATTGGATTTGATTTGTTTACTTTTGAATACTTTTGGTCAATTCTTCATCTTCAAATGTTTCTATTGTGTATGTGTTAGTGATATTGAACAGTTCTCTCAATCAATTGTACTGTGATTCGATCTATTTAGACCAACAAAATGGTATCAGAGCTTTTGTGCTCTTGATTGTTTGGTTTTTGGTTGGTTGAGTTCAATATCACTATTTCATCAATTCCGGATCAAATTTGAGTGTATTTGATATGGAATTTGATTGAAATTGATTAGTTCTTGGTTGAGAAAGCTTTGGTAATCATCAGATCTCAAGTTCATTGAGATTTGAGTGATTTTGGATTGATTTCGTGTTGAAAAAGTTTTTCAGATTCATCGAGCGAAAGTACAGTTCAATCAGCGAAACTGTGAGCTTTAGCCAGCGAAACTACAAGTGTTTTGCTTATTGTGATTGTTTCTGCAAACTCTGTGAAAGTACCATCATTGAACGAAAGTTCAACAGTGCTTGTGATCCATCATCAAGCGAAATTGCTGCCGAATTTACATTTGATGGAAAGTTCAAGCTAGTTTCGAGCGAAACTGTCTGCGAATCTAGCAAAATCAATCAGTTTGCTAGCGAATCTGCTGCCGAAATTACCAGCAAAAGTATCAGTGAAATTACTGCATTCCAGCGAAACTACTGATTCTTCTAGGAAATTATCTTGTCTAAGATGACAACTCTCACCCTTACTGATTTGGAGAGTGTGGCACCTAATAGACCCCCGAGACTGATCAATGGAGATAATTTGGAGGATTGGAATAGATGCCTGAAAGCATTCTTTTACTACACGGATCATAATCAGTAGGAATCAATCATCTCTGGTCCACACATTCCGACTGTTACTGTTGGAGATGTCGTCTCTCAAAACAAGGACCCAGCCACGTTTACTGAAAAGGATCTAAAGTTGAGTGATAGGGATCAGAAAGCATTTGGAGCTTTAACTTTATGTCTTGCACCAGATATTTACAACCGTTTTGCTGAGCACAAGAATGCCAAGTCTCTTTATGATGCATTGTGTGAATTTTATGACGGGAATGATGAGTTAGTGAAGGACAAAGGTATTCAGGCTGAGAAAGAGTTCAACTCATTTATGGGTTACAAGAATGAGAGCTTTACTGATCTGACAAATCGTTTTCTAACTGTATCGAGCACATTAAAGAAGTATGATGAAAAACTCTCAAATAGTGAACAAGTGAATAGGTTGTTGGATTCACTCCCACAGCAATGGAGCCTACAGGTGAGGATGCTAAAACAAGAGAGAGGATTCACAGATTACAAGCTTATGGATATCATCAACAAGCTTAACTCATTTGAATTAGACATGAAGAGAAAAGAGTTTAATCAGTCCATCATGCCATCATCTGGTTTTCCACAGAATGCTGCATTACTTACTTCCGCTGCAAGCTCATCAATGCAAGCATCAAGACAAGGAGGAGTGAATACAAGTGTCTCATGTGATCAAATTGGTGGTGGTGTTAATTCTGTCAGAGATCAAGCTAATTCAAAATCTACTTTTGGAACGTCAATCCCATCTGAGACAATGGCTTTGTTTGGAATGTTTGTGCAAAGCTACGAGGCATTGGTGGCTGGAGAATTAAAGGGAAGAGGGATGACTATGGAAGACATGTATCAGGTCGATACGGATGATTTGGAAGAAACTGATATTCAGTGGCAAATGGCGATGTTGACTCTCAGAGCAAGAAGGTTTATGGAAAGAACAGGAAGGAAGAAGTTTGGAGGTCAAATTCTAACTCTAAGTTAGGTTTTGATAAATCCAAATTGAGATGTTTTAATTGCAAGAAGTTAGGACATTTCAAAAGAGAATGTCCATTGCCAATTGTCACATATCCAAGCAACTCTGGAGTTCCAAGACTAGTTTCGAGTAGAGAAAAGAAAGAAAGTAAACAGAAGAAAGAGACAGCTTTGATATCAAGCTTTGACTGGAGTGCAGAAGCTGAGGAAACTAAAGAAGAAATCAATTAAGCTCTTGTTGCTGAGGTTATAGAAGAGGAGGAGAATGTGCAAGAGTTTGATCTGTTCAAGGAATTCAGAAGTGAAGCTGAAGTATCTCAGGGTGTTAAGAATGAGAGGAAGAAGTGTGTTGAGAAGAATGAGACTGGAAATTTGATGGCTGATGATTTGAAAGAAGATGAAGGTGAGAAGGTAAAGTTCGGAGGAACCAGACAGAAGAAAAAAGCAAAGAGAAGAATGATGCTTCAACCACTTTTGAGGAAAACGTGAAGAGTACTCCAGTGTGTCAATGTGAAAAGGCTCTGGCAGCTGAGAAAGTGGTGCTGGGCATCCCTTATGAGGTAATACAAGACATGTGTTCTTCTGCTTGCAAGCTAAGGTTATTTGGTGTGTATAAAGCAAATCGATTATTGCTTGACAATGAAAAGGATTTAAAACGAATTAATGAAGAGCTTAAACTAAACGAGTCAAAATATTTTGTTAAATTAAATGAAGCTTTAAAAGAAAATGAACATTTAAAAGGAATTGTTTTAGAAAGAAATATTGAAATAAATACATTGACTGAAAGAGTTGCACTTGCTGAGTTTGAAACAAGTAAACTTCAGTCAAAACTTGATAAATGGACAATTTCTGGAATGAAGCATGACGATTTGTGTAAATCACAACGGGGGGCTAGGATTAAAACGGGTTTGGGTTATGAAAATGCTTTGGTTTATCCTCCTCCTAGTACTTATTGTTATTCACCTATGCCTATTCAACACCCTTCAAATGATTTGATTCAAACAGATACTAACAGTCTGTCTGCAGGTTTAGAAGGTGTGAATTCTAAGGAGGTGCGTGAGGAGTATGGTTATGGACCGACTAGTGGGCTTGGATGCAATAGTTTTAGTACACCTAAACCTCAACGTTCTGTTTTAGATCATAGCTCTAGTTTAAGTTTAGTTTTTGTTTCACAAAAATCTATCCTAGATATTGATTCTGCGTGTTCTAGTGATGTTTCCACATCTTCATTAAATGATTTCAGATGTAATGTTAATGCTTCTAATACTTGTGTGAATGATGTTGTGAATGACTCTGTTATCGAGAGTAAAGATAAAATTAAAAGTAATTGTTTTGAAAAATTCTTTTCTCGTCCCATTCCATCATTTACCCCAATTAAAATTTCACAATCTAATGAAAGGGTAATGTCATCTTCTTGTGCAAGCATAAGTGGTACAAGTACCACATGTACTTCGGATGAGAATGCATCAACATTTGTAAGTAGCCATTCTTTAAAAGAGAAAATTAGAACTAGAGATATGTATGAGACTTACAGTGATGTTGATTCTAGATTGTCTGAATGCGATGAGGAAATATGTATAGATAAAATTCTTGAGTTGAGGCATAATAGACCTAGATTAAAATCTCATTGTTTTAAATGTGGTAAAGATGATCATGTAGTTAAAAATTATCCGGAGCTTCATCACAGATATGTTCATAAGAACTCTTTTGGCAGTAGATTAACTCATCTAGCTAATAATTTCTTTAGCAAAAGATCATTTGCACCAAAGCCCAAAGTTGTTCAAACATGGGTTCCTGTTTCAGCCGGTTAATCTATTCATTCAATTTGTGTAGGAGTCATCCACTAGAGCTGTAAATAGTGTTTGGCATGTTGATAGTGGATGCTCCAGACATATGACAGGGCTGAAGGAGTTGCTGATGAATTATCGCATCATCAATGGAGGATATGTTGCATTTGCTGGCGACAAGAAAGGTGGTAAAATGATAGGTCAAGGGGAGGTCTCTAATGGATCCCCTACATTGGAGAAAGTCAATTTTCTGCCAGAGCTCGCATTCAATCTTTTGAACGTCTCAAATATTTGTGATAAAGACATCCCGGTTCTTTTCCTCTCCAACGAATGTCTATTTCTGAAACCCGGGTTTGCTGTTCCTGTGGAGACGGTGCTCATGCGAGCTCCGAGAAAGAATGATACATATCTTCTTGACATGGGATCTAAAGAATCAACGTCCACTGTCACCTGTCTTTTATCTAAAGCTTCAACCTCTGAATCTTTCTTGTGGCATCGCAGATTGGGACATGTTAATTTCAAAAATATTAACAAATTAGTTAAAAACAATCTTGTTAGGGGATTACCATTAAAAGACTTTTCTGTTATTGAGAAATGCATGGCCTGTGCCAAAGGAAAACAACATAAGAAACCACATAAACCAAAACTTGAAAATAGCATTTCTAATCCCCTCGAGTTGTTACATACTGATTTGTTTGGCCCAATCAGCGTTAAATCCATTGCTAAGAAATCTTTTTGCCTTGTTGTTACAAGTGACTTTTCAAGGTATTCATGGGTGAGATTTCTAGCACATAAAGGAGAAGTTGCTGAAGAGCTGCAGAAGTTAATTCTTTCAACCGAAGTGATAAGCAAGAGGAAGGTAATGGCTATTCGAAGTGACAATGGTACCGAGTTTAGAAATCACATTTTTGATTCCTTCTGTACAAGTAAAGGTATTTTGAGACAGTTCAGTGCTGCCAAAACACCTCAGCAAAACGGTGTTGCTGAGAGAAAGAATCGCACTCTTATAGAAGCCGCTCGCACTATGCTGATCGAATCCGCTTTACCAATTATTTTCTGGGCTGAGGCGGTGAATTGTGCTTCGTATGTTCTTAACAGGGTGTTGATTGTAAAAGACAAAATGAAGACTCCTTATGAATTGTTTCATAAAAAGAAGCCATTGATTGATTTCTTTCGTCCATTCGGATGCTTGTGTACCTTGTTGAACACTCATGCACAGAAGACGAAATTTGGAGCAGTGTCAGATGAGTGTTACTTCGTTGGTTATTCATCCTCTCAGAAAGCTTATAGGGTGTATAACAAGAGAACACGTATTGTGTAGGAGTCATTTTATGTTGATTGGCAAGAATCTAATCCTTCTAATGTTCAGACTGAACCTGCATGGTTTTTTGATTCCAATACGGTCTTCAACTCCTTCAATCTCCCAGTTTTTGATGATGATGCATCCTTCTCTAATGTTCACACAACATTATTCCTCCAGATCCATTGCCTATTGTACCTCCCGTTCCTCAAGCCTCTTCCAATTCATCATCTAACAATGTCACATCAGTTGACATTCCATCTTCTTCTTCATCATTTGACATTCCACTCCCACCTGTTTCAGCACCTATTCCTTCGACACCAACCTCTACATCATCTCAAACTTTTCCATCGCCCTCACTTGTTGAATCTGTTCAACAATCTTCTTCTCCATTATCTACACAACCTCAATCCAGTAGCACACTTCAACCTAATCCATTACCCTTAACCACTGACTTTAAATCATTAAAAGACCACCCTCATGATAACATAATTGGATCAATCACTGATGGTGTTAGGACGCGGAGTCAATCTGGTTTGATAAACGTGTGCTTATTCTCTTGTTTTATATCCCAAATCGTTCCAAAGAATGTTCATGCAGCTCTTCAGGATCCATGTTGGGTTGAGTCCATGCAATTGGAGCTACAACAGTTTAGGAAACTCAAGGTTTGGACACTGGTTGATCTTCCTCCAAACAAATGCTCAATTGGCACGAAATGGGTGTTCAAGAACAAACCCGATGATCGTGGCATTGTGGTGAGGAATAAATCCCGTTTGGTGGTTCAAGGATTTGCTCAGGAAGAAGGGATTGATTACACGGAAGTCTTTGCTCCCGTAGCCCGTCTTGAAGCAATTAGGATTTTTCTGGCTCATGCCGCACATAAGCAATTCAAGGTCAATCAGATGGATGTTAAATGTGCCTTTCTTTATGAAGACATTGATGAAGAGAGATATGTGTGTCAACAACCAGGGTTTGAGGATCCAGATTTTCCAGACAAAGTATACAAGCTTGATTAATCTCTCTATGGTCTACATCAAGCCCCTCGCATCTGGTACGAGACTCTAACACAGTATCTTCTGAGCAATGGTTTCTCTCGTGGCACCATCGATATGACTTTATTCAAAAGGGAGGTGGATGGTGAGATGCTAATTCTGCAAGTCTATGTTGACGATATCATTTTTGGCTCCACCAATCCAAAGCTATGTCGAGAATTTGAGGAGGTTATGCGAAGTCGCTTTGAGATGAGCATGATGGTGGAGATGTGCTTTTTCTTGGGTCTGCAAATTGAGCAAAAGCCTGAAGGAATTCTTATTCACCAGGAGAAGTATGTCAAGGAGATTCTGAAGAAATTCAAGATGGATGAAGCTTCTTCTGAATTAACTCCATTCACAGCTCAAACATGCCTCACTCCAGATGAGAACGAAAAATCTGTTGATCCTCATCTGTACAGATCTATGATCGGTTCCCTATGTATCTTACAGCAAGTCGTCCCGACATCACCTTTGCTGTTGGATATTGTGCTTAATATTAATCTAATCCTAAGGAGTCTCATGAGAAGGCAGTCAAACGGATCTTTTGTTATCTTAAGGGCTCCTCTCGTTTAGGTCTTTGGTATCCTTATGGTGGAAATTTTGACTTGCATGCTTATTCCGATAGTGATTCTAATGGTTGCAAGTTAAACAGAAAATATATCACTGGAGGCTGTCAATATCTAGGCAATTGTCTGGTATCATTGCAGAGCAAGAAACAGACTACCGTGTCTCTTTCCACGGGGGAGGTAGAGTATATTGCTGCTTCAAGCTGTTGCTCACAAGTGCTGTGGATACAACATCAGATGATTGACTATGGAATCAACTTTCTCCATACTCCATTATTCTGTGACAATCAAATAGCCATTGGAATAGCAAAGAATCCAATTCACCATTCCCACACCAAGCACATCGAGACACGAATTCATGCAATCCGTGATGCTAAGGAGAAGGGTTTTATTGATATTATTCCTATTAACACTAAAAATCAAAAAGCTGATCTTCTCACTAAAACGTTCGATAAACCTCGTTTTTATGAATTGATCTCCATGTTAGGATTAATATCATTTTAAAACTCGTTTTCTTAATTGTCTTATGTAATTTTTGTACATATTCCTTTCTTGTTCCCTTTCTTTGTTTCCTTTCTTTGTTTCCTTTTAATTTTAAGCTCCATAGCCTTTCATTATTTTATATAAAAATATATATTTTGTTACTTAGAAATTTCTCCAATCTTGCAGATTTGTAGAAATTTCGGGGAAGAATAACTCGTGTTTATCTGTTTGTATTGCAGTATAAAGTTTTTGCTACCTAAAAGATTTGAAGGAGGTCAACAGTATTGTGTTGGGATACGCATGATAGGCTCAGCCAGAACGCGAAGTAGACAGCGATCTTATGGCTAAACTAATAGAATAAGAAACTTATTAACTCGGATTACCCCCTTGACATTTTTGGCCGTCACAAAGTTTCAAGTCCTTGCCCAAAATGGATTGAGAACGTGATATCTTTTCTTTGATGAATCATTTTGAATAATCCTCTACACATATTTTCAAAAAGTGCTACTTGCTAGCTCCTTTTGTATCAAAGAAGCCCCTTACTGTATATTATTACGTGCTCATCTCCTCTGTTATGTGAACATTGACCTGGAGTGATGATCTCCTTTGTTATACGTAAGTATAGACCTGGAGCTCTAATCAGCACGTTATGATGATCTTCTTTGTTATATGTGAATATAGACCTGAAGCTCTCATCTGTCAAGATCAAATGATCATCTTCTCTGTTATACGTAAGTATAGACCTGGAGCTCTTATCATTTGAGAATTATAAGGTCTGTGCTTCATTTGAAAAGATTCTTGTTGTGTTCATCATGGGATAATCAAGCAGAGTTTATTATTTTGTTCAATACATCATGAGGACAGGATGAGTTTCTTTGCCAAATGTCTGTGGGGACTGAGTCATTTAAGTCTTCTTTAAACAAACCAAAATCATGATAACAAAAGCTGCAGTTCACTTGTTGAAAAGAAGAAGGCATGGGTATAAAAAGGACAAGTATATCATCAATCCCACCAAACTCTGATTCTCCGGAAAATCTCTTCAGCTTATTGTATCTCTATATCCTTTTATTTTACTTTTCTCTTGTCTTTTAGGTGGTCTAAATTTTGTGAAAACTTGTTAGGTTTTGTGGGGCTTATTTTTTATTTTTGATTCTTTTATTTTTGTCTTTGTCTTAATTTTTTCTTTTAAATAATTAAATATAAAAAAAAATTTGATTGAAATTTTTTTTTAGTTTTTGTGTCCAGTTCTATAGATTCGCGGGTAGTTTTGCTGCGCGAAACCATAATCTCGCCGGTACTTTCGCTCATTTCAGAATCATTTCGATTAAAAGATTTACCGGGCGAAACTATAGTTTCGCTGACAGCGAAACTATATGCTATATATGGTGTTATGCGAAATTGTTTGCTCATTTTCGCACCATCGTATGTTTGGTTGAACCGGAACCCTAAAAGTCGACTACCCGTACGATTTTCATTTCTAGTGTGTTTTTGAGGCGTTTGTTGATTTTTTAAGTGTTAGTTGTGTGTTTCGAACCTTCGTATATAGTTTAATCTAGGTTTTATCCTCATTAAATGGCCGTATTTGATTTTGTCTCTTCAGTACCTTCGCAGTTCTTTCTGCGAAAGTACAGTCGCTTTCAGCGAATCTGAACGAAAGTTCTCCTGTTCTCAGTGAAATTGTAAGGTTATGCTGTTCGAGCGAACTTGACAATTTCGCTTGACCGAACTCAGTCTCGCCTAGTCGAAACTATAGTTTCGGCCTACCGAAAATACGTCTTCGGCCTGGCGAAACTACTAGTGAACCTCTGCCGAAATTGCACTTTCGCTTGCCGAAACTACTATTTCGGCCAGCGAAACTATACTTTCGACTAGCGAAATTAATTTGGTTTTTCTTTCATTTATTCTTTTTAATTGTTTTTCTTTATTATTTATTTTATTACATCTTTCTAACGTGTTTCATCTACCACTTTTCAGATAAATGGGTAATTTAAAATTCAACGAGCGGAACAACATCACAGCTATTCTTGACGATCGGAATCCAAAGGATGCTGGATTTCGTGACTGTATACGTTGGCTCAGAGATTCTCCTATCGCGTATGCGATCTCTCATTCTCCGACCATATACGATCTTCACATTCGAGACTTCTGGAGATCTGCTGATTATGACACGAGAGCTAATCCTCAGAGGATTATAGCTAGAGTTCTGGAAAATGATATCTCCATCACTGTAGAGGTTATTGCACGAGTGCTGAGGCTTCAAGAAGATTGTGGAGATGAGGTGGTGTTAACTGATCAGGAGTTGTTTGAAGCCTTTAGGAGTATAGGATATGAGGGTCCTCCTTTTGGGACACGAAAAGAAATAAAAAAATCTTTTCTGTCCAAGGAGTGGAGATATATTGCTCACATATTTATTATGTGCTTGGATCATCGAAAGGGGGGAACGGATGGGTTAAACTTGGACTGGGCCAAGGCCATGATTATCTGCTGTAGAGGGCAAAAGGCCAATATAGCTAAGCTTATATTTGATTGTGTGGCCGAGAATGTGATGGCGCTGAAGAAGGATAAGTGATTGCTATATCCAAGGTTTATTCAGATGCTGATAGATGATCTAATTCCCAATGTGCCTAGACATAAAGAAATCAAAAGACTGGTTCAGATGAATACCAAAATATTTGCTGACTACTCTGCCATCAGGCATGACTTTAGCGGGAAGATCACGCATCTGTGGGTGAATATGTATCCAGCCGAAAGGTGGAACTATATTAGAAGGGTGATAGAAAGTGAGAACAAACATGCTGAGGAAACAAGAGAGAAGCAAGCTGAGTCGGTAAAGAAGAGGAAGAGGTATGCGAAAGAAAAAGGATATGATTTTGAGGAGGATATAGATGAGGTTGAGCAGGCATTGAGAGCTGAAAGGGAGGAAAGAACCAAGAAGAAAACTGATCAAGCTGATGTTGAGAGGATGGGTGAGAGGAGGTCAAAGCTTAAGCACCAAACTTTTACTAAGCCACAGAGGAGGGATGAGACGAGAAATTTAGATGAGGTAATCAGGAATCTTAACTCATCTCTTTCTAATGAGTTAAGTATGATAAAAATGAAGTTGACAAATCAAGAGTTGGGAGAAAAGAGGAAAGATGAGATGCTGGAAGGGATGTCCAAGATGCTGGTTGATCAGCATAATTTGATAAAGAGGCTATTGACTGAGGTTAACGAACTTAAAGATGCAGCCGGCCTGCCTAATCAGCTAACTCAATCTGAGTTAGATGATCTTACTGATATTTCAAGGTACTCATTTTTAAATGTGGGTACCTCATCCAAGGCAGGAGAGGGCTCTAGTTGTGCAGCAGATGCTACAGCTGGAGGTTCTGGTGAGAAGAATGTTGATGAGAGAGAGACTGAGGCTGTAAGGAAAGATGCAGAAGAACACGTGGAAGAGGTGATTGAGGCAGGGTTTATAGACTTGGGAATAAACATTGATACAGATTTGGTTGGTGAGGAGATCGTGAGAGATTCAGCTGTAGAGGGTGGACAAAAGACAGTTGAGACGATCTTGATTAATGAGGAGGAGGATGATGAGCAGCTAGTAGATTAAGATTCAGAGCCCGAGTATTATGAAGTTGATAAACGACCCTTGATTTGTGTGGCCAAAAAGGGCTCTGCTGATGGCGATGTGTTTGAGTTAGAGAAGGAGGACTGGTTTGTTAAGGAGAAAGAGCAAGAAGAACTAACCCCTCTATTCTAGAATATACAAGGGTCGAGCAGGAAAGAGGCTGAGAAGAAAACAATAAGTTGGAAATATAACTCAAGCCTGAAAATGTTTATGATAAAGAGGAGAGGAGGAAGGATTTCGTATTTACATAAAAGGAAGGCGTTCAAGACCTTGCCTAGATGGGATCTCAGGAGGCTGGCAGAGATTCCCTTGATTGACTCACAGAAAATTGAACGAGCAAAACTGTTGGAAGAAGAGATAAAACAAGGGCTAAACGACAATTTTGTGACTTTTGGATTCATGAAGGCTGAAAAGAAAAGATCAAAGAAGGACAAGGACTGGGAGACTGGAAAGGGGAGGATAGTGCTAAGGGTGAAGCCCCCGAAGACGGTGAGTAGGGTGAGGTTACCTGTTCCCCTTCCCCAAAGGCTTCAGAGGTTTGAAAAATGGTTCTAGGACAACAACACGGGGGAGGCGGTGATTAGGATAAAGGACGGAACTGAATTTAGACTTTTTGATCCAATGGAAGTATTTTCATTCTGTGATGAGGAGTTACTGGTTTTATGTGAAAACTATATCAAGGCTGGGGCAGGAGCAGAAACGAGAAAAGAGGAAAGCTTGTTCATGGAGGTTGCCAACAAGGCCCGAGGAGTTAGAGCTAAGGTAAGAGAGCTGGCTGAGAAAATTCGTGAGGCTGATGAAGTGAGGATGGACGTGCAGGACCTTACACGACAATTTGAACGAGCTAGTGCACATGGTGAAGATGTGACTATAGAAGGAGCTGAAGCAGAAGGCAGACCAATGGCTAGAGAAGAATATGGAGCTGGTGCTACTATCGAAGATGATCCAGTCGGTGAGGTCCAACCTAGGGGGAGTATTGAAGATCAAGAATAGGTTGGACTCACCTTAGATTACCTTTTGTTTACGTTTAAATGTAATAGGTTAAATGTTACTTTACTTTTGTAAGTATGTTAGTTATTTGTGTTTTGCTGCCCAGCGAAACTATGAGCGAAACTATAGTTTCGCTCATAGTCAGCAGTCTGTTTCTCCCGGTGAAACTGTGTTTCTCAGCCAGGCGAAACTAGGCTGGGGCATGATAGTTTCGCTGACAGCGAAACTGTCAGTGAATCTATCAACTCTATATATAGAATTTGTTTCTTTCATTGTAATCGAACCTTGCAAAACTCTAATTCGTCTGATCATTGTTGCAAGTGCATTTTGTAAGCTGGAATTACTTGGAAATATTATTGAGCTTTGTTCTATTAATTGTATTGGATTTGATTTGTTTACTTTTGAATACTTTTGGTCAATTCTTCATCTTCAAATGTTTTTAATGTGTATGTTATAGTGATATTGAACAATTCTCTCAATCAATTGTTAGTGATTCGATCTATTTGGACCAACATGGCTTCATCATGATCAGCCATTAGTGCTTGATTTGGAGATGCATCTTCAACTTGAAAGCTCCAGTCAAAGCCTCCTTCTTCAACAACAACTGCAGCTTGCTGTTTTGGCTTCTCATTCTGGTTCACTCCTTCAGTGTAGTTTGGTCTGGCTTGTGCTTGGCCACCATTTGTCTTAGGTGCCTTGCACTCCCTGGCAAAGTGTCCCATTTGGTTGCAGTTGAAACACTTCACCTTGCTTTTGTCCAGTCCAAACTTTCCACTGGATGCATTTCTAAAAAACTTCCTCCCTATTCGCTTGTAGAACTTCTTCGCTCTGTGAGTGAGAAGAGCCATCTGCTGGACTATCTCCATGTACTCAAGATCATCTGGATGGATACAGTCCAAGTCTTCAAGGGTGAAGAGAAAGCTGCCTGAACTTTCATCAGCAGACACAAAAGCATGAGAAGAGCTTGTCTCTTGCAATGGACTTCCTTGGATGTAGCTCTCCCTTGGTGTCTTAGAGAAGGTGATGAAAGGACCTTTTTGTGAGTTGTCAGGGCAGCAGATAAGATGATGCTGTGGTTCTATTCAATTCTTTTCAACCACATGAAGGGCTGAACCCTGTTGATTGCTGGAGTTACCAGATGGATTTTGCATGTTCATCTACATCTAGTAGCCACTGAGGATACCATACAACTCTGTAAGAGTAAAAGTTTTGAGGTTCTCAGTCCTTTTGATGACAACACAGTAGTGAGTCCACTGTCTTGGAAGAGAGGACATGAACTTCCTCATAATATCCCTGTTCTCAAGAGTTACTACAACATCCATTAGAGTATCCACAATCTCAACATACCTTTCACCTGTATTGTAGGTGAAATTCTCAAACTGCTGCTTTAGGAGGTCCTTTTTATTCTCCTTGGCTTCAGAGGGCCCCTCATACATGAGCTTTAATGCATCCCATAACTGCTTGGCAGTTTTGCACTTCTTGAAGCCCCTATAGATAGAGTTGGGAAGAGCAGTTTGGAGGGCAGTCATGGCCTTCTGATCGATATCTATCTTCTTCAGAATAGTCAGCCACTTCCTTTGGGATCATGCCACCTCCAGCAGCAGCTGAAGAGGTGCATGGAATGTTAGGTCCAGAGACAACAGATTCCCACATCCTGGAGTGTTGAGACTTGATGAATCCTTCCATTCTTTGACACCAAGTATCAAAGTCTTCAAGAGTGATCAGTGGGGTCTTTGTATTGTGCTAGTTTTCATATCAGCCTTTGAAATAGCTGCCATTTGAGTTGTTAAGTATTTTGTGAAAAACTGAGAGATCTAAGATGGTGAGATCTTACAATCAAGAGCCTGAAAAGCTTGATACCAATTGCAGGACCGTTTGAAGGGTGAGCAACTCAGTTTTCACAATGAGGAGAGACTTAGAACACTTAACAGATCAAATAGAGAACTGGCAGGTTAAGATGATACTAGAATAAAATAAGTAAACAAGAGACAGAAAGCTTAAGAACAAGATAATTGGTTTTCAAGGAAGATGTATATTGCTCTCAAGTTCTATTACAAGTGTTACAAAAGCATAGAAATAAAATACAAGAACCTGAGATACTTTATACTACCTCCTACAGCCGGCCATACTTCGAAAGCTAGCTGGAATCACTAATCTAGACAACAAGATCAATGAAAAGTCAAAAGGCAGATTGCCTTTTGACATGTGACTATGACATGCCATAGCTCACATCCTATTGTAATACAAAAAGGATAAAAGTACATAAAGTAGAAAGTTACAGACTCAAGACCTTAATCTACAGCTTCCTAAAGCATGGACCTTTTCACCAACTTGTGTAAAGTTGGTGAGCTTGCAGAGTGGCAGCGGAAAGTTGGTCAGCTTTTCTAAAAAGTTGTTGATCACAGAGAGCATGTCTAAAAAATCAGTCTTCTATATTTGAGGCTTTGGAAGACTTTGTCTTCTATGCTTCGGAAGACTTTGTCTTCTAAGCTTCGGAAGAATTGGTCTTTTGGCTTCGGAAGATTTTACACTTGTGCAATTTTCTTGTAATGTGTAAAACTTCCGAAGTAACTTCTACCATGCACAAGGTGAATGCATGCAGGGGACACCCTGACTATTTTGAGTGCATCAGCCTCTTGTATAATCCTTACAGCGTATTTACGAAAGCATTACTAAATACATGGGAAAGAAACTAGTTATACTAAAACATTAAACAACTATAGTTCTATTGTTTGAACGCATTTCTGAACCAATATAATCAAATATGATTATAATTATCATTAGAATTGCAACCATAAATCGCAAATGGAACATAATATCATTAGTGTTATTCGAAACCGAAACCAAACATATAACCACACGAATAACTCTTAAAATCAATCCAATCCTACCCGAAAGGCATCCGAAGACTCCATAACCATCTTCGAACACTCTTGCCTCAGAAATCCACAAATCCATCTTAATAACAACTGTTGATCTACAGAAACCATTATTGACCATTATGACAAGAAAACTAGTTGTAAGGACCACGAAACTACTCGTCTCCACTTAATTATAATGAAAAATCAAATTACAGTGGTGGAATGAAAGTAACCAGTCGAACAACAAAAAACGTAATGTTTGATGGATTAAAATAAAGTTTAATCAATGTAACATGATCAAGTAAATAGGATTTTCTTGTACGTCAATCAAAATTATGCATATACAGATTGGTGTATAAGAGTATTTATAAAAACATTACTAAATACATGGAAAAAGAACTAGTTATACTAAAACATTAAACAACTATAGTTCTGTTGTTTGAACGCACTTCTGAAACAATCTAATCAAATATGATTATAATTATCATCAGAAATGCAGCAATAAATCGCAAATGGAACATAATATTATTAGTGTAATTCAAAACCAAAACCGAACATACAACCACACGTATAATTTCTAAAATCAATCCACTTCTACTCGAAACTTATCAGAAGTCTCCATAACCATCTTCGAACACTCTTGCCTCAGAAATCCACTAAATCCATTTTAACAACAGCTGTTGATCTACACAAACCATTATTGACCATTAAGACAAGGAAACCAGTGTTAAGGAACACGAAACTACTCGTATCCATTTAATGAGAATTAATAATCAAATTACAGTGGTGGAATTGAAGTAACGAGACGAACAACAAGAAACTTAATGTTTGATGAATCAAAAAGAAGTTAAATCAATATAGCATAATCAAGTAAATAGGATTTTTTTTGTACGTCAATCAAAATTATGCAACTACAGATTGGTGTATAAGAGTATTTAAGAAAACATTACTAAAGTGCATCCGGGGATCTTCTGTGGAAGAACAACTTGTTGCGGATGAAGTCTACCAAGTGAAGACTCCTACGGAAGGCATAACTCCTACGGAAGACTAATGACCTACGGAAGACCAACACTTACATGTACTTCACCAAGTACTTCAAGTCAACAAGTCAAACACTGAGTGATGTAATAAAGTCAACTCCTACGAACGACTTTATCTCAGTCAGAGAATGTGTCACATCATAACATTCTCTGAGTAACTTTCTTACCACGATAAGAAAGTTACGGTTTCCAAGAAATTCACTGTTACCCTAACAGTAAATTCCTGAGCGTATAAATACAAGGCATAGGCTCACACTTATGACAGGGCTGAATACTTAACAATACATCAATCAATTATGATCAAACCCTAGCAGCCGAAACATCATTTACACCAAAATCATCAATAGAAACATAGCAACCGTGATCATCATCAATTATTATTTGTTCTACTATAATCATTAATCTGTTTTTAATGAAATACTTTTGAATCAAATCGTATTTGTTCATTCATTGCACTTAATTATTCTGTTCTTCATTATTACTTATTACTGCAATTGTTATTTCGTATTCAATCAATCAAACAACGAATAGTGATAATTCCGCGATCATTGTTCAAGTTAAGTCTAACCTGATAATTCCTGACTGCGATCCTTGGATTCACAGGTGGTATCAGAGCCTGGTGCTCATTGATTTAGATCAATTGATCTATCAGTGTTAGATTTGTTTGATTAATTGTTTATATCATTCGATCTATCGGTTTTCTGACCAGATCGATTGGTTTTGAGTAAAATTGCTTTTAAGTGATCATAACGTCTTGAGAGTTTGTAACCCAGATTCAAGGGTTTTATAGAATGAACTGATCAACATAAAAGTTGAGTTAGGCTTATCGATAGCTAACAAAGGCATTATACTCAACGTTTTGGTGTAAATCAATTTAAAAAAATCAAACTGTGATTTATCGTTCAGCGAGTACTGTTACATTGCTCGGTTAACATTAATCTACATTCTCATTAATTGATACGTAGATCTGTGTTATTGATGGATAATCAACAATTGTTCAGTTCAATTGAACAAAAACATATCAACAAACATTCTCGATTTGATATTAATCTTAATATTCATTAAGAGGATTGACTGATTTGTGACAGCAACAACTTAATTATTCGATAATTAAGAGTTTGTCATTAATTAGTTCATTGCAAAAGGAAGTCTGTTTTAGTTGAAAATTAATACATTAACCAAAATGAGTAATTCTTTTGGTGGATCATCATTCCAACCCCCAAAGTTGGAAACTAAAGTAGATTTTTGATCCTGGAAAATCAAATTCAGGAATCATGTGAACTACACTGATTCTGATTTGTGGGTATCAATAACTGAAGGTCCTTATATTCCACCAGCTCTTGGACCGGATTATAAAGACAATAATCAATCCATAAATACAAAAGATCTATCACCTGAGGATGTTAAAAAGGTTAAAGTCGATATTAGAGCATACAGTTTACTCAGTATGGCTTTACCTGAAGATATACTAATCAGGTGTGAGAACTACAAAACAGCAAATTCCTTATGGAAGATTTTGCATACTCTCTATGAAGGGAGCGATGAAATCAGAAGCATAAGGAAGCATACTCTTCGCTCCCAATATGAAACATTCTACCATATTGAGGGTGAATCAGTTCCTCAACGACTCCACAGGTTTATGCAATTGGTGACCGAGATGAACATCTTGGAATTAAAGTATACCAATGAGAAGTTAAACAAAAAGATGCTCCATACTTTGCCTGAAAGTTGGAAGCAGACTGTATCCATGTTCAAGAATACCCTTGATATCAAAACCATTGGTTTAGATACATTGGTAGCTAAAGTGGAAGCTTTTGAAATGGATGAAAAGTCAAGAAACAAGAGTGTGAGATCACATGTTAGTCCTTATCAATTTAAAGAAACTAAAAGTACTGGAAGTACTTTTATTTCTTACCATGATAATGACAGTTCCTGTACTTTGAGTGAAAATGAGGAAGAAGTTGGTTTTTATGCCTCAAAGCCTTCAAAATCATCCTCTCAAAGTAAATCAACAAAAGAAAAAAGAAGATCTGATGAAAGAAAGGATTAATTTGTATCATCAGCAAAGACTTCATCCAACAACAACAATCAAGCGGAGCCTATCACTGTGATTCTGGACTCTAAAGAACAAAAAGCAGCATTTCTAGCCTTCAGTTCAAGCTTCCAACCTTATTTGGGTAGCACTCTAACACCTGCTAACATTTGTCAAAAAGACCTGGAAGAACTTCATCCAGATGAAGTAGAAGAAATGGATATCCAGTGGCAAATGGCAATGATTGCATACAGAGCAAAGCAGTATGTGAGGAGAAATAAAAACTTGGCTGCAGCAGGTAGAACAACTAAGATTGAGGTTGATAAGTCAAAGGTGAGATGTTTCAAGTGCAATCTCTATGGACATTTCTCAAGAGAGTGCAATTAACAATCAACTTCTAACATGTGGCAAAATCAGCAACATCAATCTCATCAACATCAATCTAATCAACCATCATCAACTCCAAGATCCTTCAGACAACCTAATTAACTAACTCATCCCCACCAGCCACAAGTTCATCTGTAGGGCCAAGCAATTCCAAAGAAACTGGGCTTATAATTTTGCAAGATGGAACATGTGACTCGAGCATGTATGAAAAGGAGGTGTTGGAAGAAAATCAAGCTCTAATGGCCAACATGGAGAACAAAGTCTCACCTATGGCCAGAGAGGTAAGAGATAGATTGTGTTCATCAATGTGTGTTGAGGAAGTTCAAAGATATAGAGTCCATGCTCAACAACTGGCTAACAAAGTAAAAGAAACAGTGGTTTTAAATGAATCTCATGTAAGAGAGCATAAACTATATCAAATCAAATCAACTCTTTGCAAAAAGATTTAGATAAACTTGTTTCTGAAAATTACAACTTAAAAGCCCAAGTTGAGCATTTGACCACTTCCTTAACAAAATCCATGTCTGATCATGCATCAACTAAAGTGAAACTTCAGAAGTTTCAACTGTTATCTAAGCAATATGAGAAATTGTTAAATTCTCATACTGAATCAAAGAAAAGGTATGGGTTGGGATTCAATGCTGTTGCACCTACTCTGAATGATAATTACACACCCTTACCTGACTCAATGACAAACAGTTTATCAAACCATTTTGTGCCAAGCACCAACTTTGAAACAAAAATTGATCAATTGATAAATGGTAATGATTCTGATGTGAGTGAAACTAAGTCTTCTAAATCAGAACAATCAAACAAAATGACTCAGAATTTGACTATGATGAATGTGATGACTTGGATGATTCTGATGAACATGTTGAAAAAATTATGGATGAATTGGGTATTGGTAAGAATATTTCATTTGAACCAATCATTCCAAAAGTTCTTGAATAAACCAAGCTGCCTTATCCGCCTAAGCAAAGAAATATGTTGAAAACAATCTACAAGAGGATAGCTCAGCTAAATGAAGGTCTTCATGAGCTTAACAAAAAGCAAAAATCATCAACTAAAGATGGTGTGAAGTTCACATCTACAGAAGAAATCAAAATCTCTTCCACAGAAAAAGCAAAGAAAACACCATCTGTAGATCTCCGGAAGAAGAAAAATGCTGATCAATCAACATCTGTTGCAGATCTCCGTGCAGATCTCCAGAAGAAGAAGAAAAATGCTGATCAATCAACATCCGTAGTAGATCTCCTGAAGCAAAAATCTGTTGAAATCGTGGAAGATCAGCGGAAGCAAAAAGCAAAAACCATCAAGAAAGCCAAACAAAAAAAGATTGTGTATCCTAAGCAATAGAAGTTATCTGCTGCTAAACAAAAACCCTTTGATATCATGTAAGGGAAAAGCAAGGATTCATCAGCTGCCAAGTTTGAAAAAGAATTGGCAAAACAGAAAAGGAAGAAGAAGGTGAGTGTCCATGAAAGTGAGGAAGAAGAAAAGTATTGTAAATGGTGTGACATGAAAAATCACAACACTAAGGATTGTTACTTCAGCAGCTATTGTTCCATTTGCAATATGAACAATCACATGACTTCTGAATGTTACTTCAACAAACACTACGCAATTTGTAACAAAAATAACCATTGCACTCAGGAATGTTATTTTAACAAAAAGAGCAAAACAAAGAACACAAAAAGGCAACAATCGGAGAAGGCTGAATCAGGCTCTCAATCAAGTGATAGTCCAAAAGATTCAAAGCCAAAGAAGCAGTAGCAAAAACAAAAGCTGCCAAAAACAATGAAGCAACCATCTGCTGATGGTAAGCCTTTGAAGAAGAAAGAAAAACCACATCATCAACTCAAAACACCTCACAAAAAGGTGGATTTGACAGAGAAGACAGCAAATGCTGATGACACTTTCTTTGATCATTTTGAAAAGGGTACTCAAATACCACAATCAAAATCAAAAGATGATGAAACGTTCTTCAATCAGGGATCATCATCAAAATCAAAGCAGAAGCCAAACAAAGAGAAGGTGAAAGAAGAAGGAATTGAGAAACAAGAACAAGGTTCCACAAGTTCATCTTCAACAGAGTCATCCTCACCACAAACAAAACATAATGAATCAATTGAGTCTAAAGTCAACACTGAATCCTCAAGACTCATTCATGAGGGAGTAATAATTTTAGATACTAGTGGTAATAATTTTAGATACTAGTGGTAAACCCAAGATCATTAAGGCTTGGGTTCCCCATTCTAATTGATTTCTTTATGTATTCAGGAACAAACATGGAGGACTGACAACAAGTGGTATGTTGACAGTGGTTGTTCCAGGCATATGACAGGAAACTATTCTCTACTCCATGATTTCAAACATAAAAATGCCTCCTATGCGGCATTTGGTGGGGATAAGAAGGGAGGTAAAATTATTGGTGAAGGAATGGTAACTAATGGTGTACTCAAGTTTGAGAAAGTAAATTATTATGAAAATTTACAATACAATTTTCTGAGTGTATCTCAAATTTGTGATCAAAATTATACCACTTTATTTGATAGCACTAACTGTTATATTCTTAAGCCAGGTTTTCCCATTCCAGAAGATTGGATCCTTCTTAAAGCATCAAGAAAAGGGAACACATATGTTTTGGATATGAATAATACTGCACTCACAAGCAATGAAACATGCCTGCTGTCTAAGTCATCAGAAGATGAATCTCAGTTGTGGCATAGAAGGCTTGTTCATTCCAACATGAAGAACATGAACAAATTGGTGAAAAATGACCTAGTCATTGGACTTCCAAAAAGAGAATTTTATTGTTCCAATCATTGTTCATCTTGTTATAAAGGAAAACAACATAGAGTGTCACATAAATCCAAAACAATCAACACAAACTTAACACCACTCAAATTGCTTCACATGGATCTATTTGGTCCAACCAATGTGATGAGCATTGGCAAAAGGCAATATTATTTGGTGATTGATTTCAATAGATTCACATGGGTCTTTTTCTTAAAACAAAAGAGTGAAACATCAAAACATTAATGGAGTTTGTCACTAAGATTGAAAATCAACTTGATCTAAAAGTTAAAATTTTCAGGAGTGATAATGGATCTGAATTTGTTAATAATGTTCTAGATTCCTTTTGCGGGAATAAAGGCATAGCAAGGCAATTCAGAGCCCCCAGGATACCATAACAAAATGGAGTTGCTAAAAGAAGAAACAGAACTCTCATTGAAGCTGCAAGAACAATGCTAGCTGACTCACAATTATCAATCACCTTTTGGGCTGAAGCAGTGCACACAGCATGCAATGTTTAAAACAGAACTTTATTTGTCAAAGAACACAACAAAACACCATATGAGCTCTTATTTAAAAGAAAACCTTTCATAGGATATCTTAGAGCTTTTGGATGTCATGTGTCTATTTTAAACACAAAAGAACAATTGGGAAAGTTTTCTGAAAAAGCCTATGATGGTTTCTTTGTTGGGTACTCCTCAACATCTAAATCATATAGAGTTTATATTCCACAGCAAAACATTATGGAAGAAACACCTAATGTTTCATTTGATGAATCCTTATTTCCAAAAACGGTTAAAGGAACATCATGGTTGTTTGATACAGATGCATTAACAAAATCATTTAACTCGGGTTATTTGAATACTGTAGGTTCTATGGATACATGCTATCCATATGTTCCTCCAAACATGAATGAAGTATCATTATCTGCTGATCCTCCAAGACCATTACAACACTCTTTCAGTGTTTCTAATCCTGGCACTTCATATCATCCAAGAACTGCAGTACATGATCAAACAAACAGTTCAACATCTTCAGATAAAAACACAACATCAGCTGCAGTTAACTCTGCATCCACAGATGTTTTTCCCGCATCCGGAGAAATGATCATTACATCCGCAGATGTTCCATCTACACCTGTAGATATCCTATTCTCTGAAGATGCTGCAATACATTCTAAGGAAACCAAGTCAGCAGATCAACAAACAACATCCGTAGATGTTCCTGTAACTCCTGCGGAAGCACGAAACACATCCGTAGATGTTCCTGTGGAAGTTGTTCATAATGCTGCTGATGCTCAAACTCATGAGGAGGGATATCATTCAGCTTTAGAGGATCAAAATGATGAAGATCTTGACTATTTTGTTGATTCTCCATCTCAGCTGGATCACTCTCCATCAAGGAATATGACTAATTTGGAATCATCTATTCCAGTTGCATCTATTCCAACAACAAGAATTCATAAAAGTCATCCAATAGACAATATTATTGGTGACCTTAATTAAAGAACTACTAGAAGTCAAGGGGGAGCAGCCAACATTTGTCTCTTCACATGTTTTCTTTCATAAGTGGTTCCTCCCAACATAACTGCTGCATTGAAGGATAACAGCTGGATTGAAGCTATGCAAGAGGAGCTTCAACAATTCAGAAAGCAGAAAGTCTGGAATCTAGTTGATCTTCCTAAAGGTCAATATCCAATTGGCATAAGATGGCTTTTCAAGAATAAACTAGATGACAGAGGCATTATTGTGAGAAACAAAGCAAGGCTGATAGCACAAGGTTATACCCAAGAAGAAGGAATAGATTATGATGAACTCTTTGCACCAATTGCAAGGATTGAAGCAATAAGAGTATTCCTAGCCTATGCCTCACATAAGAAGTTCATAGTTTACCAAATAGATGTAAAATGTGCTTTCTTATATTAGAAAATTGATGAAGAAGTCTATGTTGCTCAACCTCCGGGCTTTGAGGATCCTGATTACCCACACAGGGTATACAAGCTTGACAAAGCTTTGTATGGTCTTCATCAGGCTCCAAAAAAGTGGTATGAAACATTATCATCATTCTTACTCAAGCATGGATATAAAAGGGGAACAATAGATTAGACTCTCTTTTTCAAACAAGAACATCAAGACCTCTTGGTTGTCCAAATTTATGTAGACGACATTATTTTTGGCTCAACAAACAAGAGATTGTGTGAAAGCTTTGAAGGTTTAATGAAATCTGAATTTCAGATAAGTTCCATGGGAGAATTAACCTTCTTTCTTGGTTTACAAGTTCATCAGAAACCAGATGGCATCTTCATTAATCAGGAGAAGTATATTCATCAAATCTTGAAGAAGTACAATCTTGCTAATACTTCTTCATGCAAAACACCAGCATCCATAATAGACAAGATTGTACCTGATCCTACAGGGAAATCATTTGATGAAAGACTGTATAGATCAATGATAGGATCTTTAATATATTTAACTGCAAGCAGACCTGACATAATGTTTACTGTGTGTGTTTGTGCTAGGTACCAATCAGATACTAAAGAGTCACATCTAAATGCTGTTAAGAGGATCTTCAGATATCTCAAAAGGAAGCCAGCTCTTGGACTTTGGTATCCTAAAGATGGAGAATTCAACCTCTATTCATACTTTGATAGTGACTTTGAAGGATGCAACAACAAAAGAAAATCCACAACTGGTGGATGTCAATTCATAGGACCAAGACTTGTCTCTTGGCAGTGCAAGAAGCAAACAAATGTATCAGTATCCATAGCTGAGGCTGAGTACATAGCTGCTTCAGCTGGTTGCTCTCAGGTTCTTTGGTTGCAAAACCAATTACTTGATTATGTTTATAATTTCCTTCAAACACCAATTCATATTGATAATTCTGCTGCTATGTTCATCACTGCAAATCCAGTGCAACATAGTAAAACAAAACACATAGAAATCAGATACCATTTTCTGAGAGATTGCTCAGAAAAAGGTTTAATCAAGTTAATCAAAGTGGATACAACAAATCAGCTTGCTGATTTATTCACTAAAGCATTTGATTCAGTTAGATTTACTTTTTTGATTGAATCTTTGGGCATGATTAACTTAGATTAATCATCTGCTAACTGAAAAGCATGAGTCCTTGTATATATTCATATGCAAAATCCAAAAACATTCATAAAACAATATAAAAATACAACAAGAATATCTTAATTATTTGTTTTCATATCTAGCAGTCCATTTTAATGGGAATTGATATTACACTATGTCTTTGCTTCTTTCCTGAGTTTTTAACTTTCACTAAAGACTAATCAGAAGTGCTTTGATATGTGTGTATGTTCAGCTTGAGTGGAAAATACACTAAGTGCATGCATAACATAATGAAAAGGTAACTATCTGAGGGAAATTCATAAAATCATGAGTCTGTCCTTATATATTCTCAATTATTAAAAAAAAACATTCATAAAATCATAAAAAATACAAAAATATTGTCTTAGTTATGTTGACTTCTTGTTTCAGCATATCATATATGGGAAATGATAGTACACTATGTCTTTGCTACCTGCCTGAGTATTTAACTCTTACTACAGACGGATCAAAAGTGCTTTGATATGTGGGTAGGTTCAGCTTGAGTGGAAACTACACTAAGTGCATGCATAACATAATGAAAAGATGACTGTCTGTGGGAAATTCTATTTTGAGGATCAAGCAAGTAAGTCTTATCCTGATGTGATCAACTCACTCACCCAAGCATAGTGTGTAACAACACTTTATAACTTCTATCTTTGCAATTCATATTCCCTTTGTTTTGTGTAAACAAAGACCTGGGATTATGATCACCTTGGTATACATCTGTAACCAACTGGTGAATAGATTATGATCCTCATCATCCCTCTGTTTTGCGTAAACAAAGACCTGGGTTAAAGGCACCTCTGTTTTACGGAAGTAAAGACCTGGTGACCTGATGATGATCATATCTCAGCTCTCAAAAGAATCCATTGTGATCAACTGTATATTAACTTAAGAGCTTTTGCATCAATGCATTAATGAAATGTAAAATACATCTCAAGATAGAACTTATAACTTAAAGTACATAGTTTCTAAGTGTGAAAAAGTGATGACTTGACTCATAAATGGAGGACAAACTCTAATGTGAATTGAATGTGGAGCCCATAATTGCCTATCTTTAATCAACATCAAAACATGATAAACTACATGCCTAGTTGAACACATACTCCTGTTTGAATTTTTGTGGAATCTCATACTTGCAATCAGCATTAGATTCATGTCTCATATCATCAAACAAATCGATACAGGAAGATGCTTAGTGTCATAGTATGATCCCATCATATGTATATATGCTTGTACATAAGTTTTTAATTCTTTTTGTTTATAATTTTAGTTAAGTTATTTCCAGTTCTATTGGACAGACTAGTGTCTTTCATGCTATTTCCTAGATAAATTTATGATAAATGCATCAGTTCATCATTAATCACAAATTTAGGGGGAGTAGTTAATGCATGAAATCATGAAATCTGAATCAGGAAATCTGAATTTTTAATCAAATGAAGGAATTAGGACTTGAGCACTAACTTGGATACAGGATACATGAGGTTTTTCAAGTCAAATCATTTCTTGCATAATTGACATGTAGACAAAGTCAACAAGGTCCAAAAGCAACAAATGGTTCTAACATGTTGATAGAATCATACAAATCAATAAGTTTCAAACTTTTCAATTCAGTAGAAGCTACAGTGCATTTTTCTCATCAGCAGATGCTATAGTGCGAAACATAAAACAAGAAAAATATGTCCATCTGTAGATTGGCAACCTACGGATGTGCTGATATTTTAAAGTATAATACATTTCCATGGATTGGTAACCTATGGAAAATCAAATTATGCTTTATCAAAATTTAGTTCTTTCAAAGTTAGGCATCCGTAGATGATCTACGGAAGAACTAGAATCTGCGGAATCAATAAAATTCCATGGAAGGGTAATAAGGAAGAGGGTCCCACTTCATTTAATAAATGAAATTAATAAGTCCGAGGGAGTATAAATGATGTTTTTGACTTGTCACTTTTATTCACTTTTTCAGAACACTTTTTCAGACCTAGAAAATTGTTCACAAAACGTTAACCCCTCTTTCCGCCAACATTCAAATTACTCTCTTCAAAACATCAAACCATACACTAAACTTGATCTGAGATTCAACTCTCGATCATTGTTTACAAGATGGCAAATAGATTCATGAGAGAGCACAATGTCTGTGCTTTTCTAAATGCCGACCACCCTGTGTCTGAAGGGTGTCGAGACATCATCTGATACTTAAGAAGATCTAGGCTGTTCTATGCCTTGTCGGCGAAGCCTGTAATATATCAAGAGCATATTGTCGACTTCTGGAACTCTTTTGAGATAGAAGAAGAAGGAGAAAGTGAAGTAATATATGCAGATATTAAGAATAGACGACTGAGAATTGATGAGCAGATCATAAGAAGGGTTCTTGAGCTGGGAGAACAAGAGGCAGGTCACCCAGATGTGTTTGAAAATGAATATATTGAGAAGATTTTCTATTTAATGGGTTATGATGGTGATTTTGACAAGGGAGAAATCAAGAAAGGAAGATTGTGCAAGCCTTACCGATTTCTATGTCACACTTACCTAAAGTGTATCTCAAACAGGAAATCCGATTTAGATAGATTTTCAAGGCATATCTTCTCAGGAATCAATGGAATCTTTGAAGGGAGGACCTACAGCTATGCAAAGTATATCTTTGGATGCCTATGTGATCAGGTCAGGGTCCAAAAGGCTGACAAAATGTTCATGTTTCCAAGGTTCATCCAACTGATCATCAATGCAGAGCTGCCTTCAATTGAAAGAGGAAGTGATGTGTTTGTACAAGCCCACTTGGGAAGATTTGTGTTAAACAAGATAAGTGGGAAATATGAAGGAGAGGAAATGCCAATGTTTGCACATGTGGTTGATCCTAATGCTAATATTCCACAAGAGTTGGTGTATGAAGATCAACAAGACAGTTCTCCTGTTGCTACTGAACAAGCATCCCATTCTCCTCCACAATCACCCATTCATCAACACCTTCCATCATCACTAATTCAATCACCTGCAAGTGATCACACTTTGCCTTTTTCTCCTTCACACTCCCAAACATCATTAAACACTGGTGCTACTGAGGCAGTTTCTCAGACAGGTGAAAATACGTAGCCTTTAACAATTTCCCAACCTCAAACACCAATAAACTCCAACAACACAGAACCCTTCTCACCCACCTCTGAACATCAACTCCATCAAGAGCCAGTATTCATAGCAGCTGAATCAAACTCAAGCACTACAAGTACAGTTCCCACTGAAGTAATAAACCTTGAGGAAGCTGATGATATTGTGGAAACTGAGAAAACTGAAGAAGTGTTTTTGAAAGAAGATAAAGAACAAGAACAAGAAGTTGAGACAAAGGCTGTGAGTGAAGGGAAGTTTGAGGATGTAATTGCTTATCATGAAGATGATTTGAGTGATGATGACATTCCTATGAGTAAAAGTTATCTAGTGGCTGAGTATAACTAGTTGACTGTTAAGTCAAAAAAAGGTTGGAAAGAATAAGAGAGTTAAAGGGAATGATGAAAGAGAAGGATGAGCTGTTGAGTAAACAGGAAGCTTCACTGAAAAGATTAAGAGAAGATGCTCAAACCAACAATGAAGTGATTGATGCACTAAATGAGCTGGTTAGAGAGCTTAAAGAGTCTGTGAAGTATGAGAAGGAAAAAAGTGAGAAGGTATTGATGGATCTAAACAAAGCAAACGAGTCTTTGATTGAACAATCAATGATGTTGAAAATGAAAGATGAAGAAATTGCTGAGCTCAAAATGAAGATTTGTGCTCTGGAATCTGATGAGCAAGCAACGAAGGCCACAAAAGAATCTACTGATGCTTCAAAGTCAATCATACAATACAGCAGAAAAAGAAAATATCTGGGCTCTTTCAAGAAAGAAGTGATAGAAATTGAAGACTCTCCCAAAAGAGTAAAAATTATGTCTCCTGAACATACTCCTTCAGTGGATTTATCTACTGTGAAGGCTATTTCTCATGAAGATAGTGAGAGTGATGAAGAATGGAATGAGCTGACAAAGATTGAATCTCCCAAAGAACAAAAAGAATCAAAAGGTGATGATCTACTGACAACTAAAGACATCTTGGAAGAGAGGCCAGAGTCAGCAATGTTCATGAATCTGATCAACCATGGCTTTCCATATGACTTGGTAGAAAGAATGAATATGAATGAGATGAAGGATGTACTTAAAGAATTCGAGCTTGCAAGATTTATGATCCCCAACTACAACTATGAAACCTCCACAGCATTTCAGTTTGTTCAGAAAATAAAGAAAGAGCTACGTCACTATGAGACAGCCAAACTCAGCAAATACAATATGACTTGTTGGTTGCAAGGTCATAATTACAAGATGCATGAGCTGAAACGGAGATCAGTGGGATAGCTTAGAAGGATGATGGAACATGTAATGAAAGTAGAATTAGAGACAGGGGTGAAATTCAGGACTGAAGCTCCAAATCCTACATATGAACATCAAGCAAAGACTCCTGCAGAACCAGTGACTGTTGAAAGCAAAGTTCAATTCAAAGGAAAGGAAAAATTAATCAAAGAACCAAAAGAAGTAATACCAGGCAAAATATGGCCACTTGGTACAACAGTGAGAGAGATTACAGAACAAAAATCAACATTGATTGAACTATTTGATCATCTCACAACTCCCAGTTCTGTTGAAGAAAATAGGATTATGGCCTGGAAATATGATCAAGACTGGGACTGTGCAGTCATTAAAAGAACTTCTGGAAGGATTCAATACTTCCATTCAGTGGAAACAATACTGTCTCTCCCTGATTATGACATTCAAGATCTCCAAATCTTAATCATTACTAACTATCCAATTAACCCAAGAGGAAGAGATTTCTCTATGGCAGTGGGTAAGCTAAAGAACAAGTTTAAAGATGATGTGTTAAAAGAAGTCAGAAGAGATGATTTTGAGCATAACAAAAGAAAACAAGTGCAAAGAAGATCAAAATCCAACTCCTCCTCATTGGTTGATGATGAATTCTTAAGGAGAGTTGGATACTCAAATAGAAAGACAGCAACCATCAAAAACATCGAAGGAAATCAATATACATTTCCCATAATTGAATGGGGATATGTTGAGAGGACCAAGGAGCTGGTGCTGTTAAGAAATGAAGAGAGGAAGAAGGCTCAAAGTATAAGAATTTTTTATCCTGTGGAAATCATGCTTCTCCATCCAAGCTACACTTCCTATCTTCATGATAAGTATTTTCCTAAGCTGAATGATGAACAATCACAAAGTGACATATGCTTATATGTGCACCTTATTCAAGTGATAGATAAACTGTAGGCCAAAGCATACAAGATAAGAAAGTATGAAGATAGCCAGCTGATTGGAACAGAGATCAAAGAAGTGACTGAATTGAGAATCTCTGAGCAAGATGAACTAGAGATAGTTCACAATAACAATGTTTTGGAAACCCTTACTATTTAAGATGATGTTCTGGGGTGAAGTTTTGAAACATTAAGGATGATCTGCAAGATGGAAATCAAATACAGATATGATGATCAGAAGGTTGCAGTCTCTTACTTCAACAATAAGATGGTGACAAGAGTGAAAGAACTTTCAAGTCTGAAAAGCTGATTATCAAGTATCTAAGCCTAAGGGGGAGTATTGTTGAGTCTAGTCCTGATAGGTCTAGATACATTGTATAGGCTTAGAACTTGAATCTATCTTTTGTAATAAACTTTTGTAAATCATTATCTTAATGTATGCTTTATATGTATAGGTTAACCCATAATTGTGTTGATTTATATGTTTGATTACAGGTTTAACAGTATAATTAGTCAATTTCACAAAATTGACTAAGTGTAAGAAACATCTACGGATGAACATTTTTGTTCTTCCGTAGATAATCTTCTGAAACAAAGTAAAGTGCATCCGGGGATCTTCTGCAGAAGAACAACTTGTTGCGGATGAAGTCTACCAAGTGAAGACTCCTACGGAAGGCATAACTCCTACGGAAGACTAATGACCTACGAAAGACCAACACTTACATGTACTTCACCAAGTACTTCAAGTCAACAAGTCAAACACTGAGTGATGTAATAAAGTCAACCACTATGAATGAGTTTATCTCAGTCAGAGAATGTGTCACATCATAACATTCTCTGAGTAACTTTCTTACCACGATAAGAAAGTTACTCTTTCCAAGAAATTCACTGTTACCCTAACAGTAAATTCCTGAGCCTATAAATACAAGGCATAGGCTCACACTTATGACAGGGCTGTATACCTAACAATACATCAATCAATCACGATCAAATCCTAGCAGCGGAAACATCATTTACACCAAAATCATCAATAGAAACATAGCAACCGTGATCATCATCAATTATTATTTGTTCTACTGTAATCATTAATCTGTTTTTAATGAAATACTTTTGAATCAAATCGTATTTGTTCATTCATTGCACTTAATTGTTCTGTTCTTCATTATTACTTATTATTGCAATTGTTATTTCGTATTCAATCAATCAAACAACGAATAGTGATAATTCCGCGATCATTGTTCGAACTAAGTCTAACCTTATAATTCCTGACTGTGATCCTTTGATTCACAATAATCACACAACAATCAAGTATATAGGATTTTCTTGTACGTTAATCAAAATTATGCAACTACAGATTGGTGTATAAGAGTATTTATGAAAACATTACTAAATACATGGGGAAAGAACTATTTATACTAAAACATTAAACAACTATATTTCTATTGTTTGAAGGCACTTATGAACCAATATAATCAAATATAATTATAATTATTATCAGAATTTCAACAATAAACGCAAATGGAACATAATATCATTAGTTTGATTCAAAACCAAAACCGAACATATAACCGCATGAGTAACTTTTAAAATCAATGCACTCCTACCGGAAACTCATCAGAAGACACCATAACCATCTTAGAGCACTCTTGCCTCAGAAATCCACAAATCCATCTTAATAACAACTGTTGATCTATAGAAACCATTATTGACCATTAAGATAAGGAAACAAATTGTAAAGACCACGAAACTACTCGTATCCACTTAATAAAAATCAATAATCAAATTACAGTGGCGGAATGAAAGTAACCAGACGAACAACAAGAAACGTAATGTTTGATGAATTAAAAAGAAGTTAAATCAATGTAACATAATCAAGTAAATAGGATTTTCTTGTACGTCAATCAAAATTATGCAACTACAGTTTGGTGTATAAGAGTATTTACGAAAACATTACTAAATACATGAGGAAAGAACTAGTTATACTAAAACATTAAACAACTATAGTTCTATTGTTTGAACGCACTTTTGAAACAATCTAATCAAATATGATTATAATTATCATCAGAATTGCAACAATAAATCGCAAATGGAACATAATATCATTAGTGTTATTCGAAACCGAAACCGAACATATAACCACAAGAATAACTCTTAAAATCAATCGAATCCTACCCGAAACTCATCAGAAGACTCCATAACCATCTTCGAACACTCTTGCCTCAGAAATCCACAAATCCATCTTAATAATAACCGTTGATCTACAGAAACCATTATTGACCATTATGACAAGAAAACTAGTTGTAAGGACCACGAAACTACTCGTATCCACTTAATAAGAATGAATAATCAAATTATAATGGTGGAATGAAAGTAACCAGAAAAACAACAAGAAACGTAATGTTTGATGTATTAAAATAAAGTTTAATTAATGTAACATGATCAAGTAAATAGGATTTTCTTGTACGTCAATCAAAATTATGCAACTACAGATTGGTGCATAAGAGTATTTACGAAAACATTACTAAATACATGGGAAAAGAACTAGTTATACTAAAACATTAAACAAATGTAGTTCTATTGTTTGAATGCACTTCTGAACCAATATAATCAAATATGATAATAATTATCATTAGAATTGCATTAATAAATCGCAAATGGAACATAGTATCATTAGTTTGAATCGAAATCAAAACCAAACATATAACCACACGAATAACTTTTAAAATCAATCCACTCCTACCTGAAAGTCATCAGAAGATTCCATAACCATCTTAGAACACTCTTGCCTCAGAAATCCACAAATCCATCTTAATAACAACTGTTGATCTACAGAAACCATTATTGACCATTAAGACAAGAAAACAAATTGTAAGGAGCACGAAACTACTCGTATCCACATAATAAAAATCAATAATCAAATTAAAGTGGTGGAATAAAAGTAACTAGAAAAACAACAAGAAACATAATGTTTGATATATCAAAAAGAAGTGAAATCAATGTAACATGATCAAGTAAATAGGATTTTCTTGTACGTCATTCAAAATTATGCAACTACATATTGGTGTATAAGAGTATTTACGAAAGCATTACTAAATACATGGGAAAGGAAGTAGTTATACTAAAACATTAAACAACTATAGTTCTATTGTTTGAACGCACTTCTGAACCAATCTAATCAAATATGATTATAATTATCATCAGAATTTCTACAATAACTCGCAAATGGAACATAGTATCATTAGTGTTATTCAAAACCAAAACCGAACATATAACCACACGAATAACTCCTAAAATCAATCCACACCTACCCAAAACTCATCAAAAGACTCCATTTTAACCATCTTCAAACACTCTTGCCTCAAAAATCCATAAATCCATCTTAATAACAACTGTTGATCTACAGAAATCATTATTGACCATTATGACAAGAAAACTAGTTGTAAGGACCACGAAACTACTCGTATCCACTTAATAAGAATGAATAATCAAATTGCAGTGGTGGAATGAAAGTAACCGGATGAACGACAAGAAACATAATGTTTGATGGATTAAAATGAAGTTCAATCAATGTAACATGATCAAGTAAATAGGATTTTCTTGTACGTCAATCAAAATTATGCAACTACAGATTGGTGTATAAGAGTATTTACGAAAACATTACTAAATACATGGGAAAAGAACTAGTTACACTAAAACGTTAAACAACTATAGTTATATTGTTTGAACGCACTTCTGAACCAATCTAATCAAATATGATTATAATTATCATCAGAATTGCAACAATAAATCCCAAATAGAACATAGTATCTGCAGGACCATTTGAAGGTGTTCAATGCAAATCAGTTTTACAATAAGGAGAGACTTAGAACACTTAACTGATCAAATAGGGAACTGGAACTTTTTTGGTGATACTATGAGAATACAAGTAAAGAAGAGATAGAAACTTAAGAACAAATAGATTGGTTTTCAAGGATAAAGTATATTGCTCTCAAGTATTATTACAAGTGTTACAAAGCATGAAAATAAAATACAAGGACCTGAGATACTTTATACTACATCCTACAGCCGGCCATACTTTGAAGGCCAGCTGGAAACACTAATCTAGACAACAACATCAACGTAAAGTCAAAAGGCAGATTGCCTTTTGACAAGTGACTATGACATGCCATAGCTCACATCCTATTATAATACAAAAAGGATAAAAGTACATAAAGTTGAAAGTTACAGACTCAAGACCTTAATTTATAGCTTCCTAAAGCATGGACCTTTTCACCAACTTGTGTAAAGTTGGTGAGCCTGCAGAGTGGCAGCGGATAGTTGGTCAGCTTTTCTGAAAAGTTGTTGATCACAGAGAGCATGTCTTCTCTGTCTTCGGAAGAAATCAGTCTTCTATCTTTGAGGCTTCGGAAGACTTTGTCTTCTAAGCTTCGGAAGACTTCATCTTTGGTTTTGGAAGATTTGGTCTTTTGCTTTGGAAAATTTTACACTTAGTGTAATTTCTTAGCAGTTTGTAAAACTTCCGAAGTAACTTCTACTATTCACAAAGTGCATACATGCAGGAGACTTCTTGACTGTTTTGTGTGCATCAGCCTCTTTCAATTACCTTACAAACTCCCCCTAGGCTGATGTTACCAAAACAAAATAGATGCTTAGCAGATTCCAATCCTCATGTCTTGATCAGTAGTGTACAATCATGACATGGATGGTTTTCCTCATGCAATAGGCTCTACTTTGAATGGAGTTGATTGAGCAGCCTTTTAGTGCACTTTCTCAGGATGCTATTACTCATCCTGAGATGATGAGGAGGATTCCTTGGACTTTTTTTTCTTTCTTTTGTCCCTTCTGATGGCCATCCTTTTCCTCAATCTATACTTCAACTGAGGAGTTTAGCCTGCAGCACCAGATTGGCTTTCTGTGCTCTCCATAGTTAGCTCCTTATTCCCTATTTGATCAGTAGGAGGGGATTTAAAACCCTGCTGTGAGTCAAAAGATAAAGTTGGCTTAGGTGTAACTTCAGGTTCAGGTTGTATTGTCTCTTCAACCTTCACCTCAACTTCAGGTGCAGCTTGACTTGGTGGAGAATGCAAGTCAACAAGCTGACCTTCTTTAATCTTCTGCTTGATCCTCCTGATGTGCTCATCCATTGTGGATAGAGACATGGGACCAAGTCTCCTTCCAGAGAACCCATACAGCTTCAAGAAAGTCACCATCTTGTTTTAGCAGACTTCTTTTCTTGAGCTCTGATGGTGGCTCTTGTTTTAGCAGCTTCCTCTCTCATTTTTCTCTTAACAGCTTTCCTTTGAGTTTGACCCTCTTCATCAAGCTGTTTTAGGTACTCAAATTCAATATATTCATATAAGAGGGGATTGAGGGCTGCTACCTGGTAGAGACCTGTGGCACTCAGATAAGCTATCATTTTCTGTCTTTCTTGTTCCCTACTTATCTTAGTTTTTTCCTCTTCAATAGCCACAGACTCCTTCTCAGGACTTTCATGAACTGGAGAGAGGACAAGAGCTTTCTGTTGTTTCTTTCTTTTTCTCTCTTCTTTGATTTTAAGGAGCAATTCTGCTGCCTCAGCCTCCTTCCTCTCTTTATACAACTTCTTGTCTGCCAGTTCATCCAATTCTGCCAAGGGGAGAGAAATTATTTCATCTATGTTGTAATTCCTAAGTCCCAGATAGTTCAATCTGGCTACTCCTAAATCATCATTCTGAGTATCAGGCCTATGAGCAGCCCTGATTATAGCTTGCATGAAGCTTGGGACTTTACCAGATTTTTCTCCCCTGCCTTCCTCTTCTTCTCTCTCTTCTCCTCCTCAATCTCCTCAGAAGTCATTTTCCTTTTCCCTTTGTTAATTGTTGGCCTATATGACTCAGGATGGAGAGAGCTTTGGCCTTCAGATTATTGTGATGAGCTTGAGCTATGGCCATAGAGAGGTCGTGATACACCTTCACCTGCAGGTGAGTCACTAAGGGTACTGGGTGCTGAGGGTGAGCCTGTCTCAAGGTTCACAGGTTCTTCTGCTGGGCCTTCAACTGAGGTTTTCCCTTCAAAGCTAACCTTAGGGTCTGCCTCAGTATCCAGCTAACCAACGGTTTTCCCCGCTAGCCTCTGTCCATATAAAATTGCTCTTTGTCTGAATTCCTTCAACACCCATTCTTGAATCACTTCAGCTAACCTGCCAGCCTGTCTGTTTTGGCTTGGGTTGATGAAAGGCAGGTTAACCAAGTTCATACCATCATGGAAACTCAGGGTCTAAAAGTTGAAGAGTTCCTGCTGCCCCTAAGCCCTTGATAGCACCAATGTCATTCTTGAGTAATCATACCACCATCCCATTATTGGATTTTCAGCTAAGTGGGATGGGGCAGGCATGGACATTGGAATTCCTTCCTCAAACAGTTGTTGAAATAAGGCCTTCACATCAGTATGAGCCTGAGGAAGTTGTTGAGTCTGGACAACTGCAAATGAGGGTGGTGAGTCCCTATTGTCCATACTCATGACAGAACTCCTAGGTTCTATGGTTGTAGGGACTTTCTCCCCCTTTTTGGTAGCATCACCCACTTGCATAGGTGAGCTGGAGGTTAAATCCACTACTTCCAGAGGTTCTTGTGGACCTGGTTGAGTTTGTCTTAATGGTCTCTCAGCTAGCTTGCCCTTGAGATCGATGATCTCAAGTTGCTGGTCAATGACCTTCTTCTGTAAAGTAGTCACTTGAGATTCCAAGTGACTCACCTTGGAGACCAAAGAGGTGCATAAGTCTTCTAATTATTGCACCTTTAGTTTCAGACTCCCCTCATCTTCAGATGAAGAATCATGGGGGGATGAGAGAATTGGACTGATGTCTTCTTCCTTATCACCAGCATAGTATTCTTGGCTGCTGGATTTCCTCTGCTCACTGACAGCTTCAAGTGAAGTGTCAATGGGCTGAGTTTCCATGGATGAGGTCTTAATGATGTAATCACTAGCAGTAGTGAGAGCCTCTTCCATATGGACCTCCTGAACTTGTTCAGGGAGATCCACCTCAGTTTGGGGTGGATGATGTGGGCTAGACAGGGGAGTGGCAGGAGCACTCATCTATCCTTGAGCAAGGGTGGAGAAGAGAGACTCATGGTACTCACTGAATCCCATGTCTTCATCATCATAGAATTCAAGGTTTGGGATTGGTTGGTTGAGATCAAGAGGCTGGGGATGGTAACTGTCCCCTGAAGGTTGTTCACTAGAGTTTTGAGACTCTGAGTGAAGGCTTAAGGCAGTTTGGGTTATGAGCTCTTCAGGCTGAGCATGAGGAACCTAGCACTGATAGCATGAGAGATGGGAGTGGTTTGCTCCTCAAGGGAAATGGGAGCTCCAGTGTGCACTTCCACTTGTATGGGTGATAATATGGGTGCCTGCTCAGACTGAATAGCTTGAGCAGGGGTTCGTTTGTATTTTCTAGAGTAGGTGATGGTTATTGTAGGTTAAGATGATGGTTGAGAGACAACAGATGTGGGTTCAACACTAGCTGGTGCTGCTAGGTTGTCACCTTGAGCAACGAGCTCTAACATTTTGGGGACAATGGCTGTTTCTACCCCGGAGAATCCCACAGTTGGTTTTCTTATTATTGTAAAGATGCCGGGTTTTATCTGTCCTAATTTAAGAGTTTTACTTGTTCCCCTCAACTGTGAGCCCAGTTCACAGTTAAGAATATGCTGGACATATCTAGGGAACATGTAATACTCTAAGGAGTCCAAGTTTGAAAGCAGATTAAGGTAAACAAAGTGAGAATACCTGAACTTGACCCTTTGAACCAGTCCATGGACTATGAAGGACAGATCCTCAGGAATCTGGTCCCATCTTCCATGCTTATTGGACAAGCTGTGTATGATTACATGGAGGAGGTACTTCCACTGGGAAGAGACCTTCCCTTTCCTGAAGGTTCTGACTGAAAAGTCTCCATCATATCCCATCTATGCAAAGGACTGATTAACAGCAGATTTTGGAAAAGACAAATCACCTTCTGCATCATCTAGCTGAAGATGGGTGTTGATGATGGCCGGAGTGATAAATATTGTCCTCCCCTGCATTGTGGCAGACAGTGCCTTCTCCCCATCCATGGTGACCTCTTGGCAGGTCCGCCAGAAGTCCAGCAGATGATCCTCATAAAGAGAGGAGGATCAATCGTGAGGGAGGTGAAGTTGTTTGTCAGAGAAAGGAAACGACAAACCTCTAAGAATCCAGGATCTTTCTCAGAATTCAACAGAGCAACCTGATTGTGTTGTCTGTGAAGTTGCATGGAGAAATCGGGTTGGATTCTGCGATTTAGGTTGGCCATTTTAGAGAGCTTCGTCAAGAAGGAAGATAAGAACAAAGTCGGTTTCTGGGTGAATTTAGGTTAGCAGGATATTGGAGATGAGGAGAGAAAAGTGAAAGAGGGGGAAACCATTGAATATATATATGAAATGGATTTGAGACAAAGTTAATGCGAAAGGATAAACTTTGAAATCCGGATGTCAGTCCCACCTCTGAAAAAGTGCCCAAAAGTAGTTTTATTGGAAGTCGAAATTCCTCCGACGGTAATTTGGCTTCGAAAGTTTTGATAAAAGCTTCCGAGGCCAATTTGGCTTCGGAAAGATATTTCTAAGAGTTTTGAAAATTTTGCTTCGGAAGAAAAAATACTTAGAGTATTTATTTTCTCTTTACAGAGATAAGTACTTTTGGAAGAAAATTGTCCTTTAATAGCATATAAGTACTTATGAGAAATTAGCTTCGGAAGATATTTAGAGAATTTCTTCCGAAGGCAAATTGTCATAAGCAGTTAGTTGATATTAAAGACATAATTTGCTTCCAAAGGTAACTTTGTTTCTTTCGAAGAAAATGATGTTCAAAATTTTCAGAAATCTAAGGAATATTTTTTAAAAGAATCTTCGTCCAAGTCAGTTAGGGCTTATGAACGTGATAAAATAGACAACTAAGGACACACAGATTTTAGAAATAATATTGAATTTAAGTTTAAGAAAAAGTTACTTAGAGTTAATCATCCTAATAGCTGATATGAGATACTTAAATCTTTGTTCATCAAAAGCTTTGGTGAACAGATCAGCATATTGTTCTTTTGTGTGAACTTTGACTACTTTGATTAACCCTTTTTCAAAATTATCTCTAATTAAATGATACCTGATGTTGATATGCTTGGTCCTTGAGTGCTGCACAGGATTCTCTGTAATAAAGGTAACACTATTGTTGTCTATGTGGATGGGAGTCTCCTTGAAGTTGAATCCATAGTCTAGCATCTGATTCTGAATCCAAAGCACTTGAGCACAGCAGCTAGCAGCAGTAATGTATTCAGCCTCAGCAGTTGATGCAAATACACAGAATTGTTTCATACATTGCCATGAGACTATCCTTCCACCAAGAAATTGACATCCCCCTGATGTAGACTTTGCAGTCATGTTGCAGCCACCATAGTCACTATCTGTATATGCATACAGATTGAAGTCAGAATTCTTTGGATACCAAAGGCCTAGTGATGGAGCACTTTTGAGGTATCTTGAAATTCTCTTGACAGCAACCAGGTGTGACATCCTGGGGTTGGCTTGATATCTAGCACAAATACATGTAGCAAACATGATATCAGGCCTGCTGGCAGTAAGGTACATAAGAGACCCAATCATAGCCCCGTAGAGATGCTAATCTATACACTCCCCCTTAAGGTTAGGTCCAAGGGAGTGGTTTCTTGCTATGGGACTCTTTGCAACCTTGCAGTCAGTCATGCTGAATCTTGTAAGTATGTCCTGAACATACTTTGATTGACTTATTAAGATGCCATTGTCAACTTGCTTCACTTGAATTCCTAAAAAGAAATTGAGTTCCCCCATGGCACTCATTTCAAATCTATTCTTCATCAGCTCTCAAAGTCTTTGTAGAGCTTTGGATTAGTTGACCCAAAGATAATGTCATCAACATAAACTTGAACCAGCATCAAGTCATTTCTTGTTACTTTGATGAAAAGAGTTCCATCTATAGTACCCCTTCTATAACCATGCTGACATAGGTGCTGAGATAGAGTCTCATACCACTTTCTTGGAGCTTGGTGCAACCCATATAGAGCTTTATCAAGCTTGCAGACATAATCAAGATGATCTGGATCTGCAAAACCAGGTGGTTGTTTGACATACACCTCTTCATCAATCACCCCATATAAGAAAGCACACTTGACATCAAGTTGGTAGACCTTGAAATTCTTGGATGCAACAAAGGCTAGGAATATCCTAACAGCTTCAAGTCTTGCTACTAGAGCAAAGACATCAGTGTAATCAATCCCTTCCTCTTGAGTATACCCTTGAACAACTAGTCTTGCCTTGTTCTTGATGACAAGTCCTCTATCATCTTTCTTGTTCCTGAACACCCATTTGTTTCATGTAGTAGTTTTCCCTGGAGGAAGAGAACATAGGTTCCAAACGTTCTACCTTTTGAAGTGAAGCAGCTCCTCCTGCATAGCTTCAACCCAACTTCCATCCTTTAGAGCCTCCTCCACTTTATTTGGCTCTACTTGGGACAAGAAACAAGAGTAGAGACAAACATTTTTGTCATGGGTTTGTCCTTTTGTTCTTACCCCCTTATCAACTTCACCAATGATGTTTGTGGTGGGGTGAGACTTGTGGATCCTTAGTTGAGGGATCACCGCAAATTGGTTGGAGAGATCTAAATTTGAAAAATTCTGATCAGGCAAAGTAGATTCACCCACCACATCAGACACTTATCAAGAGAAACTTGATCTAATGAGTGTGTGACATCAATGATGTTATCTTCCATGGAATGATTATCAGCATCAAGGAATTTTTGATCACTGTCACCATTACCACTTTCTTCTACATTTGGAACTTCCTCCCTTTGGTTTTGTGTCTCTAAGCTGGAATTTGAAGGCACTTCAAATGTATCAGCAGGATTTGTCATTGTTGTGCTGATAGGAGCTCCATCTGTAGAATTTGTTACAACTAAAGCTGAAGTAGATTGATTTGAAAGTCTTCTCAGATCAAATCTTGGGTCAGGATCCTCT
Source organism: Flaveria robusta (assembly GCA_025506415.1). Classification (NCBI taxonomy): domain Eukaryota; kingdom Viridiplantae; phylum Streptophyta; class Magnoliopsida; order Asterales; family Asteraceae; genus Flaveria; species Flaveria robusta. The sequence continues at coordinate 34,418,864 of CM046469.1, read as the reverse complement.
GTTGATAGGTTACCTGTAGATCCTAAAACATTCTCACAAGACTTGTTAAAATAGTTAGTAACTAAATCAAGATCAAACAGCCAATCAGGACCAGAACCTCTCACACAAGGAGTGTGTTCATTGAAAGTCACATTGGCTAACTCATCAACTATTCTAGTTCTGAGATTGTATACTCTATAAGCCTTAGCTTGACAAGAGTATCCAATAAAGTATCCATCAATAGATTTTTCATCAAATTCGACTATCTGATCTTTGGTATTCAATATTGTGCAAGGACATCCAAATGATCTAAGGAAACCACTGAAAGGTCTCCTTCTGTGCCACAGTTCATAAGGAGTCTTACAATGAGTCTTAACTACTAAAACTCTGTTCTACACATAGCAAGCAGTGTTCACTGCTTCTGCCTAGAAGGTGATAGGCAGTTTAGAGTCAGACAACATAGCTCTTGCAGCTTCAATTAGTGTCCTGTTTCTCCTCTCAGCAACACCATTCTGCTGAGGAGTCCTAGCAGTACTATATTGTCTAGAAATACCCTTTTCTTCACAAAATGTATCATGGATTTGGTTTTTAAATTCAGTTCCTTGATCACATCTTATGATCTTCACCTTGTGATCAGATTGATTTTCAATCTTCAGAATGAAATTCTTTAATATCTCAGGAGTCTCATCCTTAGTCCTAAGGAAAAAGACCCAAGTGAATCTAGTAAAATCATTTGTGATCACTAAATAGCATGAAGTCCTTCCTAGACTCATTACACTGGTGGGCCAAAAAGATCCATATGTAACAAGTGTAGGGGAGTAGTGATGGAGTTTTTTTCCTTTGGCTTGTGAGATACCTTATGCTGCTTCCCTTTCATGCATGCAACACAATGATCATCACTTGTAAACTCTTTCTTTGGCATTCCAGTTACCAAATCATTCTTCATTAATTTATTCATGTTTTTAAAGTTTACATGGCACATTCTTTTATGCCTGAGAAAAGACTCATGCAAGTCCATCTTGTACATGTTCCCTTTCGTGGGGGCTCTGAGCAGTATATGCTCCTAAGGAATGACTACCCCGGGCTTAAGAACAATGCCCTCATGCTCAGTAAAAAGCATGTTATGCTTTTGATTACAAAATTAGGATACAGTTAGTAGATTGTACCCAAGCTCATTGACAAAGTATACCTTCTCAATGCAGAGTTACCATTTGTGATCATGCCCCTTCCGGTAATGTAACCCCCTACATCTCCTTCAAAAACAACAGGCCCTCCATCAATTTTCTCAAAATTTTGGAGTAGAGAGTCATTGCCTGTCATGTGCCTGGAACAGCCACTGTCAATGATCCACATATTCCTGTTGGTCTTTAGCTGTTCCTGCATAAAAAGAGATGATTAGTTACATTTGGAAACCCAAGCCTTGCTGGTCTTGGGCTCATTAATATCAACAAAAGACAATGCAATAGTAATTGATCCTATGTTCAAGCTTTGAGGATCAGCAGCTGTTGTTGATGAAGAACTTCCAGTTTGAATCCAATTGCATTACAATTGTATCCAATTGCAATTTCAGTTAGAACTCTCTCTGTACATTTTATCCAATTGCAATTTGCTTTCAATGAAATCTCTATGAATTTTTCAAGTATTTTGCTTTAGTTAATTACTTTGTGCTTATAATTGATCATTGCATTACAATATCATCACAGATCGATCCATTTGAACCTATCAAATGGTATCAGAGCTGGAGTTGATGGATTCATGTTGATTTTGATCAGAATTCATGGTTAGATTGCTAAAATTGGTGGAGATTTGAAGAAAACTTGGAGAAAAAGTTTTTGATGTTCTTCACTAGATCTATGGATTTGAAGGTGAATATGATCAAATCAACATTAATTTGATGTTATCTAATAATTTCTATGAAAGATACATCAATTGGATGGCAAATCAATCAAGTTTGAATCAATTTGATTTGATTTTGGGTTTCTAGTAGCATATGAACACATACACACACTAGTGTGTGTGTTCTTGGTGTTTTCAACAAATTTTCAGATCTGGAGCATGGAATTGAATCAATAAGTGTTTTGGATTTTGATCTAAGTTATTGCTACACCAATTCAACAATCAATTCAACAATACAAGGTGATTTCAAAGCTAATCATAGTATTAGTTTTTGGGTTTTTGATGTTCAAGAGGTGATGATTATGATTTTGATTCAATCTGATTGGGAATCAAAATTTGTATTAAATTGATGTACAAACAAGTTACAAATCAATTTTATACAAGTTTTCAACAATATACAACAATTGGCTCAATTCTACAATGATCTAAGGGTGTTTCTATGAGCTATTTGTTGAATTTTTGATTCAGCAAATAAACAAGTGTTTTAGCAACTGGTACAACTTCTTTATGAAGCAAAATCAACAGCAAATCATCACAATTTTATCTATGGATAGATTGTGTTCCGAGTCCGAAGGTGGGCCTAACACTGGATCCTTGAACAACTGGTGTTTAATCCGCTGAAGTGTGCAGCCCTTAACCTTATCAAACCACTTATTGCAGCCCCTAATCCTCAACAAAACTCACCCTTAACATCACAAAAATAGCCCCAACTCACCCACATAACACCTTCATTAACCACGTTTGTGCAGCCCCTGCAGATACTCAGTTTTCAGCAGCAAAACGGGTTGCATTTCAACAGCTAAACAACCGAAGTTTCAGCAGCAAATCAACCGAGTTTCAGCAGCAAATCAACCATGATTCTTTCAGCAGCCTAGCAACAGCGAACACGAGCTGCGTTTCAGCAGCAAATGTGCTGCGTTTCAGCAGCTAATTCAGCAACAAAACAACAACAAATTAAGCTGCGTTTCAGCAGCTAAACAGCAGCGAATTAGCATCTAAATAGCAGCAGAAGAGCAGTCATTTCAACAGCAAATTGAGCAGCTCACAACCATCAAAAATAACATAAATATAACCAAGTTTATGTAGCCATATGTAGCCCTAAACATCAAACAATCAGCAGCTACAAACAGAAACAAATCAACAGCAATTCAGCAGTAGAACGGGTCAGTTTCAGCGACTATTTCAGCAGCAAATCAGGTCCGTTTCAGCAGTATAACAACATCACAATGAGCTGCGTTTCAGCAGCGAATTAGCATCTAAACAACACCTGATTCAAGAGCTACTTCAACAGCAAACATGCTGCATTTCTGCAGCAAAACAACATCAATTCAGCAGCTACTTCAACAGTAAACTGGCTGCATTTCTGCAGCAAAACAACATCAAAAGCATCAAGATCATGACCAACAACAACAACATCACCTAATGCATCAAAAACAGAAAATAAAAACCTCAAACCTCACCAAAATAGTTGATTCAAGAAGGCGCTTCCGCAACAGCAACAAAAACAACAACATGGATCAACTATTCAACAAAATGGCATCAACAAGGAACATCAATATCAAGTTTCAACCTTCAACCTTTATCATTGGAAATCTATAATTTAGGAGGAGTATTGTTGGGTTTTGGCCAACAAGAATAAATTGAAGATTCCCAAGTTAACATTCAAGTCAACAAGAGGATGAAAAATTGAAGCTTGAAGTCAACAAGTCAACAAGAGTCAACTTTATTAGTCTAGGGTTTATTTTGTAATTATTATAAATGCTAGATTAGTATAAATAGCAATATTTATCATCATTTGTGGATGGATGGATCACCACCAAGTGAGTGTGAATCATATTCCATCACCAACATCATCATATCATCATCCTTCATAGATGATGAATTCATCATCAAATCAATAAACAACAAGCATCATTAAACATATTGGTGTTCATCATTATTAAATTTTTAGCATCTAATCATCAAATTTTGTTCTTGTCAATTTGAATCTTAAGATTCAAGCTCAATGATCCCGTTCGATTCGGGAACACACAATATGGTCTTTCTTTGTCTTCCACACCACATTTGGAAGCTTAGACTTGACCTTCAACACTTCAGAAGTTTTGGAGACCGGACCTTTGGAATATCTTGCTTTCACTACAGCAGACTTCAGTACTTCGGAAGCATTTCTTTCTTCCGACACCAATATTTCTTCCGAAGGCAAGTTTTCACTTGTCTTCTTCTTCACTTTGGAACTTCCGAGAGGAAAAACTTTTCCTTTGGAATTTGGCTTCTTCTTGATCTTTTCAGAAGATTTCTTCTTGATCATGTGGACAGTGCTTTTAGGATTGTAGATGCAATCCTTAACCAGATGAGAAGTACTACCACACATGACACAGTCAATCTGCATTCTTCTGGAAGCCTTTTTTTGAGAGCAGGACTGATCTTGATCACTTTGCACTTCCTTCTTCTTCTTTACAGATGAACTAGCTGGCCTTTTAGGGAGAGACTTGCTGCTGGATATGGATGGTTTAGGTTGTGCAGTAGTGGTACACAACAAATCATCCTTCTTCTTGTTGTTGGGATGAGGTTGACAAGAACTAGAACCCCCAGTACTAGGATTCATAGTTGAGTCTTCAGCCTTTACCACTTCAAATCCTGCAGAGATGAACACTTGTTTCTACTTAGAGCTAAAAGTGGCCTTGATCTCTTGAGCTTTCTTGGACTTCCTTTTGGCTCTTCTAACCAAGTTCTTATTCTTGGACTTTATCAACCCAACAGAGTTCCTCTCCTCAGGAGAATAGTGACCCTTCTTAGGATGATCTTCTTCATTCTTCTCATATCCATCCTTCACTATCTCCTCTTCATCCTCTTCACTCATAGGGTATATGAGGGGAAGCTCATCTTCACAAGTTCCACACCTTGGAGATCTTACTGATAGTAAGGAATGTAGAGGAGTTATCTCATTAGATCCTAGTCCTTGCTTATTCTGATAACAAACTTTTGCATGCAGAGATGAGGATATCGTGTTCTTGAAAGTCTCTTCTTCAAGAACACATTTTTCTGCCCTGGCTTTGCTGATCACAAGCTCAGCCTGGCATTCAGTTAACTTAGTGATGAGAACTTTGATCTGAGTCCTGTAGTTGGTGTGTTCATGTTTAAGAGTTGAAATGGTTTTCTCTAAATCTTCTATTTTTAGTTTATATCCATTTTCAGCTCTTTTGAAATCAAATTTTAAGATATTTAAGGACTCAAGATCAGATCTCATTTCTAAGTTATAGGACCTGTATCTATTTACTTTAGCAATACACATTCAGGAGTACAAAGATGTTCCAATACCTTGGCTTCATCTTGATCTGCCATCAGTGCTTGATTTGGAGATGCATCTTCAACCTGAAAGCTCCAGTCAAAGCCTCCTTCTTCAACAGCAACTGCAGCTTGCTGCTATGGCTTCTCATTCTAGTTGGCTCCTTCAGTGTAGTTTGGTCTGGTTTGTGCTTGGCCACCATTTGTTCTAGATGCCTTGCACTCCCTAGCAAAGTGTCCCATTCGGTTGCAGTCCAAACTTTCCACTGGCTGCATTGCTAGGAAACTTCCTCCCTATCCTCTAGTAGAATTTCTTGGCTCTATGAGTGAGAAGAGCCATCTGCTGGACTATCTCCATGTACTCCAGATCATCTGGATGGATACAGTCCAGGTCTTCAAGGGTGAAGAGAAAGTTGCCTGAACTCTCATCAGCGGACACAAAGGCATGAGAAGAGCTTGTCTCTTGGAATGGACTTTCTTGGATGTAGCTCTCCCTTGGTGTCTCAGGGAAGGTGATGAAAGGACCCTTTTGTGAGTTTTCAGGGTATCAGATAAGATGAGGTTGTGGTTCTCTACAATCCCTTTCAACCACATGGAGGGTAAAACTCTGCTGATTGCTAGAGTTACCAGATGGATTTTGCATGTTCATCTCCATCTGGTAGCCACTGAGGATACCATACAACTCTGTAAGAGTGAGAGTCTTAAGGTTCTCAGTCCTCTTGATAACAACACAGTAATGTGTCCACTATCTGGGAAGAGAGGACATGAATTTCCTGACAATGTCCCTATTCTCAAGAGTTACTCCAACATCCATTAGAGTATCCACAATATCAACATACCTGAAGTATTATTGAGTCATGCTTTCACCTGAATTGTAAGTGAAGTTCTCAAACTGCTACTTCAAGAGGTCCTTTTTGTTCTCTTTTGCTTCAGAGGACCCCTTATACATGAGCTTTAGTGCATCCCATAACTGCTTGGCAGTTTTGCACTTCTTGAAGCCCCTATAGATAGAGTTGGGAAGAGCAGTTTGGAGGGCAGTCATGGCCTTTTGATCGATATCAATCTTCTTTCTATCTTCTTCAAAATAGTCAGCCACCTCTTTTGGAATCATGCCACCTCTGGCAGCAGCTGAAGAGGTTCATGGAATGTAAGGTCCGGAGACAACAGATTCCCACATCCTGGAGTCTTGAGACTTGATGAAGCCTTCCATTCTTTGACACCAAGTATCAAAGTCTTCCGAAGTGATTAGTGGGGACTTTGTCATAGTGACAGTTTCCATATCAGCCTTTGAGAGAGCTGCCATTTGAGTTGTTAAGTGTTTTGTGAAAAACTGAGAGATCTAAGATGGTGAATCTTACAATCAAGAGCCTAGAATGCTCTGATACCAATTGCAGGACCGTTTGAAGGTGTTCAATGCAAATTAGTTTCGCAATGAGTAGAGACTTAGAACACTTAACAGTTCAAATAGGGAAGTGGAACTTTTATGGTGATACTATGAGAACACAAGTAAACAAGAGATAGAAACTTAAGAACAAATAGATTGGTTTTCAAGGATAAAGTATATTGCTCTCAAGTTCTATTACAAGTGTTACAAAGCATGAAAATAAAATACAAGGACCTGAGATACTTTATAGTACATCCTACAACCGGCCATACTTTGAAGGCCAGCTGGAAACACTAATCTAGACAACAAGATCAATGTAAAGTCAAAAGGCAGATTGCCTTTTGACAAGTGAGTATGACATGCCATAGCTAACATCCTATTATAATACAAAAATGATAAAAGTACATAAAGTAGAAAGTTACAGACTAAAGAACTTAATCAACAGCTTCCTAAAGCATGGACCTTTTCACCAACTTGTCTAAGTTGGTGAGTCTGCAGAGTGGCAGCAGAAAGTTGGTCAGCTTTTCTGAAAAGTTGTTGATCACAGAGAGCATGTCTTCTCTGTCTTCGGAAGAAATAAGTCTTCTATCTTTGAGGCTTCGGAAGACTTTGTCTTCTAAGCTTCGGAAGACTTTGTCTTCTAAGCTTCGGAAGACATCATCTTTGGCTTCGGAAGATTTGGTCTTTTGCTTCGGAAGATTTTACACTTAGTGTAATTTCTTTGCAATGTCTAAAACTTCCGAAGTAACTTCTACCATGCATAAAGTGCATGCATGCACGAGACTTCTTGACTGTTTTGTGTGCATCAGCCTCATTCAATTACCTTACAGAATCATTAGTGTGATTCGAAACAAAAACCGAACATACAACCACACGAATAACTTCTAAAATCAATCGACTTCTACCCGAAACTCATCAGAAGACTTCATAAGCATCTTCGAACACTCTTGCCTCAGAAATCCACTAAATCCATCTAAATAACAACAGTTGATCTACAAAAACCATTATTGAGCATTAAGACAAAGAAACTAGTTGTAAGACCACGAAACTACTCGTATCCACCTAATGAGAATCAATAATCTAATTACAGTGGTGGAATGAAAGTAACGAGACGAACAACAAGAAACGTAATGTTTGATGAATCAAAAAGAAGTTAAATCAATGTAACATGATCAAGTAAATAGGATTTTCTTGTACATCAATCAAAATTATTCAACTACACATTAATGTATAAGAGTATTTATGAAAGCATTACTAAATACATGGGAAAGGAACCAGTTATATTAAAACATTAAATGACTATAGTTCTATTGTTTGAACGCACTTCTAAACCAATATAATCAAATATGATTATAATTATCATCAGAATTTCAACAATAAATCGCAAATGGAACATAGTATCATTAGCGTTATTCGAAACCAAAACCGAACATATAACCACACGAATAACTCCTAAAATCAATCCACTAGTGCCCAAAACTCATCGTAAGACTCCATAACCATCTTCGAACACTCTTGCCTCGGAAATCCAAATATCAATTTTAATAACAACTGTTGATTTACAGAAACCATTATTGACCTTTATGACTTGAAAACTAGTTGTAAGGACCACGAAACTACTCGTATACACTTAATAAGAATGAATAATGAAATTATAGTGGTGGAATGAAAGTAACCAGATGAACAACAAGAAACGTAATGTTTGATGGATTAAAATGAAGTTTAATCAATGTAACATGATCAAGTAAATAGGATTTTCTTGTACCTCAATCAAAATTATGCAACTACGGCATGGTGTATAAGAGTATTTACGAAAACATTACTACGTACATGAGAAAAGAACAAGTTATACTAAAACATTAAACATGTATAGTTCTATTGTTTGAACGCACTACTGAACCAGTATAATCAAATATGATTTTAATTATCATCAGAATCGCAACAATAAATCACAAATGGAACATTAATCATAGTGTGATTCGAAACCAAAACCGAACATACAACCACACGAATAACTTCTAAAATCAATCCACTTCTACACGAAACTCATTAGAAGACTCCATAACCATCTTCGAACACTCTTGTCTCAGAAATCCACTAAATCCATCTTAATAACAATTGTTGATCTACAAAAACCATTATTGAACATTAAGACAAGGAAACAAATTGTAAGGACCACGAAGCTACTCGTATCCACTTAATAAAAATCAATAATCAAAGTACAGTGGGGGAATGAAAGTAACCAGACGAACAACAAGAAACATAATGTTTGATATATCAAAAAAAAAGTGAAATCAATGTAACATGATCAAGTAAATAGGATTTTCTTGTACGTCATTCAAAATTATGCAACTACAGATTGGTGTGTAAGAGTATTTACGAAAGAATTACTAAATACATGGAAAAGAAACTAGTTATACTAAAACATTAAACAACTATAGTTCTATTGTTTTAACACACTTCTGAACCAATCTAATGAAATATGATTATAATTATCATCAGAATTGCAACAATAAATCGCAAATGAAACATAGTATCATTAGTGTGATTAGAATCCAAAACCGAACAAACAACCACACGAATAATTTCTAAAATCAATCCACTTCTACCCGAACTCATCAGAAGACTCCATAACCATCTTCGATCACTCTTGCCTCAGAAATCCACTTAATCCATCTTAATAACAACTGTTGATCTACAGAAACCATTATTGACCATTAAGGCAAGGAAACCAGTTTTAAGGACCACGAAACTACTCGTATCCACTTAATGAGAATCAATAATTAAATTACAGTGGTGGAATGAATGTAACTAGACGAAAGACAAGAAACATAATGTTTGATGAATCAAAAAGAAGTTAAATCAATGTAACATGATCAAGTAAATAGGATTTTCTTGTACATCAATCAAAATTATTAAAGTACAGATTAATGTATAAGAGTATTTATTAAAGCATTACTAAATACATGGGAAAGGAACTAGTTATATTAAAACATTAAACGACTATAGTTCTATTGTTTGAACGCACTTCTAAACCAATATAATCAAATATGATTATAATTATCATCAGAATTTCAACAATAAATCGCAAATGGAACATAGTATCATTAGCGTTATTCGAAACCAAAACCGAACATATAACCACACGAATAACTCCTAAAATCAATCCACTAGTGCCCAAAACTCATCGTAAGACTCCATAACCATCTTCGAACACTCTTGCCTCGGAAATCCAAATATCAATTTTAATAACAACTGTTGATCTACAGAAACCATTATTGACCTTTATGACTAGAAAACTAGTTGTAAGGACCACGAAACTACTCGTATCCACTTAATAAGAATGAATAATGAAATTATAGTGGTGGAATGAAAGTAACCAGATGAACAACAAGAAACCTAATGTTTGATGGATTAAAATGAAGTTTAATCAATGTAACATGATCAAGTAAATAGGATTTTCTTGTACCTCAATCAAAATTATGCAACTACGGCATGGTGTATAAGAGTATTTACGAAAACATTACTACGTACATGGGAAAAGAACTAGTTATACTAAAACATTAAACAAGTATAGTTCTATTGTTTGAACGCACTACTGAACCAGTATAATCAAATATGATTTTAATTATCATCAGAATTGCAACAATAAATCACAAATGGAACATAGTATCATTAGTGTGATTCGAAACCAAAACCGAACATACAACCACACAAATAACTTCTAAAATCAATCCACTTCTACACGAAACTCATCAGAAGACTCCATAACCATCTTCGAACACTCTTGTCTCAAAAATCCACTAAATCCATCTTAATAACAATTGTTGATCCACAGAAACCATTATTGACCATTAAGACAAGGAAACAAATTGTAAGGACCACGAAGCTACTCGTATCCACTTAATAAAAACCAATAATCAAAGTACAGTGGTGGAATGAAAGTAACCAGACGAACAACAAGAAACATAATGTTTGATATATCAAAAAAAAAAGTGAAATCAATGTAACATGATCAAGTAAATAGGATTTTCTTGTACATCATTCAAAATTATGCAACTACACATTGGTGTGTAAGAGTATTTACGAAAGAATTACTAAATACATGGGAAAGGAACTAGTTATACTAAAACATTAAACAACTATAGTTCTATTGTTTTAACGCACTTCTGAACCAATCTAATGAAATATGATTATAATTATCATCAGAATTGCAACAATAAATCACAAATGAAACATAGTATCATTAGTGTGATTAGAATCCAAGACCGAACAAACAACCACACGAATAATTTCTAAAATCAATCCACTTCTACCCGAAACTCATCAGAAGACTCCATAACCATCTTCGAACACTCTTGCCTCAGAAATCCACTTAATCCATCTTAATAACAACTGTTGATCTAAAGAAACCATTATTGACCATTAAGGCAAAGAAACCAGTTTTAAGGACCACGAAACTACTCGTATCCACTTAATGAGAATCAATAATCAAATTACAGTGGTGGAATGAAAGTAACTAGACGAAAGACAAGAAACATAATGTTTGATGAATCAAAAAGAAGTTAAATCAATGTAACCTGATCAAGTAAATAGGATTTTCTTGTACATCAATCAAAATTATTCAACTACACATTAATGTATAAGAGTATTTATGAAAGCATTACCAGTATAATCAAATATGATTTTAATTATCATTAGAATTGCAACAATAAATCATAAATGGAACATAGTATCATTAGTGTGGTTCGAAACCAAAACCGAACATACAACCACATGAATAACTTCTAAAATCAATCCACTTCTACACGAAACTTATCAGAAGACTCCATAACCATCTTCGAACACTCTTGTCTCAGAAATCCACTAAATCCATCTTAATAACAATTGTTGATCTATAGAAACCATTATTGACCATTAAGACAAGGAAACAAATTGTAAGGACCACGAAACTACTCGTATCCACTTAATAAAAATCAATAATCAAAGTACAGTGGTGGAATGAAAGTAACCAGACGAACAACAAGAAACATAATGTTTGATATATCAAAAAAAAAAGTGAAATCAATGTAACATGATCAAGTAAATAGGATTTTCTTGTACGTCATTCAAAATTATGCAACTACAGATTGGTGTGTAAGAGTATTTACGAAAGAATTACTAAATACATGGGAAAGGAACTAGTTATATTAAAACATTAAACGACTATAGTTCTATTGTTTGAACGCACTTCTAAACCAATATATCAAATATGATTATAATTATCATCAGAATTTCAACAATAAATCGCAAATGGAACATAGTATCATTAGCGTTATTCGAAACCAATACCGAACATATAACCACACGAATAACTCCTAAAATCAATCCACTACTGCCCAAAACTCATCGTAAGACTCCATAACCATCTTCGAACAGTATTGCCTCGGAAATCCAAAATTTCAATTTTAATAACAACTGTTGATCTACAGAAACCATTATTGACCTTTATGACTAGAAAACTAGTTGTAAGGACCACGAAACTACTCGTATCCCTTAATAAGAATGAATAATGAAATTATAGTGGTGGAATAAAAGTAACCAGATGAACAACAAGAAACGTAATGTTTGATGGATTAAAATGAAGTTTAATCAATGTAACATGATCAAGTAAATAGGATTTTCTTGTACCTCAATCAAAATTATGCAACTACGGATTGGTGGATAAGAGTATTTACGAAAACATTACTACATACATGGGAAAAGAACTAGTTATACTAAAACATTAAACAACTATAGTTCTATTGTTTGAACGCACCAGTGAACCAGTATAATCAAATATGATTATAGTTATAATCAGAATTGCAACAATAAATCACCAATGGAACATAGTATCATTAGTGTGATTCGAAACCAAAACCGAACATACAACCACACAAATAACTTCTAAAATCAATCCACTTCTACACGAAACTCATTAGAAGACTCCATAACCATCTTCGAACACTCTTGTCTCAGAAATCCACTAAATCCATCTTAATAACAACTGTTGATCTACAGAAACCATTATTGACCATTAAGACAATGAAACAAATTGTAAGGACCACGAAACTACTCGTATCCACTTAATAAAAATCAATAATCAAAGTACAGTGGTGGAATGAAAGTAACCAAACGAACAACAAGAAACATAATGTTTGATATATCAAAAAAAAAGTGAAATCAATGTAACATGATCAAGTAAATAGGATTTTCTTGTACGTTATTCAAAATTATGCAACTACAGATTGGTGTGTATGAGTATTTACGAAAGAATTACTAAATACAAGGGAAAGGAACTAGTTATACTAAAACATTAAACAACTATAGTTCTATTGTTTTAACGCACTTCTGAACCAATCTAATGAAATATGATTATAATTATCATCAGAATTGCAACAATAAATCGCAAACGAAACATAGTATGATTAGTGTGATTGGAATCCAAAACCGAACAAACAACCACACGAATAATTTCTAAAATCAATCCACTTCTACCCGAAACTCATCAGAAGACTCCATAACCATCTTCGATCACTCTTGCCTCAGAAATCCACTTAATCCATCTTAATAACAACTGTTGATCTACAGAAACCATTATTGACCATTAAGGCAAGGAAACCAGTTTTAAGGACCACGAAACTACTCGTATCCACTTCATGAGAATCAATAATCAAATTACAGTGGTGGAATGAAAGTAACTAGACGAAAGACAAGAAACATAATGTTTGATGAATCAAAAAGAAGTTAAATCAATGTAACATGATCAAGTAAATAGGATTTTCTTGTACATCAATCAAAATTATTCAACTATAGATTAGTGTATAAGAGTATTTATGAAAGCATTATTAAATACATGGGAAAGGAACTAGTTATATTAAAACATTAAACGACTATACATCTATTGTTTGAACGCACTTCTAAACCAATATAATCAAATATGATTACAATTATCATCAGAATTTCAACAATAAATCGCAAATGGAACATAGTATCATTAGCATTATTCGAAACCAAAACCGAACATATAACCAGACGAATAACTCCTAAAATCAATCCACTACTGCCCAAAACACATCGTAAGACTCCATAACTATCTTCAAACACTCTTGCCTCGGAAATCAAAATATCAATTTTAATAACAACTGTTGATCTACAGAAACCATTATTGACCTTTATGACTAGAAAACTAGTTGTAAGGACCACGAAAGTACTCGTATCCACTTAATAAGAATGAATAATGAAATTATAGTGGTGGAATGAAAGTAACCAGTTGAACAACAAGAAACGTAATGTTTGATGGATTAAAATGAAGTTTAATCAATGTAACATGATCAAGTAAATAGGATTTTCTTGTACCTCAATCAAAATTATGCAACTACGGATTGGTGTATAAGAGTATTTACGAAAACATTACTACATACATGGGAAAAGAACTAGTTATACTAAAACATTAAACAACTATAGTTCTATTGTTTGAACGCACTACTGAACCAGTATAATCAAATATGATTATAATTATAATCAAAATTGCAACAATAAATCACCAATGGAACATAGTATCATTAGTGTGATTCGAAACCAAAACCGAACATACAACCACACAAATAACTTCTAAGATCAATCCACTTCTACACGAAACTCATCAGAAGACTCCATAACCATCTTCGAACACTCTTGTCTAAGAAATCCACTAAATCCATCTTAATAACAACTGTTGATCTACAGAAACCATTATTGACCATTAAGACAATGAAACAAATTGTAAGGACCACGAAACTACTCGTATCCACTTAATAAAGATCAATAATCAAAGTACAGTGGTGGAAAGAAAGTAACCAGACGAACAACAAGAAACATAATGTTTGATATATCAAAAAAAAAGTGAAATCAATGTAACATGATCAAGTAAATAGGATTTTCTTGTACGTCATTCAAAATTATGCAACTACAGATTGGTGTGTAAGAGTATTTACGAAAAAATTACTAAATATATGGGAAAGGAACTAGTTATACTAAAACATTAAACAACTATACTTCTATTGTTTTAACGCACTTCTGAACCATTCTAATCAAATATGATTATAATTATCATCAGAATTGCAACAATAAGTCGCAAATGGAACATAGTATCATTAGTGTGATTAGAATCCAAAACCAAACAAACAACCACACGAATAATTTCTAAAATCAATCCACTTCTACCCGAAACTCATCAGAAGACTCCATAACCATCTTCGATCACTCTGGCCTCAGAAATCCACTTAATCCATCTTAATAACAACTGTTGATCTACAGAAACCATTATTGACCATTAAGGCAAGGAAACCAGTTTTAAGGACCACGAAACTACTCGTATCCACTTAATGAGAATCAGTAATCAAATTACAGTGGTGGAATGAAAGTAACTAGACGAAAGACAAGAAACATAATGTTTGATGAATCAAAAAGAAGTTAAATCAATGTAACATGATCAAGTAAATAGGATTTTCTTGTACATCAATCAAAATTATTCAACTACAGATTAGTGTATAAGAGTATTTATGAAAGCATTACTAAATACATGGGAAAGGAACTAGTTATATTAAAACATTAAACGACTATACTTCTATTGTTTGAACGCACTTCTAAACCAATATAATCAAATATGATTACAATTATCATCAGAATTTCAACAATAAATCGCAAATGGAACATAGTATCATTAGCGTTATTCGAAACCAAAACCGAACATATAACCACACGAATAACTCCTAAAATCAATCCACTACTGCCCAAAACTCATCGTAAGACTCCATAACCATCTTCGAACACTCTTGCCTCGGAAATCCAAATATCAATTTTAATAACAACTGTTGATCTACAGAAACCATTATTGACCTTTATGACTAGAAAACTAGTTGTAAGGACCACGAAACTACTCGTATCCACTTAATAAGAATGAATAACGAAATTATAGTGGTGGAATGAAAGTAACCAGATGAACAACAAGAAACGTAATGTTTGATGGATTAAAATTAAGTTTAATCAATGTAACATGATCAAGTAAATAGGATTTTCTTGTACCTCAATCAAAATTATGCAACTACGGATTGGTGTATAAGAGTATTTACGAAAACATTACTACATACATGGGAAAAGAACTAGTTATACTAAAATATTAAACATCTATAGTTCTATTGTTTGAACGCACTACTGAACGAGTATAATCAAATATGATTATAATTATAATCAGAATTGCAACAATAAATCACCAATGGAACATAGTATCATTAGTGTGATTCGAAACCAAAACCGAACATACAACCACCCAAATAACTTCTAAGATCAATCCACTTCTACACGAAACTCATCAGAAGACTCCATAACCATCTTCGAACACTCTTGTCTCAGAAATCCACTAAATCCATCTTAATAACAACTGTTGATCTACAGAAACCATTATTAACCATTAAGACATTGAAACAAATTGTAAGGACCATGAAACTACTCGTATCCACTTAATAAAGATCAATAATCAAAGTACAGTGGTGGAATGAAAGTAACCAGACGAACAACAAGAAACATAATGTTTGATATATAAAAAAAAAAGTGAAATCAATGTAACATAATCAAGTAAATAGGATTTTCTTGTACATCATTCAAAATTATGCAACTACAGATTGGTGTGTAAGAGTATTTACGAAAAAATTACTAAATATATGGGAAAGGAAATAGTTATACTAAAACATTAAACAACTATAGTTCTATTGTTTTAACGCACTTCTGAACCAATCTAATCAAATATGATTATAATTATCATCAGAATTGCAACAATAAATCGCAAATGGAACATAGTATCATTAGTGTGATTAGAATCCAAAACCAAACATACAACCACACGAATAATTTCTAAAATCAATCCACTTCTACCCAAAACTCATCAGAAGACTCCATAACCATCTTCGAACACTTTTGCCTCAGAAATCCACTTAATCCATCTTAATAACAACTGTTGATCTACAGAAACCATTATTGACCATTAAGGCAAGGAAACCAGTTTTAAGGACCACGAAACTACTCGTATCCACTTAATGAGAATCAGTAATCAAATTACAGTGGTGGAATGAAAGTAACTAGACGAAAGACAAGAAACATAATGTTTGATGAATCAAAAAGAAGTTAAATCAATGTAACATGATCAAGTAAATAGGAATTTCTTGTACGTCAATCAAAATTATTCAACTACAGATTAGTGTATAAGAGTATTTACGAAAGCATTACTAAATACATGGGAAAGGAACTAGTTAAATTAAAACATTAAACGACTATAGTTCTATTGTTTGAACGCACTTCTAAACCAATCTAATTAAATATGATTATAATTATCATCAGAATTTCAACAGCAAATCTCTAATGAAACATAGTATCATTAGTGTTATTCGAAACCAAAACCGAACATATAAGCACACGAATAACTCCTAAAATCAATCCACTACTGCCCAAAACTCATCGTAAGACTCCTTAACCATCTTCGAACACTCTAGCCTCGAAAATCCAAAAATCCATCTTAATAACAACTGTTGATCTACTGAAACCATTATTGACCTTTATGGCAAGAAAACTAGTTGTAATGACCATGAAACTACTCGTATCCACTTAATAAGAATGAATAATGAAATTATAATGGTGGAATGAAAGTAACGAGACGAACAACAAGAAACGTAATGTTCGATGGATTAAAATGAAGTTTAATCAATGTAACATGATCAAGTAAATAGGATTTTCTTGTACCTCAATCAAAATTATGCAACTACAGATTAGTGTATAAGAGTATTTACGAAAGCATTACTAAATACATAGGAAAGGAATTAGTTATACTAAAACATTAAACAACTATAGTTCTATTGGTTGAACTCACTTCTGAACCAATCTAATCAAATATGATTATAATTATCATCAGAATTTCAACAGCAAATCTCTAATGAAACATAGTATCATTAGTGTTATTCGAAACCAAAACCGAACATATAAGCACACGAATAACTCCTAAAATCAATCCACTACTGCCCAAAACTCATCGTAAGACTCCTTAACCATCTTCGAACACTCTAGCCTCGAAAATCCAAGTTGATCTACTGAAACCATTATTGACCTTGTAGTTGTAATGACCATGAAACTACTCGTATCCACTTAATAAGAATGAATAATGAAATTATAATGGTGGAATGAAAGTAACGAGACGAACAACAAGAAACGTAATGTTCGATGGATTAAAATGAAGTTTAATCAATGTAACATGATCAAGTAAATAGGATTTTCTTGTACCTTAATCAAAATTATGCAACTACAGATTAGTGTATAAGAGTATTTACGAAAGCATTACTAAATACATAGGAAATGAATTAGTTATACTAAAACATTAAACAACTATAGTTCTATTGTTTGAACTCACTTCTGAACCAATCTAATCAAATATGATTATAATTATCATCAGAATTTCAACAGCAAATCTCTAATGAAACATAGTATCATTAGTGTTATTCGAAACCAAAACCGAACATATAAGCACACGAATAACTCCTAAAATCAATCCACTACTGCCCAAAACTCATCGTAAGACTCCTTAACCATCTTCGAACACTCTAGCCTCGAAAATCCAAAAATCCATCTTAATAACAACTGTTGATCTACTGAAACCATTATTGACCTTTATGGCAAGAAAACTAGTTGTAATGACCATGAAACTACTCGTATCCACTTAATAAGAATGAATAATGAAATTATAATGGTGGAATGAAAGTAACGAGACGAACAACAAGAAACGTAATGTTCGATGGATTAAAATGAAGTTTAATCAATGTAACATGATCAAGTAAATAGGATTTTCTTGTACCTTAATCAAAATTATGCAACTACAGATTAGTGTATAAGAGTATTTACGAAAGCATTACTAAATACATAGGAAATGAATTAGTTATACTAAAACATTAAACAACTATAGTTCTATTGTTTGAACTCACTTCTGAACCAATCTAATCAAATATGATTATAATTATCATCAGAATTTCAACAGCAAATCTCTAATGAAACATAGTATCATTAGTGTTATTCGAAACCAAAACCGAACATATAAGCACACGAATAACTCCTAAAATCAATCCACTACTGCCCAAAACTCATCGTAAGACTCCTTAACCATCTTCGAACACTCTAGCCTCGAAAATCCAAAAATCCATCTTAATAACAACTGTTGATCTACAGAAACCATTTTTGACCATTATGACAAGAAAACTAGTTGTAACGACCACGAAACTACTCGTATCTACTTAATAAAAATGAATAATCAAATTACATTGGTGTATAAGAGTATTTACGAAAACATTACTAAATACATGGGTGTCACACCCCGAAAAGCGCACCGGAAGGGCACGCGTGCGACGGAGATAACGGAAGTTGGATTATTCCAACAGTTATCAAGCAAACATATCATGAATACCATCGTTAAATATTAATATTAAAATGTCATTACATCAACGGGTAGAAGTCTTAAATTTAAAACTTAAATTGTAATAACATAACATTGTTTTAAACATAAACTAAAGATTTTAATCAGCAGCGGAATTTGGTCCCAAAGTTGGTATCCAAAATTGATAAGTTTGTCGTTAAAACCCTTTTCATTCCCATGCATGCCTAATCTCCTGAAAAACATGCCCAAAAGTTTATCAGCAAAAAGCTGGTGAGTTCACAGGTTTATAACAATATCAACAAACTTTTCATTTTCAAACGATATGATTATCCCGAAATCAACCCCTGGATCGTCAATGACTAGCTAGGTCCATTGACTATGATCGCAACCAAGAGCCCCATAATCAAACCAAGACACAATGTCCCTCAAATCCTTTCAACATATATTTCCTCTGTACCGGACCGGTGGCAACCGATCCTGAGGGGCGGTTGTCAAACCCAATAGATCTACCAATATATCCTGTGCCCTTCCAAGGGTTAATGATTATGTAAGAGGGCAACCATGCGCAAATAATAAAACAACTCAAGGCAATCATAAAGATCACGCAGTTATTCCATAATCATATCATAAACAAAAATCGTTATAGCATGTTTTCCCCCAAAACAGTTAAATAAAACGTTATTTAAAAATAGGAGGTGTGAAAACTCACCTTCAAAAGTGACCGAGAGATGGTCTAGCAAGATCGAGCCCGAAAAATATATGACCAATTAACGCCCTAAACACAGAGGATCTATTAATTGTCACGTAATGAGTCTAATACGTAAGTTGTTTACCCAACTTACTAGACTTGCCTTGAAATCCATTTCTTTATAAAAAGACCCGTTGGTGACCTTCGGTTTAGTTTAATAGTTTATATTATAAGTGACAAATATTCATTTATTAAATAATAACCCTTAAACGACATGCACATATCACACACAAAATGAGCACATAATCATTATAAAAACTTAACACAATATTCACTAAGTTATGAAATAAATAGATAAATAAATAAATAAATAATAAATGAATAAATAAATAAATAAATATTATATTGATTAAGTAAATAAAATATTAAGTAATAGTCATATTTTATCTAAGACATTGTTTTTGTTAAGTATTCTATTTCTTATTTTATTACCCTTTATTATAAATTCTTTATTAATTAATATTTATAACTCATAACTTTATTTTCAGTACTAACATATATATAAAATCATTTTTAGACAAGTTTTATTATAAAAATATGTTCTATTATGTTAATCCCAAATTTTGTCCATATACAGTGATTTTACATTGAAATCGCCCGGTTTTACGCGCATAAACCGTACATCAACTTGTATATACCTTATGACTATTATATTTGCTTTAAAATGAACCTTTTATATCAAAAACATTCTGAAATATTTTTGTTAAAAATCAGTTTCAAAACAGTCCACTATTTTTAACCCAAAATTGTCGGTTTTCGGCTTTTTCGCGCGTATAAAGTCATCACCGAAGACCTTGCTTGTTATGGATTTGTTATATACTTAAAAACATAAGTTTTTAACTTAAAACGCATTGTTACTTTCTGTCCAAAACCGTACTTGTGTAAAAATAATGATTTTAGACCCGAAAACACCGTTTTAACGCGTTTTTAAACGTAAAACGTTTATGTGATTAAAACCAATTATCAAAACCTTTATTTTCAGTAAGATTACTTACTTTTAACTTATTTTTAACATGTTTTTAATTTATTGTTTCAGATCTTACAAGATTCTTATCTTGTTTGCTTTTAAATTTTATGACATGACTACTAGTGGTCATGTCCCATCTTCACTCAAGTAGCTTTAATTTTAACTTATTTTTATCTTTTCTTTAAATCAAATTTGAATGAAAACTTCAAAATCTCCAGATCATGATCACCATATACATGGATCATTTCAATCATCTCTAAACTTATAAGTGAAGAACAAATCAAGAACAAATGTGTAAACCATATATACCTACATATACACGATTTCATACATACATACGTAGTCCAAATCATTGATTTTATCTTGTGTTCTTAGTTTTCATTTCTACAAAACATACTTAAAAACCAAAAGATTTCAGATCATGATCACCATTATTCATGGATCATCTCAATCCTTTAAGAAATCAAAGAGCAAGATGGGTTCAAGAACATCATCCATGACTACATGCATGTATAACCCATTTTCATTATTTTTGATAATCTTCTTTGGAGATGGGTTTCTTATGATGTTCATAACCATAAATCAAAGTTTGATCATCTTGCATGCAAGAGAAATCATCAAAATAAACAAAGATCATCAAAACACAAAATCTTCAACATCAAACACACACACACACATACACACTCACGGTTCACACACACACACATACATTCTTTTTAAACTCAAAAACCTTTGTTGGAACCTTGGATTTCAAGAAAATCTAGTTGTTAGTAAACAAATCTTGCAACAATCATCCAAAAATCATGTTGCATGTGATTTTTAAAGAAAACATAGCTTACCAAAAGATGAACAACTTCAAGAACTATAGATGATTTCTTCTCCTTGGAGTTGGATTTATGCAAAATTCTTGCACCAACTCACTAAGGGATCCTTGAAATCAAATTTTTGATGCTTTAAACAAGCTTTGGATGATCAAAATCAAAGAAAAGAGGGATGTTCTTGATTTTCCAGTCGTGAGTTTTAAAGAGAAGGGAGAGGAGAGTGTGTAGGTGAATTCTAGTGAGAGAAAGGCGAGGTTGAGTGTGTGTAAAAGGTGGAGTGTTGGGTTGTATATATAGGGATGTTTAAGTGTGGTTAAGGTGAGTTAATCATGTCTTTACATTAATTATATGGCTGGTGGATCTCCAAGTGAGATACCACCGGGTGTAAGGCGGGTGTCGGTCTCGTTAAATTTTTTTATAAAAAAATTTTAAACATTCGGGTTTTTACGCGAAAATTTTTTATAAATTCAAAATATTAATTTTAGACTTTCCAAGGGTTCACAACATTAATAATAGTGATCAAAAGTCAAAAATAAAAATACACACGGTTTAACACAGCAAGCATCTGACTGAACGTTGCATCAAGACAACTTTTAAAAAGTCTAAATTTTACGCGATCAAGGGAAATAAAATTAATTATTATTTTTCATGACTAATAATATTTTCACTTAAGATTCATTATATTATAAAAATCAAAATATAATGACCAAATTTAATTAACCAAATTATCACCAACGTTCGTTAAACGTTTTATCACTACGCGACCCGGTAATTCTCAAAATTACCAATTATAAACTTTACTCACAAAAGGGCTTTGCTAGACTTTAAATAACCTTAATTATCATAAAATTAAGTCTTATAATGCATTTAAATATTTTGTCACATTTTATTAACGTACGAATATTGACATGGAAACACGGGATGTCACAGTCTCCCCTCGTTTAGGAAATTTCGTCCCAAAATTTGAGCTGTAGTTCAGATTCTGATCTAGACGGAAAGAGGTGAGGGTATTTGCGCTTCATCTGGTCCTGTCGTTCCCACGTGAACTCGGGACCATGCTTAGAGTTCCATCTAACCTTCACCAACTTAACCCGACTCCTTCTGAGTTTCTGAACTCTCCCGTCCATAATCTCAACTGGTTCCTCGGTGAAATTTAGTTTGTCATCGATACAAACTTCTTCAGGTTGTATAACTAGAGCTTCATCAGCAATACACTTCTTCAGATTGGATACATGGAACACATCGTGTATCCCACTAAGCTCACGAGGTAACTTAAGTTGATATGCAACGGGACCAATTCGGGCCAAAATCTCAAATGGTCCGATATAATGGGGACTAAGCTTTCCTTGCCTCCCAAACCGAAAAACTCCTTTCCAGGGCGAGACCTTCAGATAAACTTTGTCTCCAACCTGGAATTCCAAGGGTTTCCTTCGATTATCTGCATAACTCTTTTGCCGACTCGCGGCGGCTTCTAACCTCTTTCTGATTTGAACAATCTTATGTGTAGTTTCCTGGATAATCTCAGGTCCAGTCAGTTGCTTTTCTCCAACTTCTGCCCAGCAAAGAGGTGAACGACACTTTCTTCCATACAAAGCTTCAAACGGAGCAGCTTTGATACTACTGTGATAACTATTATTGTAGGAAAACTCAATCAAGGGTACATAAGTATCCCAATTTCTTCCAAAGTCAATCACACAAGCTTGTAGTAGATCTTCCAATGTTTGAATAGTCCTTTCACTTTGACCGTCTCTTTACGGATGGTAGGCAATACTCATGTCCAAACGAGTGCCCAAAGCTTGGTGTAAGGATTGCCAGAACCTCGAGGTAAAACGACTGTCTCTGTCAGAGATTTTCGAGATAGGTACTCCATGACGAGATACCACCTCGTTGAGGTAGATTCTGGTTAGCTTTTCCATCCGATCGGTTTCCTTAACGGGTAGGAAATAAGAAGACTTGGTCAATCTGTCAACGATTACCCAAATAGTGTCGTGACCACTAGACTTTCGGGGTAACTTCGTGACAAAGTCCATTGCTATCCGCTCCCATTTCCATTGAGGAATCTCTGGTTGTTGAAGAAGTCCTGATGGCTTTTGGTATTCAGCCTTGACTCTTGCACAAGTCGAGCATTTACCGACATAGGCTGCTATATCACCTTTCATATTGGGCCACCAATAATGTTCCTTCACATCCTTGTACATCTTATCCGATCCGGGGTGAATTGAATATTTGGATTTATGCGCTTCATCCAAAATTAATTTACGTAGGTTTCCAAAATGAGGAACCCAAATTCGGTGGATGAAGTACATCACATTATTGGTTTTAGGCACTAACTCCTTGACCATGCCTTTCAATTCTTCATTCTTCAAATTCTCATTTTTCAGAGCTTCGACTTGAGCATCACGGATTTGAGTATCAAGTCCTGAATGAATATTCAGCTCCAAAGCGCGAACACGCTTAGGCTTATCATTCTCCTTCCTACTCAACGCGTCGGCCACAACATTAGCCTTGCCCGGATGATAACGGATCTCACAATCATAATTGTTTAACAACTCTACCCATCGACGTTGCCTCATGTTAAGTTCCTTTTGATCAAAGATATGCTGAAGACTCTTGTGATCCGTGTAAATAACACATTTCGTACCGTATAGATAATGTCTCCAAATTTTGAGTGCAAAAATCACCGCTCCCAACTCTAAATCGTGAGTGGTGTAGTTCTTCTCATGCACATTTAATTGTCTGGATGCATAGGCTATGACCTTATCTTTCTGCATCAACACACAACCAAGACCTAAGCGGGACGCATCACAATACACAACAAACCCTTCTGTTCCTTCAGGAAGAGATAGAATAGGAGCACTACATAACTTCTGCTTTAGTAACTGAAATGCTGCCTCTTGCTTATCAGTCCAGTCATACTTTCTATCCTTCTGAGTCAATAGCGTTAACGGCTGTGCTAACTTCGAGAAATTTTCAATGAATCTCCAATAATAACCAGCCAATCCAAGAAACTGACGCACCTCGGTCGGGGATTTGGGTGCCTCCCAGTTCTTGATTGCTTCAATCTTAGCCAGATCTACATGTATGCCTTTCTCGTTAACGACATGTCTGAGAAAATGAACCTCTCGAATCCAGAATTCGCACTTTGAGAACTTTGCATACAGCTTCTCTTTTCTCAACGTCTCCAAGATGACCTTCAAATGTTGTTCATGATCTTTCTTGGTTCTTGAATAGACAAGTATATCATCGATAAATACTATTACAAACTTATCTAAGTAAGGTTTGCATACTCTATTCATAAGATCCATGAACACAGCAGGCGTATTTGTCAGACCAAATGGCATAACCAGAAACTCGTAATGGCCGTAACGGGTTCTAAATGCTGTCTTTAGAACATCTTCCTTGGCTATCAATAGCTGATGATAACCTGATCGCAGATCAATCTTTGAGTAGAAGCTAGATCCTTGAAGCTGATCAAACAGATCATCGATTCTTGGCAATGGGTATCGGTTCTTGATAGTGAGTTTGTTCAACTCTTGGTAATCGATGCACATTTTGAATGACCCATCTTTCTTTTTGACAAATAAGACTGGTGCTCCCCATGGCGAGAAGCTTGGTCTTATAAATCCTTTATCCAACAATTCTTCTAAATGCTTGGACAATTCTTGCATCTCTGAAGGCGCTAATCGATATGGTGATCGGGCTACAGGAGCAGCTCTAGGTACCAAATCGATCCGGAATTCAACTTGTCTAGAAGGAGGTAATCCAGGTAGATCATCAGGGAAGACATCTGGATAGTCTCGCACTATCGGTATATCCTCAAGCTTTCGCTCCTCATTCTTAGTATCAACTGCCTTGGCAAGAAACGCTGGATACCCTTCACGTAGATACTTGCAAGCCTTCATTACATTCACAATCTTCATGGTAGGCTTCCTTTGATCTCCTTGGATAGACAAAGTTCCACCACTTGGAATAGGGAGACGAATAATCTTCTCGTAGCACACCACCTCAGCATGATGCTTCGACAACCAATCCATGCCCACGACGATATCAAAACTACCAAGCACAAAGGGTAGGAGGTCGATGCTAAAAGAATGACCTTCTAATTGCATAGAACACCCTCTAACTACATTACATGCCTCAATTATCTTTCCGTTGGCTAGCTCGATAATATATTTCTTATCTAATTTACTAGATTTAAGGCCAAGTAATGGTTCAAAGTTCTTTGACACAAAACTCATATCGGCTCCAGTATCAAATAATATAGATGCGAAATGGTTGTTGACAAGGAACGTACCAGTGACGACGGACGGTTCCTGCCTTGCCTCTTTGGCGTTCATCTCAAACGCCCTGCCCCTTGCATTTGATCCTGTCAGCTTGGGGCAATCCCTCTTGTAATGACCTTCGACTCCACATTCATAACATCTTTGCCCAGTTCTCTTAGGCTTCTCAACCAATCTTACTCGATAAGTCTGAGCTTGATGCCCATACTTGTTGCACCTTGAACACACATTCACATTGCAGTTACCACCATGATGAAGATTACACTTACTACACTTTGGCTGTGCACCAGCTTGCCTCCTTACCTCGGGCAAGTTAGTTGCATACATCTTTCCTGACCCAACCCTTTGATTCTTCTGATTGCCAGATCGGTTCTTGAAATTTCCAGTCCACTTCCTCTTATTCTCCATGATTCTCTTATCAGTCTCCACAACTTTTCTTTCGTTCTCCATGGGCTTTTTACCAGTATCTCCTTTCTTGACAAGCACACCTCTCCGAATAGCATCATCAGTCAATGAATTGGCTAGTGCCACTGCGCTCTGCATTGTGGTAGGGTTTGATGCCGTAACCATGCCTCTGATCTGGGGTGCCAATCCCCAAATATATCTCTCAATTCTGACGTAGTCAGGAGTTACCATTCGAGGCACATGTCTTGCCAGATCGTTAAACCTGGAAGTATAGGCTCTAACTTCTGCACCTTCCATAGTGAGATTCCAAAATTCAGTCTCAATCTTTTGGAGCTCATTGCTAGGATAGTACTCCTTAAGCAACATCTCCTTTAATTGGTTCCAAGAGAGACCAAACGCAGCTTCCTCTCCTAGGTTTTGAACCTGTGAATTCCACCAACTCAAAGCTTCATCTTGGAATGAACATGTGGCATACTTCGCTCATTGATCAGCAGAACAGTTGCTAATTGCCATCACCGATTCCATATTTTCAATCCATCTAATGATGTCAAGAGGACCTTCAGCCCTTGTAAAGATTCGTGGATTACAAGCTTGAAATGTCTTGTAGGTACAACCCTGAGCTTGACTCCCAGAGGGATTTCCAGTAGAAGTGCCTCCACTAGAACCACCCATGGTGCCACGTCTTCTACCACGTTCAGCATTTGCGTCATCTCGAGTGCAGAGTTGACATGTTGGGATATCAATTGTGCTAACTCTTCAGCAGTGGTAGGCAAACTAGTACCTCTAGTACCAGCGGTATTTCGAGTGTTAGGTGCCATGAATTAACTTCTGTTATGGATGAAACAAAAAAGAATAAACGACATACACGAAATGATATCAAAATGCATGATAATAATAATATATATATAATCACAACATTTCGATACAACATTCATTAAAGTTATCATAACGATTTAATGAGTGAAGGATTGTCAGTACAAAACCTTTATTTTCAGTAAGATTACTTACTTTTAACTTATTTTTAACATGTTTTTAATTTATTGTTTCAGATCTTACAAGATTCTTATCTTGTTTGCTTTTAAATTTTATGACATGACTACTAGTGGTCATGTCCCATCTTCACTCAAGTAGCTTTAATTTTAACTTATTTTTATCTTTTTTTTAAATCAAATTTGAATGAAAACTTCAAAATCTCCAGATCATGATCACCATATACATGGATCATTTCAATCATCTCTAAACTTATAAGTGAAGAACAAATCAAGAACAAATGTGTAAACCATATATACCTACATATACAGGATTTCATACATACATACATAGTCCAACTCTGATTTTATTTTGTGTTTTTAGTTTTCATTTCAACAAAACATACTTAAAAACCAAAAGATTTCAGATCATGATCACCATTATTCATGGATCATCTCAATCCTTTAAGAAATCAAAGAGCAAGATGGGTTCAAGAACATCATCCATGACTACATGCATGTATAACCCATTTTTATTATTTTTGATAATCTCCTTTGGAGATGGGTTTCTTATGATGTTCATAACCATAAATCA
Organism: Flaveria robusta; assembly: GCA_025506415.1. Classification (NCBI taxonomy): domain Eukaryota; kingdom Viridiplantae; phylum Streptophyta; class Magnoliopsida; order Asterales; family Asteraceae; genus Flaveria; species Flaveria robusta. Next base: position 34,391,070 of record CM046469.1, on the reverse strand, counting down.
AAGTTTGATCATCTTGCATGCAAGAGAAATCATCAAAATAAACAAAATCATCAAAACACAAAATCTTCAACATCAAACACACACACACACATGTACATACACACTCACAGTTCACACACACACACATATACATTCTTTTTAAACTCAAAAACCTTTGTTGGAACCTTGGATTTCAAGAAAATCTAGTTGTTAGTAAACAAATCTTAGCAACAATTATCCAAAAATCATGTTGCATGTGATTTTTAAAGAAAACATAGCTTACCAAAAGATGAACAACTTCAAGAACTATAGATGATTTCTTCTCCTTGGAGTTGGATTTATGCAAAATTCTTGCACCAACTCACTAAGGGATCATTGAAATCAGATTTTTCATGCTTTAAACAAGCTTTGGATGATCAAAATCAAAGAAAAGAGGGCTGTTCTTGATGTTCCAGTCGTGAGTTTTAGAGAGAAGGGAGAGGAGAGTGTGTAGGTGAATTCTAGTGAGAGAAAGGCGAGGTTGAGTGTGTGTAAAAGGTGGAGTGTTGGGTTGTATATATAGGGATGTTTAAGTGTGGTTAGGGTGAGTTAATCATGTCTTTATATTAATTATATGGCTGGTGGATCTCCAAGTGAGATACCACTGGGTGTAAGGCGGGTGTCGGTCTCGTTAAATTTTTTTGTAAAATTTTTTTTAAACATTCGGGTTTGTACGCGAAAATTTTCTATAAATTCAAAATATTAATTTTAGACTTTCCACGGGTTCACAACATTAATAATAGTGATCAAAAGTCAAAAATAAAAATACACACGGTTTAACACAGCAAGCATCCGACTGAACGTTGCATCAAGGCAACTTTTAAAAAGTCTAAATTTTACGCGATCAAGGCAAATAAAATTAATTATTATTTTTCATGACTAATAATATTTTCACTTAAGATTCATTATATTATAAAAATCAAATTATAATGACCAAATTTAATTAACCGAATTATCACCAACGTTCGTTAAACGTTTTATCGCTACGGGACCCGGTAATTCTCAAAATTACCAATTATAAACTTTACTCACAAAAGGGCTTTGCTAGACCTTAAATAACCTTAATTGTCATAAAATTAAGTCTTATAATGTATTTAAATATTTTGTCACATTTTATTAACGTACGGATATTGACCTGGAAACACGGGATGTCACAATGGGAAAAGAACAACTTATACTAAAACATTTAACAACTATAGTTCTATTGTTTGAACGCACTTCTGAACCAATCTAATCAAATATGATTATAATTATCTTCAGAATTGCAACAATAAATCGCAAATGGAACATAGTATCATTAGTGTGATTCAAAACCAAAACCGAACATACAACCACACGAATAACTTCTAAAATCAATCCACTTCTACCCGAAACTCATCAGAAGACTCCATAACCATCTTCGAACACTCTTGTCTCAGAAATCCACTAAATCCATCTTATAACAACTGTTGATCTATAGAAACCATTATTGACTATTAAGACAAGGAAACAAATTATAAGGACCATGAAACTACTCGTATCCACTTAATAAGAATCAATAATCAAATTACAGTGGTGGAATGAAAGTAACCAGACAAACAACAAGAAACGTAATGTTTGATGGATGAAAATGAAGTTTAATCAGTGTAACGTGATCAAGTAAAGAGGATTTTCTTGTACGTCAATCAAAATTATGCAAATACTGTTGGAGCTCTTGAAGATTAGCATTTAGTCTTTAGATTTTGTTTTTGTCATAGTATAGGGACTTATTTTGTAAATATATGTTCTTTAGTTTTCATTGTTAGTATAAATAGGATATTATGTATTTGTGCAGGTAGATTTTGGAGAATTTCAGTTAGAACTCTCTCTGTACATTGTATCCATTTGCATTTTGCTTTCAAAAACTAAAATCCAAAAATATTTTCAATTCTTTGTTTTATTTCAAACTTTAAAAACAACAAAAACATTTTATTTTCCTAAATTCAAAACTTAAAATGGCTAAGTCTGAAGATTCTAAGAACAGAGTTCCTAAGTTGAAGAACAGAGCTAATTTCAAGAACTAGTCTCTCAGATTGAAACATCACTTAAACTCTATTGATACTGATCTCTGGAAATCAATAGAGAAAGGACCACATATTCCTGTTTCATTAGATGGTCCTGACAAAGAATCTGTTTACACCAAAGACTCTCAAGAACAATATCCTGAAGATGGTCTACATGGTGATGATTTAAAGAAGGTTAAGAATGATATTAAAGCTTATTCACTGATGTGCAAGGGTTTATCAGACTGGGTATACCATGTACAAAGCTTTAAAGATAATTTGTGAAGGTGGTAAAGAGATTCAAGACCTTAAAAAGCAGAAACTAAAAAGGCAACTTGAATTGTTTAAGCATCTTTTTGGAGAAATAATAAATCAAATGATGAACAGATTTGTGCAACTCATTACTAAAATGTCAACTATTGGTGTGAAGAATGATCTCAAAGATCTAAATGACAGACTTCTCAATGCTCTTCCATCTTCATGGAAACAAACAGTTACTTTGTTGAAGCATACACACAACTTTCCCATGGATCTTGATCTTCTGATTGCCAAAATAGAATCAGTTGAAATTGATGAGTGTTCAAGAAACAATGATAGATCTACATCAACATCTCAGTATAAATATGTTGAATCTCCAGCTAACACAGTGGAGAATACATTTGTGGCTAAAGATGATAGTTCTTCAAAATATGAGGGTGATTTGTTTGTTGGAGCTGGTTTCTTTACTGACTCAACCTACACAAGTGCTCCTGTCTATACAAATCAACCACAGTCTCCTCCTAAAACTCAAATGCCTAAACCTCAAACTGAGACTCCATCTTCTAACTCTGTTAAACCTAGCAAAGTTAAAGATGTCATAAACATCCTTTTACACGATGAAGAGTCAAAATCTGCTTTTACTGCTTTCATGGCAAGCTTTCAAGCTTATCAAGGTTGTCACCTAACTCAAGTTGATTTGATTTTGCAGGATTTATTTGAGATGGATCCTGATGATGTAGAAGAGATGGATTTGAACTGGAAAATGGTGATGATAGCTTATAGGACTCAGAAACACTCTTATGTGAACAGAAATTACAAGCCAAGTGCCAAAAAAAAGGTTGGCTTTGACAAGTCAAAATCAAGGTGTTTCAACTGCAATAGCTATGGTCATTTTTCAAGAGAATGCAAAGCTCCAAGAAATAAAGGAGGCAATGATCAAGTAGGCTCTGGTAGTCAAAGATATCAGCATCAGTCTCAGAAAACTTTTCAGAAGCCATATCAGAGTCTTCCTATGCCAGAACTTAAAGAAGAATCAAAAACAACTAAAGAGCCAAAGAAAGCTTTAGTTGTCAGCATTAAGGATGGTTATGACCGGAGTGCTTATGCAGAACAGTTTACAGCTGATCTCACTTCTGGTTTAGCACTTATTGCTGAAATTAATGATGAAGATTGGTCTGAAGACAATGATCCAAAGGCAAATTATGATTCAGACAATGATGAAGGCTATGACTGGAGTGACAAATCTGATCCCAAGGAAGATTCAGAAGAAGTTGCTCTCATGGCACAGTCAGAACAACCTAAGGTTGAACACTCATCATCTGATACTGAGACTTCACATTCTTATCTAGATATTCCATTGGAAGTCAGAGAGAAAATGTGCACAAAAGCATGTTTTGAACAAGTTGAACACTACAGAACATACTCATTCAAAATATGTGATAAACTTAAACAAGAAGAGTTAATGCACAACAAACTCGAAGCTGATCATAAAATCTCTGATGACAAAATCATATCTCTTCAAACATCATGGAACAAAACTCTTAAAGAACTTGAACAAGTAAAAAGGCAACTTGAAGAGATGACTAAAACTTTAGAACAAGAGAAATTGGCACATGCTGCAACACAGGTTGATCTTGCAAAAGTTAAAAGTTCAAAAACTATAGTTGAACAACTGGTAAATGGGAGAAAAGATAAAGATAAAACGGGTCTAGGTTTCACACATGAGCCTATGCCTGAATCAATCTCAAACACCTTGCCAGAGAACTGTAACACTCATGATCACTCACCTGAAAACAAAGCAAAGTTCAAAGCCTTTCATGAAAAGAAAAAGAATGTGCAATCTACTGAAGAAAGTGAAATTGAAAAGATAAATATTGAAATTTTTGAGGAGAAAGATTCAAAAAAGATAAAAAATGGTCATCCGATAAAAGTTAAATCATATGAACCTCGACCAAAGAACAAGAAGTTGTTTGTCCCAAAAGGATCTAATGAATGTGTTGTTGAACAATGTGTTGAAGAAGTCATTGAAACAAATGGCAAAAAGAAAGGGAAAACTAAAGAAGAAAAATTAAAATAAGATACTTCATGCTCTGATGATTCAAGTTCTTATGAATCAAAACAAACTGATCAAAAACATAAAGAATCTAAAAAAGAATCTTCTCAAGATTCAATTCCATCCCAAAGCAACAAAACATCATCAAGAATAAGAAATCAAAGAAGGAGAAAATCTAATGCTAAAGCTAAAAATTCTCAAACTCAAAGAACCGATCAATCAAATCAATTTAAACCTGTGAAGTTTTTGGCAGTAGGAATTTTTGACATGAACATAATCTCTGAAACGACATCAAAACCAAAGATCAAATCAAACTCGGATCTGAAAACAGGTTCAGGTCCTAAGTCTTCCACTGTTCATAAAAGATTTGTGTCTAAGGAGTCAAAGGATTGTGAAAATGTTCAAGGATTGTGAAAATGTTCAAAACAGGTTCAGGTCCTAAGCCAAAATCTAAAATTAAAAAACCCAAACTCACAAATCAAAAACAACAGATTAACCTGCCAACTCCTAAATCTAAACAAGGATCAAATGTGGCATTCACTTCTAGGGTTAATCATCAGTTGTTTAAATTTTCACAAGTATTGTCACATTTGTGACATGTATAATCATAACACATCTGAATGTTACTTTAACAAGTATTGTCACATTTGTGATACGACAAATCACACAACTGCTGATTGTTATTTCAACAAATATTGTGCCTTGTGTGATGAAAGGAATCATAATACTGAAGATTGTTACTTCAGAAAGAACTCGCCAAGGAATGGATATGTTAATCCATGAGTTCAAAGAAATCAAAATAATAGTTTTCAAGGTTTATCACAACAACCTTCCTTAGGCTTGAGATCTCTCAGAAGAATCAATTCTGATTATGATGATCATTATACTATGAGGACAAAGCAGTATACACAAGGAAATTTCATTCCACGATGTGTGCGAATGAACAATGGAACATTCACCAAGCAAAATTTCTCTAAGAATGTTTTAGTTGATGGTTCAAAATTTCTTGATGAAGATCTTGAAAATCATTTCAATGCTTTGAGGATTAAACAAAATAAAGATAATTAGAAATTTTTTAGAAGAGGAATTGATAATTCTAAATATCAAACGAAACCTGACATGAACAAACTCCATTTTAAGCAGTTTACCATTGTTGATAAATATGGCAAGCCCAAGACCATCTTGGCTTGGGTTGATAACTCAACTTAAATGTCTTTGAAATGCAGGTACACCCAAGAAGACCAATAAACATGTGGTATGTTGACAGTGGGTGTAGCCAGCATATGACAGGCAATCATGCCTTACTTCAAGACTTTAAGATGAAAGATGGTACAACATGTAGCATTTGGAGGTGATGCAGGTGGAAAGATTACCGGAGAAGGAACGGTATCAAATGGGATTATTAGCTTTGATAAAGTCAACTACTGTGCTCAGTTGAACTTTAATCATTTAAGCGTTTCCCAAATTTGTGATAAATCATATTCTGCTTTATTTGATGACTCTCATTGTTATATTTTAAAGCTAGGTTTTCAGATTAGCAAGGAATGGGTAGTTGTTAAAGCTGTTCGTGATCGAGATGTATACAAGCTAGATATGTCTCAAGTTGATCCTTCAACAGAAACAACTTGCTTAATTGCTCAAGCATCAAATGATGAAAGCCAGCTTTGACATAGACATCTCGGACATTCTAACTTCAAAAACATGAACAAGCTTGGTGCAGGAAATCATGTAGTAGGCATTCCAACAAAGAAGTTTGCTACATCAGATCTCTGCAAAGCATGTTTGAAAGGGAAACAACACAGACCGTCTTATAAGTCCAAGCTAATAAACTCAAATTCCAAGCCTCTACAGATGTTGCACGTGGATCTATTCGGTCCAGTAAACATGCAAAGTATTGGAAAGAAATCTTACTGTTTAGTTATCATTGATGACTTTACAAGATTTACTTCGGTTTTCTTTTTGCATGCTAAATCTGAAACGGCTGAATTATTAAAAGAGTTTATCATTAAAGTAGAAAATCAACTAGATCAAAAAGTCAAAATCATTCGAAGTGATAATGGAACAGAATTTAAAAATGCTAATGTTGACATGTTCTGTGCAGGAAAAGGGATTGCTCATCACTTCAGTGCTCCTAGGACTCCACAACAAAATGGAGTTGTAGAAAGGAAGAACAAAACGTTGATTGAGGCAGATTGTGCAATGTTAGCAGATGCGAAGATACCAATCACTTTCTGGGATGAAGCCATATCTACTGCATGTTTTGTTCAGAATCGTACTCTATTGGTGAAAGATTAACAGAAAACTCCTTATGACTTGATGTTTGGCAGGAAACCAAACATAGATTTTCTTAAATCTTTTGGTTGTTCGGTTTTGATTTTAAACTCAAATGATCAGATTGGAAAATTTGAAGCAAAATCTGATGATGGATTTTTTCTTGGATATTCGTCAGTTTCAAAAGCATTTAGAGTTTATAACTCTAGAAAGAATGTTATCATTGAAACTTTCAATGTTAAATTCCTTGAAAATTCTTTCCATCAGTTGCAAATGGTCTAGCTTGGTTATTTGATTTAGATTCTTTGTCAAACTCATTCAATTCTAACCTGTTTGAATCTTCTTGTGTCAACAGAAAACAGGTAGGAGATCTTGGATCTTTCAGTGATGATTCAGATTCTGATGATATGGATGACTCAAGCCCAGATTATCCATTCTTCTTATTTGTTAAAGATCCTGTGTTCAGTTCAGAATCTCATGATCAACAAGTTCAAGAACAACATCCTGTTTCTCAAAATTCAAATGTTTCTCAACCTATTCCTAATAATGGACCAGAAATTCTACACCCTGAGTCTGGAACTTCATCTATATCTGGAGATGTAGATGTTAATGACAAGCTTGATTATTTTATCAATTCACCGACTCAAGTTTCGAATTTCACTCCACATTCTTCAAACCTGTTGCATCAGCTTTCCAACTTTAACCAGACTAATCTTGATGTGAATGTTCAAGAGGATGAGATCCCAACGTCTCGTGTTCACAAGAAACATCCTATATCAAAGAGAAGTCATTCCAAGCAAGCAAACATTTGCTTATACTCGTGTTTTCTATCTCAAATTGTTCCTAAAAACATTTCTGAAGCATTACAGGACAATAGTTGGATTGAGGCTATGCAAGAGAGTTACTACAGTTTCGTAAACCGGAAGTATGGAAGCTTGTGGATATGCCTGAAGGAGAAAATGCCATTGGCACAAAATGGTTATTCAGAAACAAATCAGATGATAAAGGAATTATTGTTCGAAACAAAGCAAGGCTAGTAGCACAAGGTTACACCCAAGAGGAAGGAGTTGATTATGATGAAGTGTTCGCTTCAGTTGCAAGACTTGAAGCAATTCATGTCTTCCTAGCATATGCTTCATATATGAAATTCAAGGTGTACCAAATGGATGTTAAAGGTGCTTTCCTGTATGGACCAATCACAGATGATGTGTATGTCAAGCAACCTCAAGGTTTTGAAGATGCTGAATTTCCTCATCGTCTGTACAAGCTGAGCAAAGCTTTATATGGTCTACATCAAGCTCCTAGAATCTGGTATGAAACATTGTTACAGTATTTGATACAACATGGATACACAAGAGGGAAAATTGATCCGACTTTATTCATAAAGAAGGATGCGGATGATCTTTTATGTGTTCAGGTGTATGTGGACAATATCATATTTGGTTCTACAAGTAAGAAATTGTGCTCAGAATTTGAAGAAATTATGAAATCTCGTTTCCAAATGAGTTCTATGGGAGAAATAAACTTTTTCCTTGGTTTACAAGTGAAACAGTCTGCAGATGGAATTTTCATCAATCAAGAGAAATTTGTTGACAAGCTCTTGAAAAAGTTTAAACTGCAAGATTGTCAATAAATCAGAACTGCAACTGACGTTAACACCAAGATTGATCCTGATCCGAAAGGAAAATCAATTGACCAAACTCTATATAGATCTATGATTGGATCTTTGATGTATCTTACTGCATCTAGACCTGATATAATGTATGATGTTTGTGTCTATGCCAGGTATCAAGCAGACCCGAAGGAATCTCATCTTATCGCTGTCAAACGCATATTCAGATATCTCAAAGGAAAACCGGCTTTAGGGTTATGGTATCCTTATGAAGGAAACTTCGAGGATATACTGATAGTGATTATGGGGGATGTTGTCAAGATCGTAAATCTACAACAGGTGGTTGTTAGTTTTTGGGTCCTAGATTAGTCTCATGGCAGTGTAAGAAACAAATAAATGTCTCAGTCTCAATTGCAGAAGCTGAGTACATAGTTGCATCAACAGGATGTTCTCAAATCCTTTGGTTACAAAACCAACAGTTGGATTACTGGTTCAATTTTCTTAAAACTCCAATTTACATTGATAACACTGTCGCTATGTTATTATAGCTAATCCTGTCCAACATTCAAAAACAAAGCATATCAAAATTTGATATCATTTTCTCAAAGATAACTCTGAAAAAGGTTTAATCATTTTGATTCAAATAGAAACTGAAAAACAATTGGTTGACCTATTTACAAAAGCCTTTTTACGAGGAAGGTTTGAGTATTTGGTTGAGTCTTTTGGTCTTATTAACTATATTGAAAACTGATTTTGATTTATCAAAATGAAAATAACCCTCCCTTCTTTTTAATAAGAAATTTCAAAGAGAAACTGTCCAAGTTAACTGCCTGATTGTATATATTGTGTGTGTGTGCTAAAAGAAAAAGCAAATACCAAACTAGAAAATTGCAAAATCAAAATAGAAAAATATAAAATGAAAATACAAAAAATATAGTTTAGTTGTTCATTTATTATTTTAGGATTTAATCTGCCATTGCAATATGTGAGAAATGATAGTACATCAGTTTTAATCAGTTTCATGCTTCACTCTTTAATAAAGTCTGACGTGATCAGATATGATGTGCGGGTAAAGTCAACCAATTATATTGAAAAAGTAGATTCTTGTGATTTAACTAAATCATTATGCATTTGTGTGTATCCGTCTTAGTACTAATGAGTGGTGTTGACTTATCTGATTGTTTGCTTGTAAAGTTACAAACTCACACCTGGTGTTGATATGACTAACCATGAGATCTGTTTATAGCATCTGTTCACTTCTTTGTTATGAGTCATCATAGACCTGAAGTGACGAGGTATCCTCTGTTGCAAGTCATTACAGACCTGGATATTCTCACCTGATGCAAAAGATGCCAATGTGCACAATCCTTTCAAAAGTCCAAAATGGATGCCCTATGATTCTTTATGAATCATCACTATCTATTTCTTCATGAAACGGATTCTGAGAGTACCTAATGGTTCGTCCATGGTGGTTTTCTCGGAGATTATCAAATGGTTTTACCATGATGATTCTCTCATTGACCTAAACATGAGATCTGGTTATTCATATATGTCAGGTTTTTAAGTTGAGTAACAGTGCTTGCTTGCATTTCTTGATGTGGGTCAGACTGTCTAAGTCTAAGTCTTGGTTACATAATGTCATATCTAATCGAACCTTAATCAATCCAAGAATTGAAAAAGTAAGTGTGCCTTTTGCCAAAGTACTCATTGTCTGTCCTTAGATCTAATGTCTCCTTTGATGTGGGAATGCTGACCTGGAACACACCTGATCAGGATTTAATCACTGTCTATGACTATCCACAATTTTTTTGGTTAATGTGCTAATTGTTAACTGATATGATCTCACTACAGGCATGTGATTCATTAAGTTTATATTAGAGTTTTGTTCTGCTTTATCTTGATTTTTGCATATTTTTTGTGTGCAGGCATGTTGATAATGACTGGTTTGTCTTTCTTTTTCATCAATCAAATAAACTTCTAAGTTTATAAACTTAAAAGTTTAGGGGGAGTAAAGATTGAAAAAGAAAATCAAAATAAATGATTGGATGAAAAAGATGATGCTAAAAGTTTTCAAGTATGTGTGTGTTTGATATGATTCAAAAATAAACCTGAAAAGATTTCAAATTAAGTTGAAATGTGGAAAAGCTTCTTGTAATCAAAAATAAAGAATTGAGATTATTTGAAATTTTTGAAAAATTTAAAAATTTTAAGACTAAAATGACGGGAAATTATTTGACAAATAAAAAGTAAAAGTTTGAGTGAGAAATTGACACTTAAATGTTAAAAGTCAAAAAGTCAAAGATTTTTAAAGTCAAAAAGTCAAACTTTGACCAGGTTGAAAGTTCATGATGAATAGTGAAAATTTTCAAAATTAGGGTTCGGATAAATTTGGTGAAAAATTCCACAACTGTTAGGCGTATGGAAAGGTCTCATACGCCTGAACAGTGATCAAAAGTCCATTTCAGGAGTATGATGACATTTCAGGAATGTGTACAAGTGTTGGGCATTTTAGTTCCAACTCATGCGCCTAAACGGTTGTCATAAGTCTGAAAAATTGGTTAAGTGTTGGGCGTTTCAACCAAGATCATGCGCCTGAACAGTGTCAGACTTTCTATGTTGAAAATATTACAAGTGTAGACGCTTTGGAAGTCCATGCGCCTAAACAGTTCTCATATGAACTGAAGGTTCATGAAATTGTCCAAGTGTTAGGCGTTTCAGGCTAGGTCATGCGCGTGAACAGTGCTGATGCGCCTAAACAGTGCTCATGCACCTGAACAGTGTCCATGCGCCTATGTCCTTTCTGATGAAAATCTGACCAAGTGAGTTCATGCGTCTAGGTCTCATGCGTCTCAACAGGAGTAATACGCCTGTACAGTAGTCATGCGTCTAAGCCTCATGCGTCTTAACAGTGGTCATGCGCCTTCGCAGTGGTCATGTGCCTAAGAGTTTTTTGCACTTATATAAATTCAACACTTGACAGAATTTCATTTCACTCGTTCATTCACACTAATACTCTCTGTTCTTACTCATAATCTTCCGACGATTATCATCTTCATATTGATTATACTGATTTACTGAAATCATTGTGATATATAGGTATAAACTTTGATTCTAAACATCATGTTGAGTTCAAATCATCAAAACACTGAACATTAAACTCTCATTCAATTGGGCGTTTGAATGCTATTCAGGCGTTCGAACCCTAAGGGTTTAAGAAATTTGAAAATTTCAGATTAAATGTGTTAAAATGTTCAACCTTGAATCTGAAATTGCTGATTACACATGTTTGCGACCAGATTGACATCATAAAAACTCAATTTTATCATAAAATTTTTTTTTATGATCATGTGTTAATCAGTAAAATAAATTAATAAGAAAAATTAAAAACAAAATTGAAGTTTTCAATGTTAATCATCAAAACATCTCTTAATTCTTATAAATCAAAAGAAAACAAATCACTTAATGATTAGATTTTGTATAAAACAATAAGTGTTCAAACACTTAGAAAATTTTAAATAAAATTGATCAAGTTTTAAAAATTTAAAATCTATTAAGTAAATATTGAAAATTAATTAGTGTGCATATTTGTCATATGTTACTTGATTTTAATCTCAAAATATTCATTGATTTATATCTAATACATTTGATTAATTGAGTGTATAAAATACTTAGAAATATTTCTAAGTGTTATTGGATAAAAATTGATAAATCATTATGAGATTTACATCAATGTAATACATTCATTCTTATACTTGTTTCTTTGTAAATAACAGATGGCTGAACTTAAATTTGAGCCTAAGCATAATGTAGCAGCTTTTCTCAATGAAGAAGTTAGAGAGGCAGCTGGATATGAAGAAATGATCAGATATTTTTTGAGAACGAGATATGTGTATGCTATGTGTGCTCGTCCTGCCATATATGCAAGCTTGATTAAAAGATTCTAGAGGACAGCAGAGATTGAAAGAGATGAGGAAGGAAAGAAAGTTGTAAGGGGATTTGTGACTAGAGACAGAATGATAGAAGTGTCTGAGCAGTCAATCAGAGAAGCTCTAAGACTGCGTGAAAATGATGCACAAGATTTATCAGAAATTACTTTTAATGAGTGCAGAGATACTTTTCAGAGCAAGAGTTTTTAACCACTGGAAACTTCTGTGCTATATCTTTCAACATTGTATGTCTAAAAGGATTGCTGGATGGAACTCATTTCCTGTTGATATAGCTTCTCCTATTGTTGCATTGGCCACAAACAGAAGGTTTAATATGGCCAGATGGATTATGAATGGATTTATATTCAATTTGGAGAAAGGTAAGAGGAATAAATACTTGATGTATCCAATACTCCTACAAATGATTATCAATGAAGAACACCCAGACTTTCATGTCTATGGGGTAAATGGTGAAAGATTGGATTTAGAACACATGACTGAGAATGTGTATAAAAGACTGGCTGTAGTTACTGGAGCCTAGAGCATTCAAATGTTTGATTATACGAGGGTAGTAACTAGGGATGAAGTAGACATCAATCAAGATCACTTTCATTTGGTTGAAGATGAACCAGTTGATCCTAATGATTTGATTAAAGATGTTATACAAGAAGTTGTTGAAGAAGAAGAGGAAGATGATGATGATGAAGATGAGCATGATGGTGATGAAAGCTCATCAAGTGATGATGATAATGATGATAATGATAATGTTGGTGGGAATGTTGAAGAAACCAATAAAAAGAATGACAGTGAAGAAACTATGTCTGATCAATGGGATGAAAATGTTGGTGATGATGAAGTTGAAGTAAATGAGCAAGTAGGAGATGGTGAGAATGAAGGTGATGATAATGAGAATGTTAAAGAAATCTTGGATCAAAACTAGACATTTGATTTTGATTACATTAATGCAATCTTATCTGAACCTGTTACTCATAATGTAACTTCTGATGATGTACAAGAAGAACAAATAGTTATTGTGGATGAAAATGTGATGAAACAAGCTCAAGATGCATTTGTGCAAACTGAAGGTGACAGTGATGAAGCATTGATTGATGATTTGAAAATTAAGAATGCTGAAGAAGAAGAATTGATTAAGATACTTCAAGAAGAAAATGCATTATTGAAAGCTGAGTCTGAGAAGAAAGATTTGATGATGATTGAAATTGAAGAGAAAGTAAAAAGATTGAATGATGAAGTTGAAATGTTGAAAGAGAGTTTAAAAGAAAAGGAGATAGAATCTGAATCTCAAGTGGAGGTAATTGAAAAGATTTTAGAAGCAGATAAAGGAAAAAGGAAGGTTGATGAAGTTGTGATAGATTTATCTGCTACACCATCAAAAATTTAGAAAACTACAGATGACTTAGTGAATGTTGATGAAGAAGATGTACAAAAACAAATTGAGGCTTTAGATGATATTGACCCAGAATTTTCTGATGATTGGTACAACGAAGTACTAGATGATGAAGATGTGTATGAACTTGCTGATTCCCTAATCCAAAACATTCAAGAAGATGTCCCAATTGATTTTGAAGACAAATATAATTATCTTGTTAAGAATAAGTATAATTGTGTATTTTTGGATGGATTAACAGTGTCTCAAATCAATGATGAATATGAGAAATGTTTGTTAGCCGAATCAACAGCTCTGGTGGATCCAAATGAAATTTGTTTAGAACATGGAGAATGGACACCGATGAGTGAAAGCATAAAAGTTGATGATATTCCTGTTTCTGAATTGCACCATCCTAACCCTAAAGACATGAGCATACCTGCTTTGAGGATGTGGTTGCAGTCAAGGAATTATCCAAGAAAAAGATTAAACAGGCTGCAAGGTGCTTCATTGAGAAATTTAGTGAGAAGTTTTCAAGAAACAGAGAAACAAAACAATAAGATGATTGTGCTTGATACTGATAATCCTCAATACTTGGAGATTACTAAAAAAACAAAAATTTTGAAGCCACAAGAGATTAAGTCTATGGAGCTAGTGAAGAAAAGTCATGAGCAGAGACAAGAGCTGATGAAAATGTTCCGTGAAAAGGAAAAGCAAGCTTATCTAGTATCCATTGATCAAAAACAACTATGAAATAAAGCTAGATCTGCTGGGAATATAGTGAGAAATATGTTGCAAACAGGACAATCAATTTCAGAGCTGTTAAATGCTATGATTGTGCCTGACAATACAAAAGAAGTGAAGATTGTTGCTTGGAAATATGATGAAGTATTTGCTGTATTTTTTATTAAGGGAGTAAATGCTATCTGTGATGTGTATCATTTTTACTCTAGTATCATTGCTCTACCAGTCCAAGACTTAAAAGAATTACACAAGTTACCTCTGATTAATCCTACCAAGGCATCAAGAGGAGAAAACTTTGTGAAACTTCTGGACTATGGAATCTCAAGAATGTCATTCTTTCTGAAAACAAGATGTGATCAAGAAGACAAAGTGTATTTTCAATCATTGAAGAAAAGGAAGAAAGGAGAATCAAGCTCAACTGAAAAAGAAAGCTATATGGAGACATAGAGTGATAAGTACTTTGATAAAGTAACTAATCCAGGATTGAAAGTGATCGAGGGTACTCAAACTTCAAAACCAATCCTGAGATGGTTTTATGATTCTGAAACATTTCAATTGATGTTGGTGAGGAATGAAGATGATTGGGACAAAGACATGATAAGTTTGTTTGGAGTTTTTGAGCTGAAATTGTTGCATCCGAGCTACATTTCAGTTTTAGCAAATCAGAAATTTGAGCGTGTATCATCAGAAGCTACAGAGAATGATAGAAAGTATTTAATGACGATAATCAAGGTAATGAATGCAGCCATGGAGCGTATTTCGTTGAGAAAAGCTCTGGCTTATGCAAATATTGTAAAGAAAGATATACAAACTATAGAATTCATGAGAATTTCAAGCAAAGGAGTTTTGGAGATTCATACAAAAGATGATCAAAATCTAATTGAATTCTATGCAAATATTGACATTGCTGGTTTGTCAAAAGAAACCTTGATGGTGATGGATGATATGGAAATAAAGACTAATGAATCAAAGCCTGAAGAAGGTGTTTTGGCAGCAAAGTTTAAGTCTGCAATAAAGAAAGCTTTATGAGAGATAGAGATGTATAAAGAAAAGCCAATGTTCAAGATTAAAGAAGAACCTAAAGATTTTTTTTTACCGAAGACAATGCAAACCTTAGGAGGAGTATTGTTGGAGCTCTTGAAGATTAGTATTTAGTCTTTAGATTTTGTTTTTGTCATAGTATAGGGACTTATTTTGCAAATATATGTTCCTTAGTTTTCATTGTTAGTATAAATAGGATATTGCGTATTTGTGCAGGTAGACTTTGGAGAATTTCAGTTAGAACGCTCTCTGTATATTGTATCCAATTGCATTTTGCTTTCAATGAAATCTCTATGAATTTTTGAAGTATTTTGCATTTGTTGATTACTTTGTGCTTATAATTGATCATTGCACTACAATATCATCACAGATCGATCCATTTGAACCTATCAAATACAGATTGGTGTATAAGAGTATTTACGAAAGCATTACTAAATACATGGGAACCGAACTAGTTATACTAAAACATTAAACAACTGTTGTTCTATTGTTTGAACACACTTCTGAACCAATCTAATCAAATATGATTATAATTATCATTCGAATTGCAAAAATAAATCGCAAATGGAACATAGTATCATTAGTGTGTTTCGAAACCAAAACCGAACATATAACGACACGCATAACTCCTAAAAGAAATCCACTTCTACCAGAAACTCATCAGAAGATTCCATAGCCATCTTCAAACACTCTTGCCTCAGAAATCCGAAAATCCATGTTAATAACAACTGTTCATCTACAGAAACCATTATTGACCATTAAGACAAGAAAACTAGTTGTAAGGACCACGAAAGTACTCGTATCCACTTAATTAGAATTAATAATCAATTTATAGTGGTGGAATGAAAGTAACCAGACGAACAACAAGAAACGTAATGCTTGATGTATCAAAAAGAAGTGAAATCAATGTAACATGATCAATTAAATAGGATTTTCTTGTACGTCAATCAAAATTATGCAACTACAGATTGTTGTATAAGAGTATTTACGAAAACATTACTAAATACATGGGAAAGGAACTAGTTATACTAAAATATTAAACAACTATAGTTCTATTATTTGAACGCACTTTTGAACCAATCTAATCAAATATGATTATAATTATCATCAGAATTGCAACAATAAATCGCAAATAGAACATAGTATCATTAGTGTTATTCGAAACCAAAACTGAACATATAACCACACGAATAACTCTTAAAATCAATCCACTCCTACCTGAAACTCATCAGAAGACTCCATAACCATCTTTGAACACTCTTGCCTAAAAAATCCACAAATCCATCTTAATAACAACTGTTGATCAACAGAAACCATTATTGACCATTAAGACAGGAAAACTAGTTGTAAGGACCACGAAACTACTCGTATCCACTTAATGAGAATAAATAATCAAATTACAGTGGTGGAATGAAGGTTGATAGGTTCAAATGGATCGATCTGTGTTGATGTTGTAATGCAATGATCAATATATGCACAATGCAATCAAACAACTGCAAATACTTCAAAATTCATAGAGTTTTCATTGAAAGCAAAATGCAATTGGATACAATGTACAGAGAGTGCTCTAATAGTATTCTTCTAAGGTCTATCTCAAAGTCTACCTGCACAAAATACATAATATCCTTTTTATACTAACAATGAAAACTAATTACAAATAAGTCCCTAAACTATGACAAAAACAAAATATAAAGACTAAATGCTAATCTTCAAGAGCTCCAACAATACTCCCCCTAAGATTTGCATGTTGTCTTCAGTCAAAATAATCTTCTGGTTCTTCCTTTATCTTGAACATCGGCTTTTCTTTATACATCTCTAACTCTCTTAATGCTTTCTTTATTGCAGACTTGAACTTTGCTGCCAAAATACCTTGTTCAGGCTTTGATTCATTTGTGTTTATCTCCATAGCATCCATCACTAGCAATGTTTCCTTTGACAAACCAACAATGTCAATGTTTGCATAAAATTCTATTGGATTTTGATCATCTTTTGTATGAATCTCCAAAACTCCTTTACTTGATATCCTCATGAACTCTATATTCTTTATATCTTTCTTTACAATATTTGCATACGCCAGAGCTTTTCTCAAAGAAATACGCTCCATGGCTGCATTCATCACCTTGATTATTGTCATGAAATATTTTCTGTCATTCTCTGCTGCTTCTGATGATACACGCTCTGACTTTTGATTTGATAGAAATGATATGTAGCTTGGATGTAATAGTTTCAATTCAAACACTCCAAAAAGACTTATCATATCTTTATTCCAATCATCTTCATTTCTTACCAGCATCAACTGAAATGTTTCAGAATCATTAAACTATCTCAGGATTGGTTTGGAAGTTTGAGTACCATCTATCACTTTTAATCTTGGATTTGTTACTTTGTCAAAATATTTATCACCATATGCCTCCAAATAACTTTCTTCTTCAGTTGAACTTGACTCTCCTTTCTTTTTTTTCTTTAATGATTGAAAATACATATTGTCTTCTTGATCACAATGTGTTTTAAGAAAAGATGCCATTCTCGAGATTCCATGGTCTAGAAGTTTCACAAAGTTCTCTCCTCTCAAAGCCTTAGTAGGATTAATCAGAGGTAACTTGTGCAATTCTTTCAAGTCTTGAACCAGTAATGCAATGATACTAGAGTAAAAATGATAAACATCACAAATAGCATTCACTCTCTTTATCAAAAATGCATCAAACACTTCATCATACTTCCAAGTAACTATCTTTACTTCTTTTGAGTTATCAGGCACAATCACAGCATTCAAAAGCTCTGTAATTGATTGTCCTGTTTGCAGCACATATCTTACTATGTCCCCAGCTGATATAGCTTTGTTCCATAACTGTTTTTGATCAATAGACACTTTGTAAGCTTGCTTCTCCTTCTCAGGGAACATCTTCATCAATTCTTGTCTTTGTTCATGACTTTTCTTTACCAATTCCATGGACTTTATCTCTTGAGGCTTCAAAATTCTTCATCTTTTTGTAATCTCCAAGTATTGTGGATTATCAGTGTCCAGTAAAATCATCTTGTTGTTTTGTTTCTCAGTTTCTTGAAAACTTCTTACTAAGTTTCTCAATGAAGTACCTTGTAATCTGTTTAATCTCTTTCTCGGATAATTTCTCGATTGCAACCACATCCTCAAAGCTGGTATGCTCATATCCTCAGGATTAGGATGGTGCAATTCGGATACAGGAATATCATCAACATTAATGGTTTCACTCATCGGTGTCCATTCTCCATGTTCTAAACAAATCTCATTTGGATCCACCGGAGCTGATGAATCTGCTAACATACACTTCTCGTATTCTTCATTGATTTGAGACACAATTAATCCATCCAAAAACAAATGATTCTACTTATTCTTAACAAGATAGTTATATCTGTCTTCAAAATCAATTGGAATATCTTCTTGAATGTTTTGAATTGGGGAATCTTCAATCTCACATACATCTTCATCATCAAGTACTTCATTATACCAATCATCAGAAAATTCAGAATCAATGTCATCTAATGCTTCAATCTAATTCTCCACATCTCCTTCATCAAAATGCACTAATTCATCTACAGTTTTCTGACTCTTTGATGGTGCAGCAGATAAATCTATCTCAACTTCATCAATCTTTCTTTTTCCTTTATCCATTCCAGATATCTTTTCTATTACCTCCACTTGTGATTCTAAGTCAATCTCTTTTTCTATTATTACCACTTCAGTTTCTTTTTCTTTTTCTTTCAAATCATTTCTTAGTTTTTCAACCTCTTTAGTCAATCTCTTCATAATTTCTTCAAGTTCAATTACTAGCAAATCTTTCTTTTCAGCCTTAGCTTTCAACAAAGTATTTTCTTCTTGTAATTTCTTAATAACTTCTTCTTGTTCAGCATTCTTGACTTTCAAATCATCAATCAATACCTCATCATTATCATCTTCAGTTTGCATACAGGCATCTTGAGTTTGTTTCATCACATTTTCATCTACAACCACAATCTGCTCTTTTTGAATAGCACCAAAAGTTACATTATGTATAACAGGTTCTGATAAGATTGCATCAATATAATCAAAATCAAAAGACTGATGTTGCTCTAATCATTCATTAACATTTTCATCCACATCATCACCTTCATTCTCATCATCTCCTACTTGATCATTTACTTCAGCTTCAGTTTCATCATCACCAACATTTTCATCTCTATTCTCAGATACAGTTTCTTCACTATCAACTTCTTGATTAGATTCTTCAATATTTCCTCCAATATTATCATCAGGATCATCATTACCACCATCATCATCACTACTTGATGAACTTTCATCATAATCATGCTCATCTTCATCATCCTCATCATCATCTATTTCTTCCTCAATCATTTCTTGGATAACATCTTCAATCAAATCATTCGGATCAATTGGTTCATCTTCAATCAAATGAAAATGATCTTGATTGATATCCACTTCATCCCTTGCTACAGCCCTCATATAATCAAACATTGGAATATTCTGGGCTCTAGTAAGTACAGCAAGTCTCTTGTGCACATTTTCAAACATGTGTTCAAGATCTAATCTTTCACCATTTACACCATATACATGAAAGTCTGGGTATTCTTCATTGATTATCATCTGCAGGAACCTTGGATACATCAAGTACTTGTTCCTTTTTCCTTTCTCCAAGTTGAATATGAATCCATTCATGATCCATTTGGCCATATTAAACCTTCTGTTAGTGGCCAATGCAACTATAGGAGATGCAATATCAACTGGAAATGAATTCCATCCAGCACTTCTCTTTGACATAAAGTGTTGGAAAATGTAACATAAAAGCTTCCAGTGATTAAATACTCTAGCTCTGAAAAATTGTTTCTTGGGAAAGTTATCTGGATGACCAATCATCATAAATGTCTCTCTGCATTCATTAAAAGTAAATTCTAACAAATTTTGGGCATCATTTTCACTAAGTCTAAGAGCATCTCTAATTGACTGCTCAGACACTTTAATCATTCTATCACGAGTAACAAATCCCCTCAATACTTTCTTTCCTTCCTCATCTCTTTCTATCTCAGCAGTTCTCTAGAATCTCTTAATCAGTCGTGCATATATTGCTGGACGAGCACACATGGCATACACATATTTTGTTCTCAAAAGAAATCTGATCATCTCTTCATAGCTAGCTGCATCTCTAGCTTCTTCATTAAGAAAAACTGCTACATTATGCTTAGGTTCAAACTTGAGCTCAGCCATCTGTCATTTACAAAGAAACAAAGTATAAGAATGAATGTATTACATTGATGTAAATCTCATAATGATTTATCAATTTTTATCCAATAACACTTAGAAATATTTCTAAGTATTTTATACACTCAATTACTCAAATGTATTGGATATAAAATCAGTTATTATTTTGAGATTAAAACCAAGTAACATATGACAAATTATGCACACTAATTAATTTTCAATTTTTACTTAATAGATTTTAAATTTTAAAACTTGATCAATTTTATTCAAAATATTCTAAGTGTTTGAACACTTACTGTTATAGACAAAATCAAGTTTGAGAAATTTATAATCATTAAGTAATTTGTTTCTTTAGATTCATGAAAATTAAGAGAAGTTGATGATTAAACAATTGAAACTTTTATTGAAAATTCATTTTGTCGATTCAGTTCATATCTTAATTTTTTATTATTTTATTTGTCTGAAAAGATATGATCATCAAGAAATTTTTGTGATGCAATTTGGATTTGATGATGTCAATCTGGTCGAAAACTAGTGATATCAACAAATTCAGATTTAATTTTGAACATTTTAATACATTTAAGCTTAAAATTTCAAATTTTTCAAACCCTTAGGGTTCGAACGCCTGAATAGCTTTCAAACGCCCAATCAAATGTGAGTTTAATATTCTGTGATTTGATGATTTGCACTTAACATGATGTTTAGAATCAGAGATTATACCTAAATATCACAAGGATTTCAAGAAATCAAACTAAACAGTATGAAAATGATAATCGTCGGGTGAGAATGAATAAGAACAGAGAGTATTAGTGTGTGAATGAACGAGTGAAATGAAATTATGTCAAGTGTTGAATTTATATAAGTGTAGAAAACACTTAGACGCATGACCACTGTGAAGGCGCATGACCACTATTGAGACGCATGAGGCTTAGGCGCATGACTACTTTACAGGCGTATGACTCCTGTTGGGACGCACGAGACCTAGGCTCATGAACTCACTTGTTTAGATTTCATCAGAAAGGAATTAGGCGTATGAGCACTGTTTTAGGCGCATGAGCACTGTTTTAGGCGCATGAGCACTGTTCAGGCGCATGAGCACTGTTTTAGGCGCATGAGCACTGTTCAGGCGCATGACCTAGCCTGAAACGCGTAATACTTGGACAATTTCATGAACCCTCAGTTCGTATGAGAACTGTTTAGGCGCATGGACTTTCAAAGCGTCTACACTTGGAATATTTTAAACATGGAAAGTCTGGTACAGTTCAGGCGTATGAGTTTGGTTGAAACGCCCAACACTTAACCAATTTTTCAGACTTATAACAACTGTTTAGGCGCATGAGGTTGAACCAAACGCCCAACACTTGAACAAATTCCTGAAATATCATCATACTTCTGAAATAGTCTTTTGACCACTATTCAGGCATATGAGGATCTTTCCATACGTCTAACACTTAGAATTTTCTCACCAAATTCATCCAAACCCTAATTTTGAAAATTGTCACTTTTCCTCATGAAATTTTCAACCCTTGGTCAAAGTTTGACTTTTTGACTTTTTGACTATAAGAATCTTTGACTTTTTGACTTGTTTCTTTTTACTTCTCAAATAATTTCCCGTCATTTTAGTCTCAAAATTTTGAAATTTTTCAAAAACTTACAAATAATCTCAATTCTGTATTTTTTATTGCAAGAAGCTTTTCCACATTTTAACTTAATGTGAAATCTTTTCAGGTTCATTTTTGAATCATATCAAACACACACATGCTTGTAAACTTTTAGCATCATCATTTTCATCCAAACATTTATTTTGATTTCCTTTTTCAATCTTTACTCCCCCTAAACTTTTAAGTTCACAAACTTAGAAGTTTATTTGATTGATGAAAAATAAAGGCAAACCAGTCATTATCAACATGCCTGCACATAGAAAATAATGCAAAAATCAAAATAAAGCAGAATAAAACTCTACTATATACTTAATGAATCACATGCGTGCAGTGAGATCATATCAGTTAACAATCAGCACATTGACCAAAAAAATTGTGGATAGTCATAGACAGTGATTAAATCCTGATCAGGTGTGTTCCAGGTCAGCGTTCCCGCAGCAGAGGAGACACAAGATCTAAGGACAGACAATGAGTACTTTGGAAAAAGTTCAGCACACGTACTTTTTCAAGTCTTGGATCGATTAAGGTTCGATTAGATATGACATTATGTAACCCAGACTTAGACTTAGAGAGTCTGACCCACATCAAGGAATGCAAGCAAGCACTTGTACTCCACTTTAAAACCTGACATATATGTATAACCAGATCTCATGTTTAGGTCAATGAGAGAATCATCATGGAAAAACCATTTGATAATCTACGAGAAAACCACCATAGACGAACCATTAGGTAATCACCGAATCGGTTTCATAAAGAAATAGATAGAGATGATTCATAAAGAATCATAAGACATCCATTTTGGACTTTTGAAAGGATTGTGCACATTGGCATCTTTTGCATCAGGTGAGAATATCCAGGTCTGTAATGACTTACAACAAAGGATACCTCATCACTTCAGGTCTATGATGACTCGTAACAGAGAAGTGAACAGATGCGGTAAACAGATCTCACGGTTATTCATATCACGACCAGGTGTGAGTTTGTAACTTGACAAACAATTAATCAGATAAGTCAAAACCATTCAGTAGTACTAAGATGGATACACACAAATGCATAATGATTTAGTTAAATCACAAGAATCTACTTTTTTAGTATAATTGCATGAGATTACCCGCACATCATATCTGATCACTTCAGATTTTATTAACGAGTGAAGTATACAACTGATAAAAACTGATGTACTATCATTTCTCACATATTGCAATAGCAGATTCAATCTTAAAATAAGAAATGAACAACTAACTATATTTTTTGTATTTTCATTTTATAATTTTGTATTTTGATTTTGTAATTTGTAGTTTTGTATTTGCTTTTTCTTTTAGCACACACACACACAATATATACAATCAGGCTGTCAACTTTGACAGTTTCTCTTTTAATTTTCTTATTAAAAAAAAGGGAGGGTTATTTTCATTTTGATAAATCAAAATCAGTTTTCAATATGGTTAATAAGACTAATAGACTCAACCAAATACTCAAACTTTCCTAGTAAAAAGGTTTTTGTAAATAGGTCAGCTAATTGTTTTTCAGTTGATATTTGAATAAAAATGATTAAACCTTTTTTAGAGTTATCTTTGTGAAAATGATATCGAATTTTGATATGCTTTGTTTTTTAATGTTGGACAGGATTAGCTATTATAAACATAGCAGTGGTGTTATCAATATAAATAGGGGTTTTAAGAAAATTAAACCCGTAATCCAGCAGTTGGTTTTGTAACCAAAGGATTTGAGATCCTGCTGATGCAGCTATGTACTCAGCTTCTACAGTTGAGACTGAGACATTTGTTTGTTTCTTACACCGCCATGAGACTAATCTGGGACCCAAAAACTGACAACCACCCGTTGTAGATTTACGATCTTGGCAACATCCCCCATAATCACTATCAGTATATCCATGTAACTCGAAGTTTCCTTCATAAGGATACCATAACCCTAGAGCCGGTTTTCCTTTGAGATACCTGAATATGCGTTTGACAGTGATAAGATGAGATTCCTTCAGGTGTGATTGATACCTAGCACAGACACAAACAGCATACATGATATCAGGTTTAGATGCAGTAAGATACATCAAAGATCCAATCATAGATCTGTATAGAGTTTGGTCAATTGATTTTCCTTTCGGATCAGGATCAATCTTGGTGTTAACATTAGTTGGAGTTCTGATTGATTACAATCTTGCAGTTTAAACTTTTTCAAGAGCTTGTCAACAAATTTCTCTTGATTTATAAAAATTCCATCTGTAGACTGTTTCACTTGTAATCCAAGGAAAAAGTTTATTTCTCCCATAGAACTCATTTGGAAACGAGATTTCATGATCTCTTCAAATTCTGAGCACAATTTCTAACTTGTAGAACCAAATATGATATCGTCCACATACACTTGAACACATAAGAGATCATCCGCATCCTTCTTAATGAATAAAGTCGGATCAATTTTCCCTTTTATGTATCCATGTTGGATCAAATGTTGTGACAATGTATCATACCAGATTCTAGGAGCTTCATGTAGACCATATAAAGCTTTGCTCAGCTTGTACACATGATGAGAGAATTTAGCATCTTCAAAACTTTGAGGTTGCTTGACATACACATCATCTGTGATTGGTCCATACAAGAAGGCACCTTTGACATCCATTTGGTACACCTTGAATTTCATATATGAAGCATATGCTAGGAAGACACGAATTGCTTCAAGTCTTGCAACTGGAGCAAACACTTCATCATGATCAATTCCTTCCTCTTGGGTGTAACCTTGTGCTACTAGCCTTGCTTTGTTTCGAACAATAATTCCTCGATCATCTGATTTGTTTCTGAACAACCATTTTGTGCCAATGACATTTTCTCCTTCAGGCAAATCCACAAGCTTCCACACTTCCTGTTTACGGAACTGTAGTAACTCTTCCTGCATAGCCTCAATCCAACTATTGTCCTGTAACGCTTCAGAGATGTTTTTAGGAACAATTTGAGATAGAAAACACGAGTACAAGCAAATGTTTGCTTGCTTGGAATGACTTCTCATTGTTCTCTCATTCAAAGGACCAATAATCTGTGATATATGATGTTTCTTATGAACACGAGACGTTGGGATCTCCTCTTCTTGAACATTCACATCAAGTTTAGTCTGGTTCAAGTTGGAAAGCTGATGCAACAGGATTGAAGAATGTGGAGTGAAATTCGGAACTTGAGTCGGTGAGTTGATAAAATAATCAAGCTTGTCATTAACATCTACATCTCCAGATACAAATGAAGTTCCAGACTCAGGTTGTAGAATTTCTGGTCCATCATTAGGAATAGGTTTAGAAACATTTGAATTTTAAGAAACATGATGTTGTTTTTGAGCTTGTTGAACATGAGATTCTGAACTGAATACAAGATCTTTAACAAATAAGAAGAATGGATAGTCTGGGCTTGAATCATCCATATCATCAGAATCTAAATCATCACTGAAAGATCCAAGATCTCCTACCTGTTTCCTGTTGAAATAAGAAGATTCAAACAAGTTAGAATTGAATGAGTTTGACAAAAAATCTAAATCAAATAACCAAGCTGGACCATTTGCAACTGATGGAAATAAATTTTCAAGGAATTTAACATTGAAAGTTTCAATGATAACATTCTTTCTAGAGTTATAAACTCTAAATGCTTTTGAGACTGACGAATATCCAAGAAAAAATCCATCATCATATTTTGCTTCAAATTTTCCAAGCGGATCATTTGAGTCTAAAATCAATACCGGACAACCAAAAGATTTAAGAAAATCTATGTTTGGTTTCCTGCCAAACATCAACTCATAAGTAGTTATCTTTCACCAATAGTGTACGTTTCTGAACAAAACATGCAGTTGATATGGCTTCATCCCAGAAAGTGAATGGAATCTTTGCATCAGCTAACATTGCACGAGCTACCTCAATCAAAGTTCTGTTCTTTCTTTCTACAACTCTATTTTGTTGTGGAGTTCTAGGAGCACTGAACTGATGAGCGATCCCTTTTCCTGCACAGAACATGTCAACATTAGCATTTTTAAATTCTGTTCCATTATCACTTCGAATGATTTTTACTTTTTGTCCTAGTTGATTTTCTACTTTAATGATAAACTCTTTTAATAATTCATCCGTTTCAGATTTAGCATGCAAAAAGAAAACTTAAGAAAATCTTGTAAAGTCTAAACAATAAGATTTCTTTCCAATACTATGCACGTTTATTGGACCGAATAGATCCATGTGCAACATCTGTAGAGGCTTGGAATTTGACTTTATTAGCTTGGACTTATAAGACGCTCTGTGTTGTTTTCCTTTCAAACATGCTTTACAGAGATCTGATGTAGCAAACTTCTTTGCTGGAATGCCTACTACATGATTTCCTGTAGCAAGCTTGTTCATGTTTTTGAAGTTGGAATGCCCGAGACGTCTATGCCAAAGTTGGCTTTCATCATTTGATGCTTGAGCAATTAGGCAAGTTGTTTCTGTTGAAAGATCTACTTGAGACATATCTAGCTTGTATACATCTCGATCACGAACAACTTTGACAACTACCCATTCCTTGCTAATCTGAAAACCTGGCTTTAAAATATTAAAATAAGAGTCATCAAATAAAGCAGAATATGATTTATCACAAATTTAAGAAACGCTTAAAAGATTAAAGTTCAATTGAGCACAGTAGTTGACTTTATCAAAACTAATAATCCCATTTGATACCGTTCCTTCTCCGGTAATCTTTCCACCTGCATCACCTCCAAATGCAACATGTGTACCATCTTTTGTCTTAAAGTCTTGAAGAAAGGCATGATTGCCAGTCATATGCCGGCTACACCCACTATCAACATACCACGCGTTTATTGGTCTTCTTGGGCGTACCTGCATTCAAAGACATTTAAGTTGAGTTATCAACCTAAGCCGAGATGGTCTTGGGCTTGCCATACTTATCAATAGTGGTAAATTGCTTAAAATGGAATTTAGTCACATCAGGTTTCGTTTGATATTTAGAATTTTCATTCCTTTTCTGACAAATTTTTGATTATCTTTATTTTGTTTAATCGTCAAAGCATTGAAACAATTTTCAAGATCCTCATCAAGAAATTTTGAACCATCAACTGAAACATTCTTAGAAAAATTTTGTTTGTTAAATGTTCCATTATTCATTCTCACAGATCGTGGAATGAATTTTCCTTGTGTATACTGCTTTGTTCTCACAGTATAATGATCATCATAATCAGAATTGATTCTTCTGAGAGATCTCAAGCCTAAGAAAGGTTGTTGTAGCAAACCTTGAAAACCATTATTTTGATTTCTTTGAAATCTTGGATTAACATATCCATTCCTTGGCGAGTTCTTTCTGATGTAACAATCTTCAGTATTATGATTCCTTTCATCATAAAAGGCACAATATTTGTTGAAATAACAATCAATAGTTGAGTGATTTGTCATATCACAAATGTGACAGTACTTGTTAAAATAACATTCAGATGTGTTATGATTATACATGTCACATATGTCACAGTACCTTTGTGGAGATTTAAACAACTGATAATTAACCCTAGATGTGGATGCCATATTTGATCCTTGTTTATATTTAGGAGTGGGCAGGTTAATGTGTTGTTTTTGATTTGTGAGTTTGTGCTTTTGAACATTTTCACAATTCTTTGACTCCTTAGACATAAATCTTTTATTAACAGCGGAAGACTTAGGACCTGAACCTGTGTTCAGATCAGAGTTAGATTTGATCTTTGGTTTTAATGTCATTTCAGAGATTTTGTTCTTGTCAAAAGTTCCTGCTAACAAAAACTTCACAGGTTTAAATTGGTTTGATTAATCAGTTCTTTGAGTTTGAGAATTTTTAGCTTTAGCATTTGTTTTTCTTCTTCTTTGATTTCTTGTTTTTGATGATGTTTTGTTGCTTTGGGATGGAATTGAATCTTGAGAAGATTCTTTTTCAGATTCTTTAAGTTTTTGATCATTTTGGTTTGATTCATAAGAACTTGAATCATCGGAACATGAAGAGATATAATCTTGTCATCAGAGATTTTGTGATCAGCTTTGAGTTTGTTGTGCATTAATTCTTCTTGTTTGAGTTTATCACATATTTTAAACGAGTATGTTTTGTAGTGTTTAACTTGTTCAAAACATGCTTTAGTGCACATTCTTTCTCTGACTTCTAATGGAATTTCTGGATAAGAAGGTGAAATCTTAGTATCAGATGATGAGTGGTCAACCTTAGGTTGTTCTGACTGTGCCATGAGAGCAACTTCTTCTGAATCTTCCTTTGGATCAGATTTGTCACTCTAGTCATAATCTTCATCATTGTTTGAATCATCATTTGCCTTTGGATCATTGTCTTCTGACCGGTCTTCATTATTAATCTCAGCAATAAGTGCTAAACAAGAAGTAAGATTAGTAGTAAACTGTTCAGCATAAGCACTCCAGTCATAACCATCTTTAATGCTGACAACAAGAGCTTTCATTGGCTCTTCAGTTGTTTTTTATTCTTCTTTCTGTTCTGGCATAGGAAGACTTTGATAAGGCTTCTGAAATTTTTTCTGAGACTGTTGCTGATATCTTTGATTACTAGAGCCTGCTTGACCATTTCCTCCTTGATTTCTTAGAGCTTTGCATTCTCTTGAAAAATGGCCATAGCTATTGCAGTTGAAACACCTTGATTTTGACTTATCAAAGCCAACAGTCTTGTTTGCACTTGGCTTGTAATTTCTGTGCACATAAGAGTGTTTCTGAGTCCTATAAGCTATCATCACCATTTGCCAGTTCAAATCCATCTCTTCTACATCATCAGATCCATCTCAAATAAATCCTGCAAAATCAAATCAACTTAAGTTAGATGACTTCCTTGATAAGCTTGAAAACTTGCCATAAAAGCAATAAAGGCAGATTTTGACTCTTCATCTTGTAAAAGGATGTTTATGACATCTTTAACTTTGCTAGGTTTAACAGAGTTAGAAGATGGAGTCTCAGTTTGAGGTTTAGGCATTTGAGTTTTAGGAGGAGACTGAGGTTGATTTGTATAGACATGAGCACTTGTGTAGGTTGAGTCAGTGAAGAAACCAGCTCCAACAAACAAATCACTCTCATCTTTTGGAGAGCAGTCATCTTTAGCCATAAATGCATTCTCCACTGTGTTAGCCGGAGATGCAACATACTTATACTAAGATGTTGATGTAGATCTATCATTGTTTCTTGAACTCTCATCAATTTCAACTGATTCTATTTTGGCAATCAGAAGATCAAGATCCATAGGAAACTTTTCAGTATGCTTCAACAAAGTAACTGTTTGTTTCCATGAAGATGGAAGAGCATTCAAAAGTCTGTCATTTCGATCTTTGAGATCATTCTTCACACAAACAGTTGACATTTTAGTAATAAGTTGCACAAATCTATTCATCATTTGATTTATTGTTTCTCCAGAAAGATGCTCATACAATTCCAATTGTCTTTTAAGTTTCTGCCTTTTGAGATCTTGAATCTCTTTACCACCTTCACAAATTATCTTTAAAGCTTTGTACATGGTATACCCAGTCTAATAACTATCAAGTCTTGTCAGCACCTCCAAAGGTAAACCATTGCACATCAGTGAATAAGTTTTAATATCATTTTGTACTTTCTTCAGATCATCACCATGTAGACCATCTTCAGGATATGGTTCTTGAGAATCTTTGGTGTAAACAGATCCTCTGTCAGGACCATCTGATGAAACAGGAATATGTGGTCCTTTCTGTATTGACTTCCAAAGATCAGTATCAATAGATTTTAAGTGATGTTTCAATCTGAGAGACCAGTTCTTGAAATCAGCTCTGTTCTTCAACTTAGGAACTCTATTCTTAGAATCTTCAGACTTAGCCATTTTAAGTTTTGAATTTAAGAAAATAAACTGTTTTTGTTGTTTTTAAATTTTGAAATAAAACAAAGAAATGACAATATTTTGGGATTTTAGATTTTGAAAAATTTTCTAAGTGTTGAATGAAAAGTCGAATTCTGATGCGCCTGAATAGTTGTGAAACGTCCACTTTGAACTAGAAACGCCTAAGGGAATGCCTTAGTAGAATTCTGAAACACCCAACTAAAGATGCGCCTGAACAGTTGTCAAACGCCTGAACAGTTGTCAAACGCCTGGGAACTTAGTCAAATTTGCTGAATTTACAACTGAAGCGCCCAAACAGTCTTCAAACGCCTAGAATTCTTAGGTTTCAAAAACGTCCAAATAGTGGTAAAACGTCCAAACAGTGTCAAAACGACCAAATTCATCAATCAGGTAGTATATACAATGATAATCAATCCTCAATAACAACCTGATCTTATCAAATTCTTCAAAACTTGATTAATTGATCTGAAAACTTTCAATCAGGTAGTATATACACTGATAATCAATCCTCAATCATCAATTCTCTCAATTAACAACAATAAATCTGAATTTCTGTTTGAATTTGAGTCCGAATACGAATAACAGTTTCGCACACAAATCTGATGAAAATTCAGATCTGAATGTGTGAAATCACTCAATTGTGATTCAATTCATGTTTCTAATGATGAAACACAACTGAAATCAACAATTAATTGATCAATTGCTATCAAGCACAGATTCAAGTGATTCACAGAGCTCAAAATTCGATTTTAAGCTTCAAATCACTGAACCGAAAGCTCTGATACCATTTGATAGGTTCAAATTGATTGATCTGTGTTGATGTTGTAATGCAATGATCAATATATGCACAGAGTAATCAAACAACTGCAAATACTTCAAAATTCATAGAGTTTTCATTGAAAGCAAAATGCAATTGGATACATTGTATAGAGAGTGCTCTAATAGTATTCTTTTAAGGTCTATCTCAAAGTCTACCTGCACAAAATACATAATATCCTATTTATACTAACAATGAAAACTAAGGAACATATATTTACAAAAAAGTCCATAAACTATGACAAAAACAAAATATAAAGACTAAATGCTAATCTTCAAGAGCTCCAACAAAAGTAACCAGATGAACAACAAGAAATGTAATGTTTGATGGAATAAAATGAAGTCTAATAAATGTAACATTATCAAGTAAATAGGATTTTCTTGTACATCAATCAAAATTATGTAACTACACATTGGTGTATAAGAGTATTTACGAAAACATTACTAAATACATGGAAAAGAACTAGTTATACTAAAACATTAAAAAACTATAGTTATATTGTTTGAATACACTTCTAAACCAATCTAATCAAATATGATTATAATTATCATCAGAATTGCAACAATAAATCGCAAATGGAACATAGTTTCATTAGTGTGATTCGAAACCAAAACCGAACATATAACCACACGAATAACTCCTAAAATCAATCCACTCCAATCCGAAACTCATCAGAAGACTTCATAACCATCTTCGAACACTCTTGCCTCAGAAATCAACAAATCCATCTTAATAACAACTATTGATCTGCAGAAACCATTATTAACCATCAAGACAAGGAAATCAGTTGTAAGGACCACAAAACTACTCGTATCCACTTAATAAGAATGAATAATCAAATTAAAGTGGTGGAATGAAAGTAGCCAGACGAACAACAAGAAACTTAATGTTTGATGAATCAAAAATAAGTTAAATCAATGTAACATGTTCAAGTAAATAGGATTTTCTTGTACGTCAATTAAAATTATGCAACTACAGATTGGTGTATAAGAGTGTTTACCAAAACATTACTAAATACATGGGAAAAGAACTAGTTATACTAAAACATTAAACAACTATAGTTCTATTGTTTGAATGCACTTCTGAACCAATCTAATAAAATATTATTATAATTATAATCATAATTGCAACAATAAATCGCAAATGGAACATAGTATCATTAGTGTGATTCGAAACCAAAACCGAACATACAACCACACGAATAACTTCTAAAATCAATCCAACTCCATAACCATCTTCGAACAATCCACTACTCTACCCTAAACTCACGAAACTATTCGTATCCACTTAATGAGAATCAATAATAAAATTACAGTGGTGGAATGAAAGTGACCTGATGAACAACAAGAAACGTAATGTTTGATGCATTAAAAAGAAGTTAAATCAATGTTACATGATGATGTAAATAGGATTTTCTTGTACGTCAATCAAAATTATGCAACTACAGATTGGTGTAAAAGAGTATTTACGAAAGCATTACTAATTACATGGGAAAGGAACTAGTTATACTAAGACATTAAACAACTATAGTTCTATTGTTTGAACGCACTTCTCAACCAATCTAATCAAATATGATTATAATTATCATTAGAATTGCAACAATAAATAAAAAATGAAACATAGTATCATTAGTGTGATTCGAAACCAAAACCGAACATACAACCACACGAATAACTTCTAAAATCAATCCACTTCTACCGAAACTCATCAGAAGACTTCATAACCATCTTCGAACACTCTTGCCTCAAAAATCCACTAAATTCATCTTAATAACAACTGTTTATCAACATAAACCATTATTGACCATTAAGACAAGGAACCTAATTGTAAGGACCACTAAACTATTCGTATACACTTAATACGAATCAACAATTAAATTACAGTGGTGGAATGAAAGTAACCAGACGAACAATAAGATACGTAATGTTTGATGGATAAAAAAGAAGTAAATCAATGTAAAATGATCAAGTAAATAGGATATTCTTGTACGTCAATAAAAATTATGCAACTACAGATTGGTGTATAAGAGTATTTACGAAAACATTACTATATACAAGGGAAAAAAGCCAGTTATACTAAAACATTAAACAACTATAGTTCTATTGTTTGAATGCATTTCTAAACCAATATAATCAAATATGATTATAATTATCATCAGAATTGCAACAATAAATCGCAAATGGAACATAGTATCATTAATGTGATTCGAAACCAAAACCGAACATATAACCACACGAATAATTTTAAAAATCAATCCACTACTACCCGAAACTCATCGGAAGACTCCATAACCATCTTCGAACACTCTTGCCTCAGAAATCCACAAATCCATCTTAATAACAACTGTTGATCTACAGAAACCATTATTGACCATTAAGACAAGAAACCAGTTGTAAGGATCACGAAACTACTCGAATCCACTTAATAAGAATGAATAATCAAATTACAGTGGTGGAATGAAAATAACCAGACGAACAACAAGAAACGTAATGTTTGATGGATTAAAATGAAGTTTAATTAATGTAAAATGATCAAGTAAATAAGATATTCTTATACGTCAATAAAAATTATGCAACTAAAGATTGGTGTGTAAGAGTATTTACGATAATATTACTAAATACATACGAAAAGAACTAGTTATACTAAAACATTAAACAACTATAGTTCTATTGTTTGAATGCACTTCTAAACCAATCTAATCAAATATGATTAAAATTAATATCAGAATTGCAACAATAAATCGCAAATGGAACATAGTATCATTAATGTGATTCGAAACCAAAACCGAACATATAACCACACGAATAACTCCTAAAATTAATCCACTCCTACCCGAAACTCATCAGAAGACTCCATAACCATCTTCGAACACTCTTGCCTCAGAAATCCACAAATCCATTTTAATAACAACTGTTCATCTACAGAAACCATTATTGACCATTAAGACAAGAAAACCAGTTGTAAAGACCACGACACTACTCGTATCCACTTAATAATAATGAATAATCAAATTACAGTGGTGGAATGAAAGTAACCGGACGAACAACAAGAAACGTAATGCTTGATGGATTAAAATGAAGTTCAATCAATGTAAAATGATCAAGTAAATAGGATATTTTTGTACGTCAATAAAAATTATGCAACTACAGATTGGTGTATAAGAGTATTTACAAAAACATTACTAAATACATGGGAAAAGAAGTAGTTATACTAAAACATTAATCAACTATAATTCTATTATTTAAATGCACTTCTAAACCAATCTAATCAAAAATGATTATAATTATCATCAGAATTCCAACAATAAATTGCAATTGGAACATAGTATCATTAATGTGATTCGAAACCAAAACCGAACATATAACCACACGAATAACTTCTAAAATCAATCTACCCCTACCCGAAACTCATCAAAAGGTTCCATAACCAACTTCGAACACTCTTGCCTTAGAAATCCACAAAATCCATCTTAATAACCACTGTTGATCTACAGAAACCATTATTTACCATTAAGAGAAGGAAACCAGTTGTAAGGACCACGAAACTATTCGTATCCATTTAATGAGAATCGATAATCAAATTACAGTGGTGGAATGAAAGTTACCTGACGAACAACAAGAAACGTAATGTTTGATGCATTAAAAAGAAGTTAAATCAATGTTACATGATCAAGTAAATAGGATTTTCTTGTATGTCAATCAAAATTATGCAGCTGCAGATTGGTGTATAAGAGTATTTACGAAAGCATTACTAAATACATGAGAAAGGAACTAGTTATACTAAAACATTAAACAACTATAGTTCGATAGTTTGAATGCACTTATGAACCAATCCAATCAAATATGATTATAATTCTCATCAGAATTGCAACAATAAATTGCAAATGGAACATAGTTTCATTAGTGTTATTCAAAACAAAACTGAACATATATAACCACACGAATAACTCTTAAAATCAATCCACTCCTACCCGAATCTCATCAGAAGACTCCATAACCATTTTCGAACACTCTTGCCTCGGAAATCCATAAATCCATCGTAATAACAACTGTTGATCTAAAGAAACCATTATTAACCATTAAGACAAGAAAACTAGTTGTAAGGCGCACGAAACTACTAGTATCCACTTAATAGGAATGAATAATCAAATTACAGTGGTGGAATGAAAGGTAACCAGATGAACAACAAGAAACGTAATGTTTAATGGATTAAAATGAAGTTTAATCAATGTAATATGATCAAATAAATAGGATTTTCTTGTACGTCAATCAAAATTATATAACTACAGATTGGTGTATAAAAGTATTTAAGAAAACATTACTAAATACATGGAAAAAGAACTAGTTATACTAAAATATTAAGCAACTATAGTTGTATTGTTTGAATGTACTTCTAAACGAATCTAATTAAATATAATTATAATTATCATCAGAATTGCAACAATAAATCACAAATGGAACATAGTTTCATTAGTGTGATTCGAAACCAAAATAGAACATATAACCACACGAATAACTCCTAAAATCAATCCACTCCTACTCGAAACTCATCAGAAGACTCCATAACCATCTTCGAACACTCTTGCCTCAGAAATCCACAAATCCATCTTAATAACAACTGTTGATCTACAGAAACCATTATTGACCATCAAGATAAGAAAACCAGTTGCATGGACCACAAAACTACTCGTATCCACTTAATAAGAATCAATAATTAAATTATAGTGGTGGAATGAAAGTAACCAGACGAACAACAAGAAACGCAATGCTTGATGGATCAAAAAGAAGTAAATCAATGTAACATGATCAAGCAAATAAGATTTTCTTGTACGTCAATCAAAATTATACAACTACAGATTTATTTATAAGAATATTTACGAAAGCATTACTAAATACATAGGAAAGGAACTTGTTATACTAAAACATTAAACAACTATAGTTCTATTGTTTGAACGAACTTCTGAACCAATCTAATCAAATATGATTATAATTATCATCAGAATTGCAACAATAAATCACAAATGGAACATAGTATTATTAGTGTGATTTGAAACCAAAACAGAATATATATCCACACGAATAAATCCTAAAATCAATTCACTCCTACACGAAACTCATCAGAAGACTCCATAACCATCTTCGAACACTCTTGCCATAGAAATCAACAAATCCATCTTAATAACAACTGTTGATTTACACAAACCATTATTGACCATTAAGACAAGAAAACTAGTTGTAAGTACCATGGAAGTACTCGTATCTACTAAATAAGAATTAATAATCAATTTACAGTGGTGGAATGAAAGTAACGAGACGAACAACAAGAAATGTAATGTTTGATGGATAAAAAAGAAGTGAAATCAACGTAACATGATCAAGTAAATAAGATTTTCTTGAACGTCAATTAAAATTATGCAACTACAGATTGGTTTATTAGAGTATTTACGAAAGTAGTACTAAATACATGGGAAAGGAACTAGTTATACTAAGACATTAAACAGCTATAGTTCTATTGTTTGAACGTACTTCTGAACCAATCTAATAAAATATGATTATAGTTATCATCATAATTGCAACAATAAATTGCAAATGTAACATAGTATCATTAGTATGATTCGAAATCAAAACTGAACATATAACCACACGAATAACTCTTAAAATCAATCCACTCCTACCCGAAACTCATCTAAAGACTCCATAACTATCTTCGAATACTCTTGCCTCAGAAATTCTCAAATCCATCTTAATAATAACTGATGATCTACAGAAACCATTATTAACCATTAAGACAAAAAAACCAGTTGTAAGGACCATGGAAGTACTCGTATCCACTTAATAAGAATTAATAATCAATTTATAGTGGTGGAATGAAAGTAACCAAACGAACAACAAGAAACGTAATGTTTGATGGATCAAAAATAAGTGAAATCAACGTAACATGATCAAGTAAATAAGATTTTCTTATACGTCAATTAAAATTATGCAACTACAGATTGGTTTATTAGAGTATTTACGAGAGTAGTACTAAATACATGGTAAAAGAACTAGTTATACTAAGAAATTAAACAACTATAGTTGTATTGTTTGAACGCACTTCTGAACCAATCTAATAAAATATGATTATAATTATAATCAGAATTGCAACAATAAATCGCAAATAGAACATAGTATTAGTGTGATTTGAAACCAAAACCGAACATACAACCACACGAATAACTTCAAAAATCAATCCACTTCTACCCAAAACTCATAAGAAGACTCCATAACCATCTTCGAACACTCTTGCCTTAGAAATCCACTAAATCATTCTTAATAACTACTGTTAATCTACAGAAACCTTTATTGACCATTAAGACAAGGAAACCAGTTCTAATGTCCACAAAACTACTCTTATCCACTTAATAAGAATCAACAATCATATTACAGTGGTGGAATGAATGTAACTAGACGAACAACAAGAAACGTAATGTTTGATGGATCAAAAAGAAGTAAATCAATGTAACATGATCAAGTAAATAGGATTTTCTTGTACGTCAATCAAAATTATGCAACAACAAATTGGTGTATAAGAGTATTTACGAAAGCATTACTAAATACATTGGAAACGAACTAGTTATACTAAGACATTAAACAACTATAGTTCTATTGTTTGAACGAACTTCTGAACCAATCTAATCAAATATGATTATAATTATCATCAGAATTGCAACAATAAATCACAAATGGAACATAGTATTATTAGTGTGATTTGAAACCAAAACAAAATTTATATCCACACGAATAACTCCTAAAATCAATTCACTCCTACCCGAAACTCATCAGAAGACTCCATAACCATCTTCGAACACTCTTGCCATAGAAATCAACAAATCCATCTTAATAACAACTGTTGATTTACACAAACCATTATTGACCATTAAGACAAGAAAACTAGTATTAAGTACCACGGAAGTACTCGTATCTACTAAATAAGAATTAATAATCAATTTACAGTGGTGGAATGAAAGTAACGAGACGAACAACAAGAAATGTAATGTTTGATGGATAAAAAAGAAGTGAAATCAACGTAACATGATCAAGTAAATAAGATTTTCTTGAACGTCAATTAAAATTATGCAACTACAGATTGGTTTATTAGAGTATTTACGAAAGTAGTACTAAATACATGGGAAAGGAACTAGTTATACTAAGACATTAAACAACTATAGTTCTATTGTTTGAACGTACTTCTGAACCAATCTAATCAATTATGATTATAATTATCATCAGAATTGCAACAATAAATCGCAAATGGAACATAGTTTCATTAGTGTGATTTGAAACCAAAACCGAACATACAACCACACGAATAACTTCAAAAATCAATCCACTTCTACCCAAAACTCATCAGAAGACTCCATAACCATCTTCGAACAGTCTTGCCTCAGAAATCTACTAAATCCATCTTAATAACAACTGTTGATCTACAGAAACCATTATTGACCACTAAGACAAGGAAACAGTTGTAAGGATCACGAAAATACTCGTATCCACTTAATAAGAATCAACAATTAAATTACAATGATGGAATGAATGTAACGAGACGAACAACAAGAAACGTAATGTTTGATGGATCAAAAAGAAGTAAATCAATGTAACATGATCAAGTAAATAGGATTTTTTCTTGTACGTCAATCAAAATTATGCAACAACAGATTGGTGTATAAAAGTATTTATGAAAGCATTACTAAATACATGGGAAACCAACTAGTTATACTAAAACAATAAACAACTATAGTTCTATTGTTTGAACACATTTCTGATCCAATCTAATCAAATATGATTATAGTTATCATCATAATTGCAACAATAAATCGCAAATGTAACATAGTATCATTAGTATGATTCGAAATCAAAACTGAACATATAACCACACGAATAACTCCTAAAATCAATCCACTCCTACCCGAAACTCATCAAAAGACTCCATAACTATCTTCGAATACTCTTGCCTCAGAAATTCACAAATCCATCTTAATAATAACTGATGATCTACAGAAACCATTATTAACCATTAAGACAAAAAAACCAGTTGTAAGGACCATGGAAGTACTCGTATCCACTTAATAAAAACTAATAATCAATTTACAGTGGTGGAATGAAAGTAACTAGAGGAACAACAAGAAATGTAATGTTTGATGGATCAAAAAGAAATGAAATCAACGTAACATGATCAAGTAAATAAGATTTTCTTGTACGTCAATTAAAATTATGCATTTACAGATTGGTTTATTAGAGTATTTACGAAAGTAGTACTAAATACATTTGAAAGGAACTAGTTATACGAAGACATTAAACAACTATAGTTCTATTGTTTGAACGCACTTCTGAACCAATTTAATAAAAAATGATTATAAATATCATCAGAATAGCAACAATAAATCGCAAATGTAACATAGTATCATTAGTATGATTCAAAATCAAAACTGAACATATAACCACACGAATAACTCCTAAAATCAATCCACTGCTACCCGAAACTCATCAAAAGACTCCATAACCATCTTCGAACACTCTTACCTCAGAAATCCACAAATCTATCTTAATAATAACTGTTGATCTACAGAAACCATTATTAACCATTAAGACAAGAAAAACCAGTTGTAAGGACCACGGAAGTACTCGCATCCACTTAATAAGAGCTAATAATCAATTTACAGTGATGGAATGAAAGTAACTAGACGAACAACAAGAAATGTAATTTTTGATGGATGAAAAAGAAGTGAAATCAACGTAACATAATCAAGTAAATAAGATTTTCTTGTACGTCAATTAAAATTATGCAACTGTAGATGGGTTTATTAGAGTATTTACGAAAGTAGTACTAAATACATGGGAAAGGAACTAGTTAGACTAAGACATTAAACAAATATAGTTCTATTGTTTGAACGCACTTCTGAACCAATTTAATCAAAAATGATTATAATTTTCATCAGAATAGCAACAATAAATCACAAATGGAACATAGTATCATTAGTGTGATTCGAAACCAAAACTGAACATATAACCACACGAATAACTCCTAAAATCAATCCACACCTACCCGAAACTCATCAGAAGAATCCATAACCATCTTCGAACACTCTTGCCTCAGAAATCAACTAAATCCATCTTAATAACAACTGTTAATCTACAGAATCCATTGTTGACCATTAAGACAAGGAAACCAGTTGTAAGGACCACGACACTACTCGTATCCACTTAATAAATCAACAATCAAATTACAGTGGTGGAATGAATGTAACCAGACGAACAACAAGAAAAGTAATATTTGATAGATCAAAAAGAAGTAAATCAATGTAACATAATCAAGTAAATAGGATTTTCTTGTACGTCAATCAAAATTATGCAACAACAAATTGGTGTATAAGAGTATTTACGAAAGCATTACTAAATACATTGGAAACGAACTAGTTATACTAAGACATTAAACAACTATAGTTCTATTGTTTGAACGAACTTCTGAACCAATCTAATCAAATATGATTATAATTATCATCAGAATTGCAACAATAAATCACAAATGGAACATAGTATTATTAGTGTGATTTGAAACCAAAACAAAATTTATATCCACACGAATAACTCCTAAAATCAATTCACTCCTACCCGAAACTCATCAGAAGACTCCATAACCATCTTCGAACACTCTTGCCATAGAAATCAACAAATTCATCTTAATAACAACTGTTGATTTACACAAACCATTATTGACCATTAAGACAAGAAAACTAGTATTAAGTACCACGGAAGTACTCGTATCTACTAAATAAGAATTAATAATCAATTTACAGTGGTGGAATGAAAGTAACGAGACGAACAACAAGAAATGTAATGTTTGATGGATAAAAAGAAGTGAAATCAACGTAACATGATCAAGTAAATAAGATTTTCTTGAACGTCAATTAAAATTATGCAACTACAGATTGGTTTATTAGAGTATTTATGAAAGTAGTACTAAATACATGGGAAAGAAACTAGTTATACTAAGACATTAAACAACTATAGTTCTATTGTTTGAACGTACTTCTGAACCAATCTAATCAATTATGATTATAATTATCATCAGAATTGCAACAATAAATCGCAAATGGACATAGTTTCATTAGTGTGATTTGAAACCAAAACCGAACATACAACCACATGAATAACTTCAAAAATCAATCCACTTCTACCCAAAACTCATCAGAAGACTCCATAACCATCTTCGAACAGTCTTGCCTCAGAAATCTACTAAATCCATCTTAATAACAACTGTTGATCTACAGAAACCATTATTGACCACTAAGACAAGGAAACAGTTGCAAGGATCACGAAAATACTCGTATCCACTTAATAAGAATCAACAATTAAATTACAATGATGGAATGAATGTAACGAGACGAACAACAAGAAACGTAATGTTTGATGGATCAAAAAGAAGTAAATCAATGTAACATGATCAAGTAAATAGGATTTTTTCTTGTACGTCAATCAAAATTATGCAACAACAGATTGGTGTATAAAAGTATTTATGAAAGCATTACTAAATACATGGGAAACCAACTAGTTATACTAAAACAATAAACAACTATAGTTCTATTGTTTGAACACATTTCTGATCCAATCTAATCAAATATGATTATAGTTATCATCATAATTGCAACAATAAATCGCAAATGTAACATAGTATCATTAGTATGATTCGAAATCAAAACTGAACATATAACCACACGAATAACTCCTAAAATCAATCCACTCCTACCCGAAACTCATCAAAAGACTCCATAACTATCTTCGAATACTCTTGCCTCAGAAATTCACAAATCCATCTTAATAATAACTGATGATCTACAGAAACCATTATTAACCATTAAGACAAAAAAACCAGTTGTAAGGACCATGGAAGTACTCGTATCCACTTAATAAAAACTAATAATCAATTTACAGTGGTGGAATGAAAGTAACTAGAGGAACAACAAGAAATGTAATGTTTGATGGATCAAAAAGAAATGAAATCAACGTAACATGATCAAGTAAATAAGATTTTCTTGTACGTCAATTAAAATTATGCAATTACAGATTGGTTTATTAGAGTATTTACGAAAGTAGTACTAAATACATTTGAAAGGAACTAGTTATACGAAGACATTAAACAACTATAGTTCTATTGTTTGAACGCACTTCTGAACCAATTTAATAAAAAATGATTATAAATATCATCAGAATAGCAACAATAAATCGCAAATGTAACATAGTATCATTAGTATGATTCAAAATCAAAACTGAACATATAACCACACGAATAACTCCTAAAATCAATCCACTGCTACCCGAAACTCATCAAAAGACTCCATAACCATCTTCGAACACTCTTACCTCAGAAATCCACAAATCTATCTTAATAATAACTGTTGATCTACAGAAACCATTATTAACCATTAAGACAAGAAAAACCAGTTGTAAGGACCACGGAAGTACTCGCATCCACTTAATAAGAGCTAATAATCAATTTACAGTGATGGAATGAAAGTAACTAGACGAACAACAAGAAATGTAATTTTTGATGGATGAAAAAGAAGTGAAATCAACGTAACATAATCAAGTAAATAAGATTTTCTTGTACGTCAATTAAAATTATGCAACTGTAGATGGGTTTATTAGAGTATTTACGAAAGTAGTACTAAATACATGGGAAAGGAACTAGTTAGACTAAGACATTAAACAAATATAGTT
Organism: Flaveria robusta; assembly: GCA_025506415.1. NCBI lineage: Eukaryota > Viridiplantae > Streptophyta > Magnoliopsida > Asterales > Asteraceae > Flaveria > Flaveria robusta. The sequence continues at coordinate 34,348,413 of CM046469.1, read as the reverse complement.
CTATTGTTTGAACGCACTTCTGAACCAATTTAATCAAAAATGATTATAATTTTCATCAGAATAGCAACAATAAATCACAAATGGAACATAGTATCATTAGTGTGATTCGAAACCAAAACTGAACATATAACCACACGAATAACTCCTAAAATCAATCCACACCTACCCGAAACTCATCAGAAGAATCCATAACCATCTTCGAACACTCTTGCCTCAGAAATCAACTAAATCCATCTTAATAACAACTGTTAATCTACAGAATCCATTGTTGACCATTAAGACAAGGAAACCAGTTGTAAGGACCACGACACTACTCGTATCCACTTAATAAATCAACAATCAAATTACAGTGGTGGAATGAATGTAACCAGACGAACAACAAGAAAAGTAATATTTGATAGATCAAAAAGAAGTAAATCAATGTAACATAATCAAGTAAATAGGATTTTCTTGTACGTCAATCAAAATTATGCAACAACAAATTGGTGTATAAGAGTATTTACGAAAGCATTACTAAATACATTGGAAACGAACTAGTTATACTAAGACATTAAACAACTATAGTTCTATTGTTTGAACGAACTTCTGAACCAATCTAATCAAATATGATTATAATTATCATCAGAATTGCAACAATAAATCACAAATGGAACATAGTATTATTAGTGTGATTTGAAACCAAAACAAAATTTATATCCACACGAATAACTCCTAAAATCAATTCACTCCTACCCGAAACTCATCAGAAGACTCCATAACCATCTTCGAACACTCTTGCCATAGAAATCAACAAATTCATCTTAATAACAACTGTTGATTTACACAAACCATTATTGACCATTAAGACAAGAAAACTAGTATTAAGTACCACGGAAGTACTCGTATCTACTAAATAAGAATTAATAATCAATTTACAGTGGTGGAATGAAAGTAACGAGACGAACAACAAGAAATGTAATGTTTGATGGATAAAAAAGAAGTGAAATCAACGTAACATGATCAAGTAAATAAGATTTTCTTGAACGTCAATTAAAATTATGCAACTACAGATTGGTTTATTAGAGTATTTATGAAAGTAGTACTAAATACATGGGAAAGAAACTAGTTATACTAAGACATTAAACAACTATAGTTCTATTGTTTGAACGTACTTCTGAACCAATCTAATCAATTATGATTATAATTATCATCAGAATTGCAACAATAAATCGCAAATGGACATAGTTTCATTAGTGTGATTTGAAACCAAAACCGAACATACAACCACATGAATAACTTCAAAAATCAATCCACTTCTACCCAAAACTCATCAGAAGACTCCATAACCATCTTCGAACAGTCTTGCCTCAGAAATCTACTAAATCCATCTTAATAACAACTGTTGATCTACAGAAACCATTATTGACCACTAAGACAAGGAAACAGTTGTAAGGATCACGAAAATACTCGTATCCACTTAATAAGAATCAACAATTAAATTACAATGATGGAATGAATGTAACGAGACGAACAACAAGAAACGTAATGTTTGATGGATCAAAAAGAAGTAAATCAATGTAACATGATCAAGTAAATAGGATTTTTTCTTGTACGTCAATCAAAATTATGCAACAACAGATTGGTGTATAAAAGTATTTATGAAAGCATTACTAAATACATGGGAAACCAACTAGTTATACTAAAACAATAAACAACTATAGTTCTATTGTTTGAACACATTTCTGATCCAATCTAATCAAATATGATTATAGTTATCATCATAATTGCAACAATAAATCGCAAATGTAACATAGTATCATTAGTATGATTCGAAATCAAAACTGAACATATAACCACACGAATAACTCCTAAAATCAATCCACTCCTACCCGAAACTCATCAAAAGACTCCATAACTATCTTCGAATACTCTTGCCTCAGAAATTCACAAATCCATCTTAATAATAACTGATGATCTACAGAAACCATTATTAACCATTAAGACAAAAAAACCAGTTGTAAGGACCATGGAAGTACTCGTATCCACTTAATAAAAACTAATAATCAATTTACAGTGGTGGAATGAAAGTAACTAGAGGAACAACAAGAAATGTAATGTTTGATGGATCAAAAAGAAATGAAATCAACGTAACATGATCAAGTAAATAAGATTTTCTTGTACGTCAATTAAAATTATGCAATTACAGATTGGTTTATTAGAGTATTTACGAAAGTAGTACTAAATACATTTGAAAGGAACTAGTTATACGAAGACATTAAACAACTATAGTTCTATTGTTTGAACGCACTTCTGAACCAATTTAATAAAAAATGATTATAAATATCATCAGAATAGCAACAATAAATCGCAAATGTAACATAGTATCATTAGTATGATTCAAAATCAAAACTGAACATATAACCACACGAATAACTCCTAAAATCAATCCACTGCTACCCGAAACTCATCAAAAGACTCCATAACCATCTTCGAACACTCTTACCTCAGAAATCCACAAATCTATCTTAATAATAACTGTTGATCTACAGAAACCATTATTAACCATTAAGACAAGAAAAACCAGTTGTAAGGACCACGGAAGTACTCGCATCCACTTAATAAGAGCTAATAATCAATTTACAGTGATGGAATGAAAGTAACTAGACGAACAACAAGAAATGTAATTTTTGATGGATGAAAAAGAAGTGAAATCAACGTAACATAATCAAGTAAATAAGATTTTCTTGTACGTCAATTAAAATTATGCAACTGTAGATGGGTTTATTAGAGTATTTACGAAAGTAGTACTAAATACATGGGAAAGGAACTAGTTAGACTAAGACATTAAACAAATATAGTTCTATTGTTTGAACGCACTTCTGAACCAATTTAATCAAAAATGATTATAATTTTCATCAGAATAGCAACAATAAATCACAAATGGAACATAGTATCATTAGTGTGATTCGAAACCAAAACTGAACATATAACCACACGAATAACTCCTAAAATCAATCCACACCTACCCGAAACTCATCAGAAGAATCCATAACCATCTTCGAACACTCTTGCCTCAGAAATCAACTAAATCCATCTTAATAACAACTGTTAATCTACAGAATCCATTGTTGACCATTAAGACTAGGAAACCAGTTGTAAGGACCACGACACTACTCGTATCCACTTAATAAATCAACAATCAAATTACAGTGGTGGAATGAATGTAACCAGACGAACAACAAGAAAAGTAATATTTGATAGATCAAAAAGAAGTAAATCAATGTAACATAATCAAGTAAATAGGATTTTCTTGTACGTCAATCAAAATTATGCAACAACAAATTGGTGTATAAGAGTATTTACGAAAGCATTACTAAATACATTGGAAACGAACTAGTTATACTAAGACATTAAACAACTATAGTTCTATTGTTTGAACGAACTTCTGAACCAATCTAATCAAATATGATTATAATTATCATCAGAATTGCAACAATAAATCACAAATGGAACATAGTATTATTAGTGTGATTTGAAACCAAAACAAAATTTATATCCACACGAATAACTCCTAAAATCAATTCACTCCTACCCGAAACTCATCAGAAGACTCCATAACCATCTTCGAACACTCTTGCCATAGAAATCAACAAATTCATCTTAATAACAACTGTTGATTTACACAAACCATTATTGACCATTAAGACAAGAAAACTAGTATTAAGTACCACGGAAGTACTCGTATCTACTAAATAAGAATTAATAATCAATTTACAGTGGTGGAATGAAAGTAACGAGACGAACAACAAGAAATGTAATGTTTGATGGATAAAAAGAAGTGAAATCAACGTAACATGATCAAGTAAATAAGATTTTCTTGAACGTCAATTAAAATTATGCAACTACAGATTGGTTTATTAGAGTATTTATGAAAGTAGTACTAAATACATGGGAAAGAAACTAGTTATACTAAGACATTAAACAACTATAGTTCTATTGTTTGAACGTACTTCTGAACCAATCTAATCAATTATGATTATAATTATCATCAGAATTGCAACAATAAATCGCAAATGGACATAGTTTCATTAGTGTGATTTGAAACCAAAACCGAACATACAACCACATGAATAACTTCAAAAATCAATCCACTTCTACCCAAAACTCATCAGAAGACTCCATAACCATCTTCGAACAGTCTTGCCTCAGAAATCTACTAAATCCATCTTAATAACAACTGTTGATCTACAGAAACCATTATTGACCACTAAGACAAGGAAACAGTTGTAAGGATCACGAAAATACTCGTATCCACTTAATAAGAATCAACAATTAAATTACAATGATGGAATGAATGTAACGAGACGAACAACAAGAAACGTAATGTTTGATGGATCAAAAAGAAGTAAATCAATGTAACATGATCAAGTAAATAGGATTTTTTCTTGTACGTCAATCAAAATTATGCAACAACAGATTGGTGTATAAAAGTATTTATGAAAGCATTACTAAATACATGGGAAACCAACTAGTTATACTAAAACAATAAACAACTATAGTTCTATTGTTTGAACACATTTCTGATCCAATCTAATCAAATATGATTATAGTTATCATCATAATTGCAACAATAAATCGCAAATGTAACATAGTATCATTAGTATGATTCGAAATCAAAACTGAACATATAACCACACGAATAACTCCTAAAATCAATCCACTCCTACCCGAAACTCATCAAAAGACTCCATAACTATCTTCGAATACTCTTGCCTCAGAAATTCACAAATCCATCTTAATAATAACTGATGATCTACAGAAACCATTATTAACCATTAAGACAAAAAAACCTGTTGTAAGGACCATGGAAGTACTCGTATCCACTTAATAAAAACTAATAATCAATTTACAGTGGTGGAATGAAAGTAACTAGAGGAACAACAAGAAATGTAATGTTTGATGGATCAAAAAGAAATGAAATCAACGTAACATGATCAAGTAAATAAGATTTTCTTGTACGTCAATTAAAATTATGCAATTACAGATTGGTTTATTAGAGTATTTACGAAAGTAGTACTAAATACATGTGAAAGGAACTAGTTATACGAAGACATTAAACAACTATAGTTCTATTGTTTGAACGTACTTCTGAACCAATTTAATAAAAAATGATTATAAATATCATCAGAATAGCAACAATAAATCGCAAATGTAACATAGTATCATTAGTATGATTCAAAATCAAAACTGAACATATAACCACACGAATAACTCCTAAAATCAATCCACTGCTACCCGAAACTCATCAAAAGACTCCATAACCATCTTCGAACACTCTTACCTCAGAAATCCACCAATCTATCTTAATAATAACTGTTGATCTACAGAAACCATTATTAACCATTAAGACAAGAAAAACTAGTTGTAAGGACCACGGAAGTGTTCGCATCCACTTAATAAGAGCTAATAATCAATTTACAGTGATGGAATGAAAGTAACTAGACGAACAACAAGAAATGTAATTTTTGATGGATGAAAAAGAAGTGAAATCAACGTAACATAATCAAGTAAATAAGATTTTCTTGTACGTCAATTAAAATTATGCAACTGTAGATGGGTTTATTAGAGTATTTACGAAAGTAGTACTAAATACATGGGAAAGGAACTAGTTAGACTAAGACATTAAACAAATATAATTCTATTGTTTGAACGCACTTCTGAACCAATTTAATCAAAAATGATTATAATTATCATCGGAATAGCAACAATAAATCGCAAATGGAACATAGTATCATTAGTGTGATTCGAAACCAAAACTGAACATATAACCACACGAATAACTCCTAAAATCAATCCACACCTACCCGAAACTCATCAGAAGAATCCATAACCATCTTCGAACACTCTTGCCTCAGAAATTAACTAAATCCATCTTAATAACAACTGTTAATCTACAGAATCCATTATTGACCATTAAGACAAGGAAACCAGTTGTAAGGACCACGACACTACTCGTATCCACTTAATAAATCAACAATCAAATTACAGTGGTGGAATGAATGTAACCAGATGAACAACAAGAAAAGTAATGTTTGATAGATCAAAAAGAAGTAAATCAATGTAACATAATCAAGTAAATAGGATTTTCTTGTACGTCAATCTAAATTATGCAACAATAGATTGGTATATAAGAGTATGTACGAAAGCATTACTAAATACTTGGGAAACGAACTAGTTATACTAAAACATTAAACAACTATAGTTCTATTGTTTAAACACACTTCTGATCCAATCTAATTAAATATGATTATAATTATCATCATAATTGCAACAAAAAATCGCAAATGTAACATACTATCTTTAGTATGATTCGAAATCAAAACCGAACGTATAACCACACGAATAACTCCTAAAATCAATCCACTCCTACCCGAAACTTATCAAAAGACTCCATAACCATGTTCGAACACTCTTGCCTCAGAAATCCACAAATCCATCTTAATAATAACTATTGATCTACAGAAACTATTATTGACCATTAAGACAAGAAAACCAGTTGTAAGGACCACAAAATTACTCGTATGCACTTCCTAAGAACTAATAATCAATTTACAGTGGTGGAATGAAAGTAACCAGACAAACAACAAGAAACGTAATGTTTGATGGATCAAAAAGAAGTGAAATCAACGTAATATGATCAAGTAAATAAGATTTTCTTGTACGTCAATGAAAATATGCAACTACAGATTGGTTTATTAGAGTATTTACAAAAGTAGTACTAAATACATGAGAAAGGAACTAGTTATACTAAAACATTAAACAACTATAGTTCTATTGTTTGAACGCACTTCTGATCCAATCTAATTAAATATGATTATAATTATCATCATAATTGCAACAATAAATGGCAAATGTAACATAGTATCATTAGTATGATTCGAAATCAAAACCGAACGTATAACCACACGAATAACTCATAAAATCAATCCACTCCTACCTGAAACTTATCAAAAGACTCCATAACCATCTTCGAACACTCTTGCCTCAGAAATCCACAAATCCATCTTAATAATAACTGTTGATCTACAGAAACCATTATTGACCGTTAAGACAAGAAAACCAGTTGTAAGGACCACGGAATTACTCGTATCCACTTCATAAGAACTGATAATCAATTTATAGTGGTGGAATGAAAGTAACCAGACAAACAACAAAAAACGTAATGTTTGATGGATCAAAAAGAAGTGAAATCAACGTAACATGATCAAGTAAATAAGGTTTTCTTGTACGTCAATTAAAAATATGCAACTACAGATTGGTTTATTAGAGTATTTACGAAAGCAGAACTTAATACATAAGAAAGGAACTAGTTATACTAAGACATTAAACAACTATAGTTCTATTGTTTGAACGCACTTCGGAACCAATCTAATCAAATATGATTATAATTATCATCAGAATTGCAACAATAAATCGCAAATGGAACATAGTATTAGTGTTATTATAAACCAAAACCGTACATACAACCACACGAATAACTTCAAAAATCAATCCACTTCTACACGAAACTCATCAGAAGAGTCCATAACCATCTTCGAACACTCTTGCCTCAGAAATCCACAAATCCAACCTAATAATAACTGTTGATCTACAGAAACCATTATTGACCATTAAGATAAGAAAACCAGTTGTAAGGACCACGGAAGTACTCGTATCCACTTTATAAGAATTAATAATCAATTTACAGTGGTGGAATGAAAGTAACCAAACAAACAACAAGAAACGTAATGTTTGATGGATCAAAAATAAGTGAAATCAACGTAACATGATCAAGTAAATAAGATTTTCTTATACGTCAATTAAAATTATGCAACTACAGATTCGTTTATTAGAGTATTTACGAAAGTAGTACTAAATACATGGGAAAAGAACTAGTTATACTAAGAAATTAAACAACTATAGTTGTATTGTTTGAACGCACTTCTGAACCAATCTAATAAAATATGATTATAATTATCATCAGAATTGCAACAATAAATCGCAAATAGAACATAGTATTAGTGTGATTTGAAACCAAATTCGAACATACAACCACACGAATAACTTCAAAAATCAATCCACTTCTACCCGAAACACATCAGAAGACTCCATAACCATCTTCGAACACTCTTGCCTCAGAAATCCACTAAACCCATCTTAATAACTACTATTGATCTACAGAAACCATCATTGACCATTAAGACAAGGAAACCAGTTGTAAGGTCCACGACACTACTCGTATCCACTTAATATGAATCAACAATCAAATTACAATGGTGGAATGAAAGTAACCAAACAGGCAACAAGAAATGTAATGTTTGATGGATAAAAAAGAAGTGAAATCAACGTAACATGATCAAGTAAATAAGATTTTCACGTCAATTAAAATTATGCAACTACATATTGGTTTATTAGACTATTTACGAAAGTAGTACTAAATACATGGGAAAGGAACTAGTTATACTAAGACATTAAACAACTATAGTTCTATTGTTTGAACGTACTTCTGAACCAATCTAATCAAATATGATTATAATTATCATCAGAATTGCAACAATAAATCGCAAATGGAACATAGTTTTATTAGTGTGATTTGAAACCAAAACCGAACATACAACCACACTAATAACTTCAAAAATCAATCCATTTCTACCCGAAACTCATCAGCAGACTCCATAACCATCTTCGTACACTCTTGCCTCAGAAATCCACTAAATCTATCTTAATAACAACCGTTGATCTACAGAAACCATTATTAACCACTAAGACAAGGAAACCAGTTGTAAGAATCACGAAAATACTTGTATCCACTTAATAAGAATCAACAATCAAATTACAGTGGTGGAATGAATGTAACCAGACGAACAACAAAAAACATAACGTTTGATGGATCAAAAAGAAGTAAATCAATGTAACATGATCAAGTAAATAGGATTTTCTTGTACGTCAATCAAAATTAAGCAACAACAGATTGGTGTATAAGAATATTTATGAAAGTATTACTAAATACTTGGGAAACCAACTAGTTATACTAAAACATTAAACAACTATAGTTCTATTGTTTGAATGCATTTCTGATCCAATTTAAGCAAATATGATTATAGTTATCATCATAATTGCAACAATAAATCAAAAATATAACATAGTACCATTAGTATGATTCGAAATCAAAACTGAACATATAGCCACACGAATAACTCCTAAAATCAATCCACTCCTACCCGAAACTCATCAAAAGACTCCATAACTATCTTCGAATACTCTTGCCTCAGAAATCCACAAATCCATCTTAATAATAACTATTGATCTACAAAAACCATTATTAACCATTAAGACAAGAAAAACCAGTTGTAAGGACCCCGGAATTACTCGTATCCACTTAATAGGAGCTAATAATATATTTACAGTGGTGGAATAAAAGTAATTTGACGACAACAAGAAATGTAATGTTTGATGGATGAAAAAGAAGTGAAATCAACGTAACATGATCAGGTAAATAAGATTTTCTTGTACGTCAATTAAAATTATGCAACTATAGATTGGTTTATTAGAGTATTTACGAAAGTAGTACTAAATACATGGGAAAGGAACTAGTTATACTAAGACATTAAACAACTATAGTTCTATTATTTGAACGTACTTCTGAACCAATCTAATCAAATATGATTATATTTATCATCAGAATTGCAACAATAAATCACAAATGGAACATAGTTTCATTAGTGTGATTTGAAACCAAAACCGAACATACAACCACACGAATAACTTCAAAAATCAATCCACTTCTACCCGAACCTCATCAGATTACTCCATAACCATCTTCGAACACTCTTGCCTCAAAAATCCACTAAATTCATCTTAATAACAACTGTTGATCTACAGAAACCATTATTGACCATTAAGACAAGGAAACCAGTTGTAAGGACCATGACACTACTCGTATCCACTTAATAAGAATCAACAATCAAATTACAGTGGTGGAATGAATGTAACCGGACGAACAACAAGAAACGTAATGTTTGATAGATCAAAAAGAAATAAATCAACGTAACATGATCAAGTAATAGGATTTTCTTGTACGTCAATCTAAATTATGCAACAATAGATTGGTGTATAAGAGTATGTAAGAAAGCATTACTAAATACTTGAGAAACGAACAAGTTATACTAAAACATTAAACAACTATAGTTCTATTGTTTGAACGCACTTCTGATCCAATCTAATTAAATATGATTATAATTATCATCATAATTGCAACAATAAATCACAAATGTAACATAGTATCATTAGTATGATTCGAAATCAAAACCGAACGTATAACCACACAAAATAACTCATAAAATCAATCCACTCCTACCTGAAACTTATCAAAAGACTCCATAACCATCTTCGAACACTCTTGCCTCAAAAATCCACAAATCCATCTTAATAAAAACTGTTGATCTACAGAAACCATTATTGACTATTAAGACAAGAAAACCAGTTATAAGGACCACGGAATTACTCGTATCCACTTCATAAGAACTGATAATCAATTTACAGTGGTGGAATGAAAGTAACCAGACAAACAACAAAAAACGTAATGTTTGATGGATCAAAAAGAAGTGAAATCAACATAACATGATCAAGTAAATAAGGTTTTCTTGTACGTCAATTAAAAATATGCAGCTATAGATTGGTTTATTAGAGTATTTACGAAAGTAGTACTAAATACATGAGAAAGGAACTAGTTATACTAAGACATTAAACAACTATAGTTCTATTGTTTGAACGCACTTCTGAACCAATCTAATCAAATATGATTATAATTATCATCAGAATTGCAACAATAAATCGCAAATGGAACATAGTATTATTGTTATTATATACCAAAACCGTACATACAACCACACGAATAACTTCAAAAATCAATCCACTTCTACCCGAAACTCATCCGAAGACTCCATAACCATCTTCGAACACCCTTGCCTCAGAAATCCACTAAATCCATCTTAATAACTACAGTTGATCTACAGAAACCATTATTGACCATTAAGACAAGGAAACCAGTTGTAAGGTCCACGAAACTATTTGTATCGACTTAATAAGAATCAACAATCAAATTACAGTGGTGGAATGAAAGTAACCAGACAAACAACAAGAAATGTAATGTTTGATGGATAAAAAAGTAGTGAAATCAACGTAACATGATCAAGTAAATAAGATTTTCTTGAACGACAATTAAAATTATGCAACTACAGATTGGTTTATTAGAGTATTTACCAAAGTAGTACTAAATACATGGGAAAGGAACTAGTTATACTAAGACATTAAACAACTATAGTTCTATTGTCTGAACGTACTTCTGAACCAATCTAATCAAATATCATTATAATTATCATCAGAATTGCAACAATAAATCGCAAATGGAACATAGTTTCATTAGTGTGATTTGAAACCAAAACCGAACATACAACCACACTAATAACTTCACAAATCAATCCCCTTCTACCCGAAACTCATCAGCAGACTCCACAACCATCTTCGTACACTCTTGCCTCAGAAATCCACTAAATCCATCTTAATAACAACTGTTGATCTACAGAATCCATTATTGACTATTAAGACAAGGAAACCAGTTGTAAGGACCACGACACTATTCGTATCCACCTAATAAGAATCAACAATCAAATTACAGTGGTGGAATGAATGTAACCAGACGAATAACAAGAAACGTAATGTTTGATAGATTAAAAAGAAGTAAATCAATGTAACATGATCAAGTAAATAGGATTTTCTTGTACGTCAATTATGCAACAATAGATTGGTGTATAAGAGTATGTACGAAAGCATTACTAAACACTTAGGAAACGAACTAGTTATACTAAAACATTAAACAACTATAGTTCTATTGTTTGAACGCACTTCTGATCCAATCTAATTAAATATGATTATAATTACCATCATAATTGCAACAATAAATTGCAAATGTAACATAGTATCATTAGTATGATTCGAAATCAAAACCGAATGTATAACCACACGAATAACTCCTAAAATCAATCCACTCCTACCCGAAACTTATCAAAAGACTCCATAACCATGTTCGAACACTCTTGCCTTAGAAATCCACAAATCCATCTTAATAATAACTGTTGATCTACAGAAACCATTATTGACCGTTAAGACAAGAAAACCAGTTGTAAGGACCACGGAATTACTCGTATCCACTTCATAAGAACTGATAATCAATTTATAGTGGTGGAATGAAAGTAACCAGACAAACAACAAAAAACGTAATGTTTGATGGATCAAAAAGAAGTGAAATCAACGTAACATGATCAAGTAAATAAGGTTTTCTTGTACGTCAATTAAAAATATGCAACTACAGATTGGTTTATTAGAGTATTTACGAAAGCAGAACTAAATACATGAGAAAGAAACTAGTTATACTAAGACATTAAACAACTATAGTTCTATTGTTTGAACGCACTTCGGAACCAATCTAATCAAATATGATTATAATTATCATCAGAATTGCAACAATAAATCGCAAATGGAACATAGTATTAGTGTTATTATAAACCAAAACCGTACATACAACCACACGAATAACTTCAAAAATCAATCCACTTCTACACGAAACTCATCAGAAGACTCCATAACCATCTTCGAACACTCTTGCCTCAGAAATCCACAAATCCAACTTAATAATAACTGTTGATCTACATAAACCATTATTGACCATTAAGATAAGAAAACCAGTTGTAAGGACCACGGAAGTACTCGTATCCACTTTATAAGAATTAATAATCAATTTATAGTGGTGGAATGAAAGTAACCAAACGAACAACAAGAAACGTAATGTTTGATGGATCAAAAATAAGTGAAATCAACGTAACATGATCAAGTAAATAAGATTTTCTTATACGTCAATTAAAATTATGCAACAACAGATTCGTTTATTAGAGTATTTACGAAAGTAGTACTAAATACATGGGAAAAGAACTAGTTATACTAAGAAATTAAACAACTATAGTTGTATTGTTTGAACGTACTTCTGAACCAATCTAATAAAATATGATTATAATTATCATGAGAATTGCAACAATAAATCGCAAATAGAACATAGTATTAGTGTGATTTGAAACCAAATTCGAACATACAACCACACGAATAACTTCAAAAATCAATCCACTTCTACCCGAAACTCATCAGAAGACTCCATAACCATCTTCGAACACTCTTGCCTCAGAAATCCACTAAACCCATCTTAATAACTACTGTTGATCTACAGAAACCATCATTGACCATTAAGACAAGGAAACCAGTTGTAAGGTCCACGACACTACTCGTATCCACTTAATAAGAATCATCAATCAAATTATAATGGTGGAATGAAAGTAACCAAACAAGCAACAAGAAATGTAATGTTTGATGAATAAAAAAGAAGTGAAATCAACGTAACATGATCAAGTAAATAAGATTTTCTTGCACGTCAATTAAAATTATGCAACTACATATTGGTTTATTAGACTATTTACGAAAGTAGTACTAAATACATGGGAAAGGAACTAGTTATACTAAGACATTAAACAACTATAGTTCTATTGTTTGAACGTACTTCTGAACCAATCTAATCAAATATGATTATAATTATCATCAGAATTGCAACAATAAATCGCAAATGGAACATAGGTTCATTAGTGTGATTTGAAACCAAAACCGAACATACAACCACACTAATAACTTCAAAAATCAATCCATTTCTACCCGAAACTCATCAGCAGACTCCATAACCATCTTCGTACACTCTTGCCTCAGAAATCCACTAAATCTATCTTAATAACAACCGTTGATCTACAGAAACCATTATTAACCACTAAGACAAGAAACCAGTTGTAAGAATCACGAAAATACTTGTATCCACTTAATAAGAATCAACAATCAAATTACAGTGGTGGAATGAATGTAACCAGATGAACAACAAGAAACATAACGTTTGATGGATCAAAAAGAAGTAAATCAATGTAACATGATCAAGTAAATAGGATTTTCTTGTACGTCAATCAAAATTATGCAACAACAGATTGGTGTATAAGAGTATTTATGAAAGTATTACTAAATACTTGGGAAACCAACTAGTTATACTAAAACATTAAACAACTATAGTTCTATTGTTTGAATGCATTTCTGATCCAATTTAAGCAAATATGATTATAGTTATCATCATAATTGCAGCAATAAATCAAAAATATAACATAGTACCATTAGTATGATTCGAAATCAAAACTGAACATATAGCCACACGAATAACTCCTAAAATCAATCCACTCCTACCCGAAACTCATCAAAAGACTCCATAACTATCTTCGAATACTCTTGCCTCAGAAATCCACAAATCCATCTTAATAATAACTATTGATCTACAGAAACCATTATTAACGATTAAGACAAGAAAACCAGTTGTAAGGACCCCGGAATTACTCGTATCCACTTAATAGGAGCTAATAATCAATTTACAGTGGTGGAATAAAAGTAATTTGACGACAATAAGAAATGTAATGTTTGATGGATGAAAAAGAAGTGAAATCAACGTAACATGATCAAGTAAATAAGATTTTCTTGTACGTCAATTAAAATTATACAACTACAGATTGGTTTATTATAGTATTTACGAAGGTAGTACTAAATACATGGGAAAGGAACTAGTTATACTAAGACATTAAACAACTATAGTTCTATTATTTGAACGTACTTCTGAACCAATCTAATCAAATATGATTATAATTATCATCAGAATTGCAACAATAAATCACAAATGGAACATAGTTTCATTAGTGTGATTTGAAACCAAAACCGAACATACAACCACACGAATAACTTAAAAAATCAATCCACTTCTACCCGAACCTCATCAGATTACTCCATAACCATCTTCGAACACTCTTGCCTCAGAAATCCACTAAATTCATCTTAATAACAACTGTTGATCTACAGAAACCATTATTGACCATTAAGACAAGGAAACCAGTTGTAAGGACCACGACACTACTCGTATACACTTAATAAGAATCAACAATCAAATTACAGTGGTGGAATGAATGTAACCGGACGAACAACAAGAAACGTAATGTTTGATAGATCAAAAAGAAGTAAATCAACGTAACATGATCAAGTAATAGGATTTTCTTGTACGTCAATCTAAATTATGCAACAATAGATTGGTGTATAAGAGTATGTAAGAAAGCATTACTAAATACTTGGGAAACGAACAAGTTATACTAAAACATTAAACAACTATAGTTCTATTGTTTGAACTCACTTCTGATCCAATCTAATTAAATATGATTATAATTATCATCATAATTGCAACAATAAATCACAAATGTAACATAGTATCATTAGTATGATTCGAAATCAAAACCGAACGTATAACCACACAAAATAACTCATAAAATCAATCCACTCCTACCTGAAACTTTTCAAAAGACTCCATAACCATCTTCGAACACTCTTGCCTCAAAAATCCACAAATCCATCTTAATAAAAACTGTTGATCTACAGAAACCATTATTGACTATTAAGACAAGAAAACCAGTTATAAGGACCACGGAATTACTCTATCCACTTCATAAGAACTGGTAATCAATTTACAGTGGTGGAATGAAAGTAACAAGACAAACAACAAAAAACGTAATGTTTTATGGATCAAAAGGAAATGAAATCAACGTAACATGATCAAGTAAATAAGGTTTTCTTGTACGTCAATTAAAAATATGCAACTACAGATTGGTTTATTGGAGTATTTACGAAAGTAGTACTAAATACATGAGAAAGGAACTGGTTATACTAAGACATTAAACAACTATAGTTCTATTGTTTGAACGCACTTCTGAACCAATCTAATCAAATATGATTATAATTATCATCAGAATTGCAACAATAAATCGCAAATGGAACATAGTATTAGTGTTATTATAAACCAAAACCGTACATACAACCACACGAATAACTTCAAAAATCAATCCACTTCTACCCGAAACTCATCCGAAGACTCCATAACCATCTTCGAACACCCTTGCCTCAGAAATCCACTAAATCCATCTTAATAACTACAGTTGATCTACAGAAACCATTATTGACCATTAAGACAAGGAAACCAGTTGTAAGGTCCACGAAACTACTTGTATCCACTTAATAAGAATCAACAATCAAATTACAGTGGTGGAATGAAAGTAACCAGACAAACAACAAGAAATGTAATGTTTGATGGATAAAAAAGAAGTGAAATCAACGTAACATGATCAAGTAAATAAGATTTTCTTGAACGTCAATTAAAATTATGCAACTACAGATTGGTTTATTAGAGTATTTACAAAAGTAGTACTAAATACATGGGAAAGGAACTAGTTATACTAAGACATTAAACAACTATAGTTCTATTGTCTAAACGTACTTCTGAACCAATCTTATCAAATATGATTATAATTATCATTAGAATTGCAACAATAAATCGCAAATGGAACATAGTTTCATTAGTGTGATTTGAAACCAAAACCGAACATACAACCACACTAATAACTTCACAAATCAATCCACTTCTACCCGAAACTCATCAGCAGACTCCACAACCATCATCGTACACTCTTGCCTCAGAAATCCACTAAATCCATCTTAATAACAACTGTTGATCTACAGAATCCATTATTGACTATTAAGACAAGGAAACCAGTTGTAAGGACCACGACACTATTCGTATCCACTTAATAAGAATCAACAATCAAATTACAGTGGTGGAATGAATGTAACCAGACGAATAACAAGAAACGTAATGTTTGATAGATCAAAAAGAAGTAAATCAATGTAACATGATCAAGTAAATAGGATTTTCTTGTACGTCAATCTAAATTATGCAACAATAGATTGTTGTATAAGAGTATGTACGAAAGCATTACTAAACACTTAGGAAACGAACTAGTTATATTAAAACATTAAACAACTATAGTTCTATTATTTGAACGCACTTCTGATCCAATCTAATTAAATATGATTATAATTATCATCATAATTGCAACAATAAATTGCAAATGTAACATAGTATCATTAGTATGATTCGAAATCAAAACCGAACGTATAACCACACGAATAACTCCTAAAATCAATCCACTCCTACCCGAAACTTATCAAAAGACTCCATAACCATGTTCGAACACTCTTGCTTCAGAAATCCACAAATCCATCTTAATAATAACTGTTGATCTACAAAAACCATTATTGACCATTAAGAAAAGAAAACCAGTTGTAAGGACCACGGAATTACTCGTATCCACTTCCTAAGAACTAATAATCAATTTACAGTGGTGGAATGAAAGTAACCAGACAAACAACAAGAAACGTAATGTTTGATGGATCAAAAAGAAGTGAAATCAACGTAACATGATCAAGTAAATAAAATTTTCTTGTACGTCAATTAAAAATATGCAACTACAGATTGGTTTATTAGTGTATTTACGAAAGTAGTACTAAATACGTGAGAAATGAACTAGTTATACTAAGACATTAAACAACTATAGTTCTATTGTTTGAACGTACTTCTGAACCAATCTAATCAAATATGATTATAATTATTATCAGAATTGCAACAATTAATCACAAATGGAACATAGTAATAGTGTGATTATAAACCAAAACCGAACATACAACCACACGAACAACTTCAAAAATCAATCCACTTATACCCGAAACTCATCAGAAGACTCCATTACTATCTTCGAACACTCTTGCCTCAGAAATCCACTAAATCCATCTTAATAACAACTGTTGATCTACAGAAACCATTATTGACCATTAAGACAAGGAAACCAGTTGTAAGGACCACGACACTACTCGTATCCACTTAATAGGAATCAACAATCAAATTACAGTGGTGGAATAAATGTAACCGGACAAACAACAAGAAACGTAATGTTTGATAGATCGAAAAGAAGTAAATCAATGTAACATGATCAAGTAAGTAGGATTTTCTTGTACGTCAATCTAAATTATGCAACAATAGATTGGTGTATAAGAGTATGTACGAAAGCATTACTAAATACTTGGGAAACGAACTAGTTATACTAAAACATTAAACAACTATAGTTCTATTGTTTGAACGCACTTCTGATCCAATCTAATTAAATATGATTATAATTACCATCATAATTGCAACAATAAATCGCAAATGTAACATAGTATCATTAGTATGATGCGAAATCAAAACCGAACGTATAACCACTTGAATAACTCCTAAAATCAATCCACTACTACCCGAAACTTATCAAAAGACTCCATAACCATGTTCGAACACTCTTGCCTCACAAATCCACAAATCCATCTTAATAATAACTGTTGATCTACAGAAACCATTATTGACTATTAAGACAAGAAAACCTGTTGTAAGGACCATGGAAATACTCGTATCCACTTCCTAAGAACTAATAATCAATTTACAGTGGTGGAATGAAAGTAACCAGACAAACAACAAGAAACGTAATGTTTGATGGATCAAAAGGAAGTGAAATCAACGTAACATGATCAAGTAAATAAGATTTTCTTGTACGTCAATTAAAAATATGGAACTACAGATTGGTTTATTAGAGTATTTACGAAAGTAGTACTAAATACATGAGAAAGGAACTAGTTATACTAAGACATTAAACAACTATAGTTCTATTGTTTGAACGCACTTCTGAACCAACTTAATCAAAAATGATTATAATTATCATCATAATAGCTACAATAAATCGCAAATGGAACATAGTATCATTACTGTGATTCGAAACCAAAACTGAACATATAACCACACGAATAACTCATAAAATCAATCAACACCTACCAGAAACTCATCAGAAGACTCCATAACCATCTTCGAACACTCTTGCCTCTGAAATTCACTAAATCCACCTTAATAACAACTGTTGATCTACAGAATCCATTATTGACCATTAAGACAAGGAAACCAGTTGTAAGGACCACAACACTACTCGTATCCACTTAATAAGAATCAACAATCAAATTACAGTGGTGGAATGAATGTAACCAGACGAACAACAAGAAACGTAACGTTTGATAGATCAAAAAGAAGTAAATCAATGTAACATGATCAAGTAAATAGATTTTCTTGTACGTCAAAAATTATGCAACAATAGATTGGTGTATAAGAGTATGTACGAAAGCATTACTAAATACTAGGGAAACAAACTAGTTATACTAAAACATTAAACAACTATAGTTCTATTGTTTGAACGCACTTCTGAACCAATTTAACCAAAATTGATTATAATTATCATGAGAATAGCAACAATAATTCGCAAATGTAACATAGTATCATTAGTGTGATTCGAAACCAAAACTGAACATATAACCACACGAATAACTCATAAAATCAATCCAGACCTACCCGAAACTCATCAGAAGACTCCATAACCATCTTCGAACACTCTTGCCTCAGAAATCCACTAAATCCATCTTAATAACAACTGTTGATATACCGAATCCATTATTGACCATTAAGACAAGGAAATTAGTTGTAAGGATCACGACACTACTCGTATTCACTTAATAAAATTCAACAATCAAATTACAGTGGTGGAATGAATGTAACGAGACGAACAACAAGAAACGTAATGTTTGATAGATCAAAAAGAAGTAAATCAATGTAACATGATCAAGTAAATAGATTTTCTTGTACGTCAAAAATTATGCAACAATAGATTGGTGTATAAGAGTATGTACGAAAGCATTACTAAATACTAGGGAAACAAACTAGTTATACTAAAACATTAAACAACTATAGTTCTATTGTTTGAACGCACTTCTGATCCAATCTAATTAAATATGATTATAATTATCATCATAATTGCAACAATAAATTGCAAATGTAACATAGTATCATTAGTATGATTCGAAATCAAAAACGAACGTATAACCACACGAATAACTCCTAAAATCAATCCACTCCTACCCGAAACTTATCAAAAGACTCCATAACCATGTTCGAACACTCTTGCCTCAGAAATCCACAAATCCATCTTAATAATAACTGTTGATCTACAGAAACCATTATTGACCATTAAGACAAGAAAACCAGTTGTAAGGACCACGGAATTACTCGTATCCACTTCCTAAGAACTAATAATCAATTTACAGTGGTGGAATGAAAGTAACTAGACAAACAACAAGAAACGTAATGTTTGATGGATCAAAAAGAAGTGAAATCAACGTAACATGATCAAGTAAATAAGATTTTCTTGTACGTCAATTAAAAATATGGAACTACAGATTGGTTTATTAGAGTATTTACGAAAGTAGTACTAAATACATGAGAAAGGAACTAGTTATACTAAGACATTAAACAACTATAGTTCTATTGTTTGAACGCACTTCTGAACCAATTTAATCAAAAATGATTATAATTATCATCATAATAGCAATAATAAATCGCAAATGGAACATAGTATCATTACTGTGATTCGAAACCAAAACTGAACATATAACCACACGAATAACTCATAAAATCAATCAACACCTACCAGAAACTCATCAGAAGACTCCATAACCATCTTCGAACACTCTTGCCTCTGAAATCCACTAAATCCACCTTAATAACAACTGTTGATCTACAGAATCCATTATTGACCATTAAGACAAGGAAACCAGTTGTAAGGACCACAACACTACTCGTATCCACTTAATAAGAATCAACAATCAAATTACAGTGGTGGAATGAATGTAACCAGACGAACAACAAGAAACGTAATGTTTGATAGATCAAAAAGAAGTAAATCAATGTAACATGATCAAGTAAATAGGATTTTCTTGTACGTCAATCTAAATTATGCAACAATAGATTGGTGTATAAGAGTATGTAGGAAAGCATTACTAAATACTTAGGAAACGAACTAATTATACTAAAACATTAAACAACTATAGTTCTATTATTTGAACGCACTTCTGATCCAATCTAATTAAATATGATTATAATTATCATCATAATTGCAACAATAAATCGCAAATGTAACATAGTATCATTAGTATGATTCAAAATCAAAACCGAACGTATAACCACACGAATAACTCCTAAAATCAATCCACTCGTACCCGAAACTTATCAAAAGACTCCATAACCATGTTTGAACACTCTTGCCTCAGAAATCCACAAATCCATCTTAATAATAACGGTTGATCTACAGAAACCATTATTGACCATTAAGACAAGAAAACTAGTTGTAAGGACCACGGAATTACTCGTATCCACTTCCTAAGAACTAATAATCAATTTACAGTGGTGGAATGAAAGTAACCAGACAAACAACAAGAAACGTAATGTTTGATGGATCAATAAGAAGTGAAATTAACGTAACATGATCAAGTAAATAAGATTTTCATGTACGTCAATTAAAAATATGCAACTACAGATCGGTTTATTAGAGTATTTACGAAAGTGGTACTAAATACATGAGAAAAGAACTAGTTATACTAAGACATTAAACAACTATAGTTCTATTGTTTGAACGCACTTCTGAACCAATTTAATCAAAAATGATTATAATTATCATCATAATAGCAATAATAAATCGCAAATGGAACATAGTATCATTACTGTGATTCGAAACCAAAACTGAACATATAACCACACGAATAACTCATAAAATCAATCAACACCTACCAGAAACTCATCAGAAGACTCCATAACCATCTTCGAACACTCTTGCCTCTGAAATCCACTAAATCCACCTTAATAACAACTGTTGATCTACAGAATCCATTATTGACCATTAAGACAAGGAAACCAGTTGTAAGGACCACAACACTACTCGTATCCACTTAATAAGAATCAACAATCAAATTACAGTGGTGGAATGAATGTAACCAGACGAACAACAAGAAACGTAATGTTTGATAGATCAAAAAGAAGTAAATCAATGTAACATGATCAAGTAAATAGGATTTTCTTATACGTCAATCTAAATTATGCAACAATAGATTGGTTTATAAGAGTATGTAGGAAAGCATTACTAAATACTTAGGAAACGAACTAGTTATACTAAAACATTAAACAACTATAGTTCTATTGTTTGAACGCACTTCTGATCCAATCTAATTAAATATGATTATAATTATCATCATAATTGCAACAATAAATCGCAAATGTAACATAGTATCATTAGTATGATTCCAAATCAAAACCGAACGTATAACCACACGAATAACTCCTAAAATCAATCCACTACTACCCGAAACTTATCAAAAGACTCCATAACCATGTTCGAACACTCTTGCCTCACAAATCCACAAATCCATCTTAATAATAACTATTGATCTACAGAAACCATTATTGACCATTAAGACAAGAAAACCAGTTGTAAGGATCACGGAATTACTCGTATCCACTTCCTAAGAACTAATAATCAATTTACAGTGGTGGAATGAAAGTAACCAGACAAACAACAAGAAACGTAATGTTTGATGGATCAAAAAGAAGTGAAATAAACGTAACATGATCAAGTAAATAAGATTTTCTTGTACGTCAATTAAAAATATGGAACTACAGATTGGTTTATTAGAGTATTTACGAAAGTAGTACTAAATACATGAGAAAGGAACTAGTTATACTAAGACATTAAACAACTATAGTTCTATTGTTTGAACGCACTTCTGAACCAATTTAATAAAAAATGATTATAATTATCATCATAATAGCAATAATAAATCACAAATGGAACATAGTATCATTACTGTGATTCGAAACCAAAACTGAACATATAACCACACGAATAACTCATAAAATCAATCAACACCTACCAGAAACTCATCAGAAGACTCCATAACCATCTTCGAACACTATTGCCTCTGAAATCCACTAAATCCACCTTAATAACAACTGTTGATCTACAGAATCCATTATTGACCATTAAGACAAGGAAACCAGTTGTAAGGACCACAACACTACTCGTATCCACTTAATAAGAATCAACAATCAAATTACAGTGGTGGAATGAATGTAACCAGACGAACAACAAGAAACGTAATGTTTGATAGATCAAAAAGAAGTAAATCAATGTAACATGATCAAGTAAATAGGATTTTCTTGTACGTCAATCTAAATTATGCAACAATAGATTGGTGTATAAGAGTATGTAGGAAAGCATTACTAAATACTTAGGAAACGAACTAGTTATACTAAAACATTAAACAACTATAGTTCTATTGTTTGAACGCACTTCTGATCCAATCTAATTAAATATGATTATAATTATCATCATAATGGCAACAATAAATCGCAAATGTAACATAGTATCATTAGTATGATTCGAAATCAAAACCGAACGTATAACCACACGAATAACTCCTAAAATCAATCCACTCCTACCCGAAACTTATCAAAAGACTCCATAACCATGTTCGAACACTCTTGCCTCAGAAATCCACAAATCTATTTTAATAATAACTGTTGATCTACAGAAACTATTATTGACCATTAAGACAAGAAAACCAGTTGTAAGGACCACGGAATTACTCGTATCCACTTCCTAAGAACTAATAATCAATTTACAGTGGTGGAATGAAAGTAACCAGACAAACAACAAGAAACGTAATGTTTGTTGGATCAAAAAGAAGTGAAATCAACGTAACATGATTAAGTAAATATGATTTTCTTGTACGTCAATTAAAAATATGCAACTACAGATTGGTTTATTAGAGTATTTACGAAAGTAGTACTAAATACATGAGAAAGGAACTAGTTATACTAAGACATTAAACAACCATAGTTCTATTGTTTGAACGCACTTCTGAACCAATCTAATCAAATATGATTATAATTATCATCAGAATTGCAACAATAAATCACAAATGGAACATAGTAATAGTGTGATTATAAACCAAAACCGAACATACAACCACACGAAGAACTTCAAAAATCAATCCACTTCTACCTGAAACTAATCAGAAGACTCCATAACCATCTTCGAACACTCTTTCCTCAGAAATCCACTAAATCCATCTTAATAACAATTGTTGATCTACAGAAACCATTATTGACCATTAAGACAAGGAAACCAGTTGTAAGGACCACGACACTGCTCGTATCCACTTAATAAGAATCAACAATCAAATTACAGTGGTGGAATGAATGTAACGAGAAGAACAACAAGAAACGTAACGTTTGATGGATCAAAAATAAGTAAATCAATGTAACACGATCAAGTAAATATGATTTTCTTGTACGTCAATCAAAATTATGCAACAACAGATTGGTGTATAAGAGTATTTACGAAAGCATTACTAAATACATTGGAAACGAACTAGTTATACTAAGACATTAAACAACTAGAGTTCTATTGTTTGAACGCACTTCTGAACCAATCTAATCAAATATGATTATAATTATCATCAGAATTGCAACAATAAATCGCAAATGGAACATAGTATCATTAGTGTGGTTCAAAACCAAAACTGAACATATAACCACACGAATAACTCCTAAAATCAATCCACACCTACCCGAAACTCATCAGAAGACTTCATAACCATCTTCAAACACTCTTTCCTTAGAAATCCATAAATCCATCTTAATAACAACTGTTGTACAGAAACCATTATTGACTATTATGACAAGAAAACTACGTGTAAGGACCACGAAACTACTCGTATCAACTTAATAAGACTGAATAATCAAATTACAGTGGTGAAATGAAAGTAAGCAGACGAACAACAAGAAATGTAATGTTTGATGGATAAAAAAGAAGTGAAATCAACGTAACGTGATCAAGTAAATAAGATTTTCATGTACGTAAAATTATGCAACTACAGATTGGTTTATTAGAGTATTTACGAAAGTCGTACTAAATACATTGGAAATGAACTAGTTATACGAAGACATTAAACAACTATAGTTCTATTGTTTGAATTGTAATACCCAGAAATTTTAAAAGAAGAGAAGAAGTGAAGAAAAAGGAATGAAAAGCAAAATAATCCAAGTTAAGGGGTTAAAGTTGTACATGGGACAAAGTTGATATTAATTTGTTCAAAAAGGTGGTCATGGCCCCCCATGACCCCTGTACCATCTTCCTTCGGATTTTCTAGAGGGAGAAAGCAGAGAATTCTTTCGGGTTTTAGAGAGAGCAAGAAGAAGAAGCTGAATTCAAGTTAGTTTTCGGATTATTAGGGTGTTCTTGGCTGATTTTCAGCCATTGGGTATGTGCTTATGTGTTTGTGTGTGCTCGGTTGTGTGTTTTTGATGTTTTTAGGTGTTGAACTCATAACCATTCGGGTTTGAAGGTAGTTTTACTCGGAAGTTGCAAGAGGTGAGTTCTAGATCCCTGTTTTTAAATGTTTTATACTGATTTTGGGGCTGAAAATGTATGCTTTAACATTTTTATTAAAGTTGGGTGTGTACCCGTATGTATATGTGTGTGCCCGATGGGTGGGTGTATGTTTGGGATGATTTTTGGGTTATGTTCATGATTTTGTGCTTGTTGTGATGCTTAGTATGCTAGAACTAGGCTAGAACAGGTTAGATTGATGATTTGGGGCCTGAAAATAAGGTTAGTTAGAAAACAGTTGGCCATGCGCCTAAGATCATGCGCCCAAATAGTACTCATGCGCCCAAGGTTCATGCGCACAAATAGTGCCCGTGCGCCTAGAATTATGCCCAGGCGCCTAAGTGTGCCCATACGTCCAACTGCCAAACGCCTAAGTGTCCATGTGCCTAAACCAGGTTCATGCGCCTGCATAGTAACCATGCGCCCAGAAACCCTACCCATACGCCTAAGTAAAGCTCATGCGCCCGAATAGTGCCCATGCACCTGAGTCGCCCATGCACCTAAGTATTCATGCGCCCGCATAGTGCTCGTGCGTCTGCATAGTGCTCATGCGCCAAAAACCTTAGCAAATTTTCTGAAATTTGGGAAAAAGAGATTTTTAGGCTAAGACTTGGAATGTTTCCGGGGGTGATGTATGATGATTTTATGCATGTTTATGGTCTGTTTTCTTTATGTTCCTTATTATGTAATATTCCGTGACTTTACGTGGTGTAATTATGATAATGAGCGTAAAGTATTATATAATGAAAGCGGAAGTTAATGTTAATGAAAAATGGAACGTAAAGAATGAAAGAAGAGTCTTGCAAGCAAACGTAAGGAGGTTCACACCCAATGAAGGGTGTTAGCTCAACTGTGTGCGGTTTAGCTAGCCCAGAAGGATGCACATGGGGGTCTAATCCTTGTGATTGACCAAACGTATGGGACCCTTGTCGCTACCCCAGGTACTGGAGCCAGCTTCATGCACAATGTTAGGGGTCTATTTATAGACTTCGACCTAGTAACCAGCTTCGTGCACAATGTTCGGGGTATATCACATGGCATTGGTCCGGATGAAAGTGAAAGATAATGATGAATGAACGAATAAGGTACGATGACGAATGATGATGAAAGATAATAATAAATAATATCTATATGTACGTATGATGTATGATCGCAAATGAAAGTAATGGAAGGTTTTCTAAACGAAAGTAAAGTATTTTTATTATAAAGCTAGAACTCACTCAGCTACGCTGACTTTTATGCATTTTTAGTTGGCAGGTAATGGTTGCTGAGGATGGCATTGGGTGAAGCTACTTGGCGAGTTTTGACTGGTATCCATCTTGTGTAACAATGATATTTTCATGTTGTAATGCATCAAATGACATATATATTTTGTAACCCTAGCAACGATGTATTACTTAGCAAAAGTAATTATTAATGCATGAAATGGTTTTTGTTATATTATTCCGCTACAAAGTTTTAATGATTTGTAATGTGATTTAAATATCTTGTGCTATAAATGTCCAACTGTGAGTGTCCCGGGATTGGGGCCTTACATGAATGCACTTCTGAACCAATCTAATAAAAAATAATTATAATTATCATCAGAATAACAACAATAAATCGCAAATAGAACATAGTATCATTAGTGTGATTCGAAACCAAAACTGAACATATAACCGCACGAATAACTCCTAAAATCAATCCACACGTACCCGAAACTCATCAGAAGACTCCATAACCATCTTCGAACACTCTTGCCTCAGAAATCCACTAAATCCATCTTAACAACAACTGTTGATCTACAGAAACCATTATTGACCATTAAGACAAGGAAACCAGTTGTAAGGACCACAACACTACTCGTATCCACTTAATAAGAATCAACAATCAAATTACAGTGGTGGAATGAATGTAACCAGACGAACAACAAGAAACGTAACGTTTGATAGATCAAAAAGAAGTAAATCAATGTAACATGATCAAGTAAATAGGATTTTCTTGTACGTCAATCTAAATTATGCAACAACAGATTGGTGTATAAGAGTATTTACGAAAGCATTATTAAATACATGGTAAAGGAACTAGTTATACTAAAGCATTAAACAAGTATAGTTCTATTGTTTGAATGCACTTCTGATCCAATCTAATCAAATCTGATTATAATTATCATCATAATCGCAACAATAAATCGCAAATGTAACATAGTATCATTAGTATGATTCGAAATGAAAACCGAACGTATAACCACACGAACAACTCCTAAAATCAATCCACTCCTACCCGAAACTCATCAAAAGACTCCATAACCATCTTCGAACACTCTTGCCTCAGAAATCCACAAATACATCTTAATAATAACTGTTGATCTACAGAAACCATTATTGTCCATTAAGACAAGAAAACCAGTTGTAAGGACCAAGGAATTACTCGTAACCACTTAATAAGAACTAATAAACAATTTACAGTGGTGGAATATAAGTAACCAGACGAACAACAAGAAACGTAATGTTTGATGGATCAAAAAGAAGTGAAATCAACGTAACATGATCAAGTAAGTAAGATTTTGTTGTACGTCAATTAAAAATATGCAACTACAGATTGGTTAATTAGAGTATTTACGAAAGTAATACTAAATACATGAGAAAGGAACTAGTTATACTAACACATTAAATAATTATAGTTTTATTGTTTGAACGCACTTCTGAACCAATCTAATAAAAAATGATTATAATTATCATCAGAATAGCAATAATAAATCGCAAATGGAACATAGTATCATTAGTGTGATTCGAAACCAAAACTGAACATATAACCACACGAATAACTCCTAAAATCAATCCACACCTACCCGAAACTCATCAGAAGACTCCATAACCATCTTCGAGCACTCTTGCCTCAGAAATCCACAAATCCATCTTATTAACAACTATTGATCTACAGAAACCATTATTGACCATTATGACAAGAAAACAAGTTTGAAGGACCACGAACTACTCGTATCCACTTAATAAGAATGAATAAGCAAATTACAGTGGTGGAATGAAAGTAACCAGACGAACAACAAGAAACGTAATGTTTGATGGATTAAAAAGAAGTTTAATCAATGTAAAATGATCAAGTAAATAGGATATTCATATACGTCAATAAAAATTATACAACTACATATTGGTTTATAAGAGTATTTACAAAAACATTACTAAATACATGGGAAAAGAACTAGTTATACTAAAATATTAAACAACTATAGTTCTATTGTTTAAATGCACTTCTAAACCAATCTAAGCAAATATGATTATAATTATTATCAGAATTGCAACAATAAATCGCATATGTAACATAGTATCATTAATGTGATTCGAAACCAAAACCGAACATATAAGCACACAAATAACTTCTAAAATCAATCTACTGGTACTCGAAACTCATCAGAAGACTCCATAACCATCTTCGAACCCTCTTGCCTCAGAAATCCACAAATTTATCTTAATAACAACTATTGATTTGCACAAACTATTATTGACCATTAAGACAAGGAAACTAGTTGTAAGTACCACGAAACTACTCGTATCCACTTAATAAGAATCAATAATCAAATTACAGTGGTGGAATGAAGGTAACCAGACGAACAACATGAAACGTAATGTTTGATGGATCAAAAAGAAGTGAAATCAATGTAACATGATCAAGTAAATAGGATTTTCTTGTACGTCAATCAAAATTATGCAACTATAGAATGGTTTATAAGAGTATTTATGAAAGCATTACTAAATACATGGGAAAGGCACTACTTATACTAAAACAATAAACAACTATACTATTGTTTGAACGCACTTTTGAACCAATCTAATCAAATAAGATTATAATTATCATCAGAATTGCAACAATAAATTGCAAATGGAACATAGTATTATTAGTGTGACTCGAAACCAAAACCGAACATACAACCACACGAATAACTTATAAAATCAATCCACTTCTACCCGAAACTCATCAGAAGACACAGAGATAGATTGTGTTCATCAATGTGTGTTGAGGAAGTTGAAAGATATAGAGTCCATGCTCAAGAACCGGCTAACAAAGTAAAAGAAACAATGGTTTTAAATGAATCTCATGTAAGAGAGCATAAACTATATCAAATCAAAATCAACTCTTTGCAAAAAGATTTAAATAAACTTGTTTCTGAAAAATAAAACTTAAAAGCACAAGTTGAGCATTTGACCACTTCCTTAACGAAATCCATGTCTGATCATGCATCAACTGAAGTGAAACTTCAGAAGTTTCAAATGTCATCTCAGCAATATGAGAAATTGTTAAATTCTCATATTGAATCAAAGAACAGGTATGGGTTGGGATTCAATGCTGTTGCACCTCCTTTGAATGATAATTACACACCCTTACGTGAGTCAATGACAAACAGTTTATCAAACCATTTTGTGTCAAGCACCAACTTTGAAACAAAAATTAATCAATTGATAAATGGTAATGATTCTGAGGTGAGTGAAACTGAGTCTTCTAAATCAGAACAAAATGACTCAGAAGTTGACTATGATAAAAGTGATGACTTGGATGATGCTGATGAACATGTTGAGAAAATTGTGGATGAATTGGGTATTGGTAAGATTATTTTATTTGAACCAATCTTTCCCAAAGTTCTTGAAGAAACCAAGCTGCCTTATCCTCCAAAGCAAAGAAATATGTTGAAAACAATCTGCAAGAGGATAGCTCAACTGAATGAAGGTCTTCATGAGCTTAACAAACAGCAAATATCATCAACTGAAGATAGTGTGAAACTCACATCTACGGAAGAAATCAAAATCTCTTCCGTAAAAAAAGCAAAGAAAACACCATCTACAGATTTCCGGAAGAAGAAAAATGCTAATCAATCAACATCTGTAGCAGATCTCCGAAAGAGGAAAAATGCTGATCAATCAATATCCGTAGTAGATCTCCGGAAGCAAAAATCTGTTGAATCCGTGGAAGATCAGCGGAAGCAAAAAGCAACAAACATTAAGAAAGTCAAACAAAAGATTGTGAATCCTAAGCAACAGAAGTTATCTGCTGCTAAACAAGAACCCTTTGATACCATGTCAGGGAAAAGCAAGGATTCATCAGCTGCCAAGTTTGAAAAAGAATTGGCAGAACAGAAAAGGAAGAATAAGGTTAGTGTCCATGAAAGTGAGGAAGAAGAAAAGTATTGTAAATGGTGTGACATGAAAAATCATAACACTAAAGATTGTTACTTCAGCAGCTACTGTTCCATTTGCAATATGAACAATCACATGACTTCTGAATGTTACTTCAACAAACACTGTGCAATTTGTAATAAAAATAACCATTCCACTCAGGAATATTATTTTAACAAAAAGAAGAAAATCAAGAGCACAAAGAAGCAAAAATCAGAGAAGGCTGAATCAGACTCTCAATCAAGTGATAGTCCAGAAGATTCAAAGCCAAAGAAGCAGCAGCAAAAACAAAAGCTGCCAAAAACAAAGAAGCAACCATCTGCTGATGGTAAGCCTTTGAAGAAGAAATAAAAACCACATCATCAACTCAAAACACCTCACAAAAAGATGGATTTGACAGAGAAGACAACAAATGCTGATGACACTTTCTTTGATTATTTTGAAAAGGGTACTCAAATACCACAATCAAAATCAAAAGATGATGAACTTTCTTCAATCAGGGATCATCATCAAAATCAAAGTAGAAGCCAAACAAAGAGAAGATGAAAGAAGAAGGGATTGAGAACC
Source organism: Flaveria robusta (assembly GCA_025506415.1). Lineage (NCBI taxonomy): Eukaryota > Viridiplantae > Streptophyta > Magnoliopsida > Asterales > Asteraceae > Flaveria > Flaveria robusta. Next base: position 34,317,317 of record CM046469.1, on the reverse strand, counting down.
AAGAAGAAGGTTCCACAAGTTCATCTTCAATAGAGTCATCCTCATCACTAACAAAACATAATGAATCAATTGAGTCTAAAGTTAACACTGAATCCTCAAGACTCATTCAAGAGGGAGTAACAATTTTAGATACTAGTGGTAAACCCAAGATCATTAAGGCTTGGGTTCCCCATTCTAATTGATTTCTTTATGTATGCAGGAACAAACATGGAGGACTGACAACAAGTGGTATGTTGACAGTGGTTGTTCTAGGCATATGACAGGAAACTGTTCTCTACTCTATGATTTCAAACATAAAAATGCCTCCTATGTGGCATTTGGTAGGGATAAGAAGGGAGGTAAAATTGTTGGTGAAAGAATGGTAACTAATGGTGTACTCAAGTTTGAGAAAGTAAATTATTGTGAAAATTTACAATACAATTTACTGAGTGTATCTCAAATTTGTGATCAAAATTATACCACTTTATTTGATAACACTAACTGTTCTATTCTTAAGCTAGGTTTTCCCATTCCAGAAGACTGAAAGCATCAAGAAAATGGAACACATATGTTTTGGATATGAATAACATCGCACTCACAAGCACTGAAACATGCATGCTGTCTAAGTCATCAGAAGATGAATCTCAGTTGTGGCATAGAAGGCTTGTTCATTCCAGCATGAAGAACATGAACAAATTGGTGAAAAATGACCTAGTCATTGGACTTCCAAAAAGAGAATTTTATTGTTCCAATCATTGTTCATCTTGTTATAAAGGAAAACAACATAGAGTGTCACATAAATCCAAAACAATCAACACAAACTTAACACCACTCAAATTGTTTCACATGGATCTATTTGGTCCAACCAATGTGATGAGCATTGGCAAAAGGCAATATTGTTTGGTGATTGTGGATGATTTCACTAGATTCACATAGGTTTTTTTCTTAAAACAAAAGAGTGAAACATTAGAAACATTAATGGAGTTTGTCACTAAGATTAAAAATCAACTTGATCTGAAAGTTAAAATTTTTGAGAGTGATAATGGATTTGAATTTGTTAATAATGTTCTAGATTCCTTTTGCAGGAATAAAGGCATAACAAGGCAATTCAATGCCCCCAGGACACCACAACAAAAAGGAGTTGCTGAAAGAAGAAACAGAACTCTCATTGAAGCTGCAAGAACAATGCTAGCTGATTCACAATTGCCAATCACCTTTTGGGCTGAAGCAGTGAACACTACATGCAATGTTCAAAACAGAACTTTAATTGTCAAAGAACATAACAAAACACCATATGAGCTCTTATTTAAAAGAAAACCTTTCATAGGATATCTTAGAGCTTTTGGATGTCATGTGTCTATTTTAAACACAAAAGAACAATTGGGAAAGTTTTCTGAAAAAGCCTATGATGGCTTCTTTGTTGGGTATTCCTTAACATCTAAATTATATAGAGTCTATATTTCACAGCAAAACATTATGCAAGAAACACCTAATGTTTCATTTGATGAATCCTTATTTCCCAAATCTGTTAAAGGATCATCATGGTTGTTTGATATAAATGCATTAACAAACTCATTTAACTCTGGTTATTTGAATACTGCAGGTTCTACGGATACATGCTATCTATATGTTCCTCGAAACATGAATGAAGTATCATTATCTACTGATCCTCCAAGACCATCACAACACTCTTCCAGTGTTTCTTATCCTGGCACTTCATGTCATCCAAGAACTGCGGTACATGATCAAACAAACAGTTAAACATCATCAGATAAAAACACAGCATCAGCTGCAGATAACTCTGCATCCGCAGATGTTTTTCCTGCATCCGGAGAAATGATGACTACATCCGCAGATGTTCCATGTACACAAGTAGATATCCCATTCTCTAGAGATACAGTAATACATTCTAAGGAAAACAAGTCAGCAGATCAACAAACAACATCCGTAGATGTTCCTGTAGCTCCTGCGGAAGCACGAAACACATCCGTAGATGTTCCTGCAGAAGTTGTTCATAATGCTGCTGATTCTCAAACTCATGAAGAGGGATATCATTCAGCTTTAGAGGATCAAAATGATGAAGATCTTGACTATTTTGTTGATTCTTCATCTCAGCTGGATCACTCTCCATCAAGAAATATGACTAACTTGGAATCATCTATTCCAGTTGCATCTATTCCAACAACAAGAATTCATAAAAGTCATCCAATTAACAATATTATTAGTGACCTTAATGAAAGAACTACTAGAAGTCAAGGGGGAGCAGCCAACATTTGTCTCTTCACATGTTTTCTTTCACAAGTAGTTCCTCCCAACATAACTGCTGCATTGAAGGATAATAGCTGGATTGCAAGAGGAGCTTCAACAATTCAAAAAGAAGAAAGTCTGGAATCTAGTTGATCTTCCTGAAGGTTAATATCTAATTGGCACAAGATGGCTTTTGAAGAATAACTAGATGACAGAGGCATTATTTTGAGAAACAAAGCAAGGCTAATAGGACAAGGTTATACCCAAGAAGAAGGAATAGATTATGATGAAGACTTTGCACCAGTTGCAAGGATTGAAGCAAAAAGAGTATTCCTAGCCTATGCCTCACATAAGAAGTTCACAGTCTACCAAATGGATGTAAAATGTGCTTTCTTATATGGGAAAATTGATGAAGAAGTCTATGTTGCTCAACCTCCAGGCTTTGAGGATCCTGATTACCCACACAGGGTATCCAAGCTTGACAATGCTTTGTATGGTCTTCATCAGGCTCCAAGAAAGTGGTATGAAACATTATCATCATTCTTACTCAAGCATGGATATAAAAGGGGAACAATAGATCATGGTCGACCATCACCCATATGGCATCGTATCCCCTTGCCGTTCGCAGCGGCTTCGTAATAAAATCCATGGTGATATGCTCCCACTTCCACTCGGGTACATCCAACGGTTGGATCTTCCCGTATGGCTTCTGATGTTCCGCCTTCACTTGCAAACAAGTAAGGCACTTACTCACGTACTCCGCTACGTCGCGCTTCATACCCGGCCACCAATAATCTTTTTTCATATCATGATACATCTTTGTAGCACCGAGATGAATGGAGTATCGAGTCTTATGAGCCTCATCCATGATCTTTCGACGTAAATCTCCATAATGAGGGATCCATATTTGCCCAAATCAGGTTCTAACACCGAAAGTGTTTTCACCCAATTCCATGACTAGACCTCTCATCCTTTTGGAGTTAAGGCGATCCCCTTTCAACGCCTCGTCTTGAAATTCCTTGACCTGCTTCATCACATCAGAGGTCATAACCAACTGGTAAGCCTTCACCCGGATCGGTTTAGGTTTCTCCTTTCGGCTAAGAGCATCCGCCACTACGTTGGCTTTGCCCGGATGGTAATGGATCTCGCAATCATAATCCTTTATAAGTTCCAACCATCTCCTCTGCCTCATATTCAAATCCTTCTGCTCGAAGAAGTACTTCAAGCTCTTGTGGTCGGTGAAGATAGTGCACTTTGTCCCATACAGGTAGTGCCTCCAAATCTTCAATGCAAAGACCACAGCCGCTAGCTGCAGATCATGAGTAGGGTAATTAACCTCATGAACCTTCAATTTCCGGGATGCGTAGGCTATAACCTTCCCTCTTTGCATCAATACGCAACCCAATCCCAAATAAGAAGCATCTGAGTAAACCACCAAGCCTTCGCTTCCTTCTAGTAATGACAAAACCGGAGCTTGCGTCAACCTCGCCTTTAGCTCCTCAAAAGCCTTCTTTTGCTCTCGACCCCATTCAAACTTCACGTCCTTACGGTTCAACTTGGTCAACGGGGAAGCGATCTTTGAGAAGTCTTGGATGAATCTCCTGTAATAGCCCGCCAATCCCAAGAAACTACGAATCTCGGATGGCGTCTTTAGAGGCTTCCATTGCATCACCGCCTCCATCTTAGCTGGGCCGACCATAATCCCTTCAGGATTCAGCATGTGACCCAAAAACTGAACTTCGCGCAACCAGAAAGCGCACTTGGAGAACTTGGCATACAACTTCTCCTTTCTGAGCACCTCTAACACTTCCCGAATGTGACCGGCATTCTCCTCCTTGCTCCTCAAATAAATCAGGATATCATCGATAAACACAATCACCGATTTATCCAACATCGGCCGGCACACTCGATTCATCAAATCCATAAAAGCAGCTGGCACTTTGGTTAAACCAAAAGACATAACGAGAAACTCGTAATGCCCATAACGCGTGCGAAAAGCTGTTTTAGGAATATCCTGCTCCTTCATCTTCAGCTGATGATAACCCGATCGAAGTTCTATCCTCGAGAACCAACTGGCACCTTGGAGCTGATCAAACAAGTCATCGATTATTGGTAATGGATATCGGTTCTTCACCGTCAACTTGTTTAACTTGCGGTAGTCGATGCACATCCTCATGCTACCGTCCTTCTTCTTTACAAACAAGACCGGAGCACCCCAGGGTGAGATACTCGATCGAATGAACCCTTTATCCAACAGTTCTTGTAATTGAACCATCAGTTCCTTCATCTCTGTTGGAGCCAATCGATACGGTGGCTCAGCGACGGGCTGAGCACCCGGTATCAAGTCAATCCGAAACTCGATTTCATGGTCCGATGGCACGCTTGGTAAATCTTCTAGGAACACATCGGGAAAGTCTCACACAACCGGTACGTCCGACAGTTGGGGTGTTGGCGTGTCCACATCCTTCACATAAGCCAGGTAGGCGCTACATCCACGCCTCATGCACTTCCCCGCCACCGCCATCGAAATCACTCTCGGGATCGTAATAACTCGATCACCGTAGATCGTCACCAAACTCCCTTCAGGCGCAGTTAATTGGACCATCTTCTTGCGACATACAATATTCGCTTCATAGGCCGCTAACCAGTCCATCCCTATGACTACATCAAACCCGCCTAAGGTCATCACAAACAGTCTAGCAAGAAACCTATGACCTTCTAGTTCTATGTCACAGCCTTCTATCAGATCAGAAATCCTGGTAGACTTATCTATGGTAGTTTTATATCGAAGGGCTCATCAATACTTCTACTTATAATGGGCAAATTAGCACAGAAAGTAGCAGAAATAAAACTCCTACTAGCACCAGAATCAAATAACACAGAAGCAAGAGTTTGTTTTACTAGAAACGTACCTAACACAACATCGGGGTCCATCCTAGCCTCCTCCCTGGTCATCGTGAAAAGCTCTGGCGCTCGCCTTCTGCCCTTCAGTCTCGGTCGCCTTCCTTGCTCCGGAACTTTCAGCCCTTAGCTTCTTGCAATCTCTGCTCAGGTGACCCTTTCCGCCACAGTTAAAACACTTCATCACCCCACAATTCATTGCTATGTGACCGGGCTTCCCACACTTGAAGCAGACATTTGATCCCCATCTACACTCTCCAGTATGCTCCCTTCCGCATTTACCACACCTCTTCGCTCCTGCATCGGGTGTGGCTACACGCCGGTCATCCACCCTTACAACCTTGTTGTTTGGAGCGACACCACCGCGTCCAAACCGCTTACCATTCCAGTTTCGGTCACCACCACCACCTTTCTTGCTCACTTCAGTCTCTATCACCTCCAGCTCGTAATACAACCTTCCCGCCAGATCAACCACCGACCTAAACGTGCTTGGCCGGGTGGCGATCATGTGCCTGCGGATATCCGCCGGCAAGCCTTGGATGTACCTTTTTATCTTTCGTGACACGGGTGTCACCTGATCTGGCACCAGTCGCGCCATCTCATTGAACTTAGTGGTGTACTGCTGGTGCGTCATGGTTCCCGCCTCCAGCTACAGGAACTCCCTCTCAATCTTATCAAGTTCCCTATGAGGACAAAACTCGTCAATCACCAACTTTTTTAGTTCATCCCATTTCATCTTTCCAATTGCCCTGCTACCCTCGGCCTGGACTATATTATCCCACCAGCATAAAGCCTAGTCCACGAATGAATGGGTAGCAAACTTCACCTTCTGATCCTCTCTGCATTCGCTGATATCTAACACTGCCTCCATCTCCCTCACCCAGCGGTGAGCAGCAGCAGCATTACCGTTGCCATCAAAAGTCGGGGGCTTGCATCTTTGGAATGCCCTATAATTACAGCCCCGAGCCGTTCCTGGCACCGCTTCTTCCTCCTCCTCTTCACTTCAAACAACCGTCTCAGTCTCCCGTTGCTCCCTTTCTCCCGCGGTCTTCTCTTTTTCCTTCTTCTGATCCTCCCTTACAGCTCTAATTACTTCGACCACTACAAATGGCAGGATCGTCTGCATGACCTGGTGAACCTCCTCAACAACAGCCTCCTTAACCGAGGCCCACAGATTAGCACTCTCATCACCTTCCTGGTGATGAGTCTCGGGCTCTTCAGGTGCCCTTTCCGCAGCCTTAGCCCCGCCTCTTGTGGCACGCGGTCCAGCACCACGTCCACCACGACCTCCACCTCTAAAAGTTTTCGAAGATCTACCACCAGCCATCCTCTAACACACTATAAGATTCAAACACCAACACGGTCATTCAAGGTAATAGCTCAGTTTATGTCAAGTATAGTAAGTCCCTAATTACAGTGGCCAGTTGTGATTAGCCACTTACTTTACCTTTCATACCTCAAGCATTTCCTATCCTGACTACATCAGCATCCAAATCTACTAAAAGCACATAAAGCATATAACATGCGCACGTAATACCGGTTACCATTAAAGAAAATACCTGATGGCACGTAGCTACTTAGGCTATCATCGTTCCATTTGTCCCATTTTCAGGTTAAGTTTAGGTTTTTTTTTTTATTTTTTATTTTTTATTTTTTGATATCTACCCATTTCTCTTAAACTTTGGCTCTGATACCAACTTTTAAGGACCCGTTCCCGGAACGTTCACAGTTGGACATTCATCGCACGTGATATTTAAATCGTATTACAAATCATTTAAACATTGCAGCGGAATAATATAACAAAAACCATTTCATGCATTAATAATTACTTTTGCAAAATAATACATCGTTGTTAAGGTTACAAAATATCATTTGATGCATTACAACACAAAAATATCATTTCAACAAAACTTGGATGCCATCCAAAATCTTTGCCAAGTAGCTTCACCCCGTGCCATCCTTAGCAACCATTACCTGCCAACAGAAAATGCATAAAAGTCAGCGTTGCTGAGTGAGTTCTAGTTTTATAATAAAAATACTCTACTTTTGTTTAAAAACCTTTCTTTACTTTCATTCATGATCATACATCATACGTACACATATAGATAATATTTATTATCATCGTTTATCATCGTACGTCATTCGTTAATTCAACATTATCTTTCACTTTCATCTGGACCAATGCCATGTGCTATACCCCGAACATTGTGCACGAAGCTGGTTACTGGGCCGAAGTCTATAAATAGACCCCTAACATTGTGCACGAAGCTGACTCCAGTACATGGGGTAAGTGACAAGGATCCCATACGTTTGGTCAATCAAAAGGATTAGACCCCCGTGTGCGTCCTTCTAGGTTAGCTAAACCGCACACAGTTGAGCTAACACCCTTCATTGGGTGTGAACCTCCTTACATTTGCTAGCAAGACTTTTCATTCATTCTTTACGTTCCACTTTTCATTAACATTAACTTCCGCTTTCATTATATAATACTTCACTTTCATTAACATGATCACACCACGTAAAGCCACGGAATAATACGTAATAAGGAACATAAAGAAAACAGGCCGTAAACACGCATAACATCATCATACATCACCCCCGGAAACATTCCAAATCATAGCCTAAAAGTCCCTTTTTCCAAAAATTTCAGAATATTTTCTAAGGTTTTAGGCGCATTGGCACTATGCAGGCGCTCGGCCACTATGCTGGCGCATGAATGCTTAGGCGCATGGGAACACTTAGGCGCATGGGCAGGTTTTAGGCGCATGGGCACTATACGGGCGCATGGCCAACAGTTAGGCGTCTGGACAACTTTCTAGGCGGATCGGTACTATGCAGGCGCACGAGCCTGATTTAGGCGCATGGGCTCTTAGGCGTTTGGGTAGTTGGGCGTATGGGCACACTTAGGCACCTGGGCATAATTCTAGGCGCATGGGCACTATTTGTGCGCATAAACCATTGACGCATGAGTACTATGCAGGCGCATTGACAACTGTTTTCTAATTAACCTCATTTTCGGGCCCCAAATCATCATTCTAACCTGTTCGAGCCTAGTTTCTAGCATACTAAGCATCAAAACAAGCATACAACATGAGCACAATTTAAAATCTTCCCAAATCATAAACCCACCCAAGAGGGCACACACACATACATATACGGGTACAAACCCATCATTCATAAAAACATTTTATCATGCATCTCCAGCCACAAAATCAGTTATAACATTTGAAAACGGGGATCTAGAACTCACCTCTTGCAACTTTCGAGTAAGATTTCTTCAAACCCGAATGCTTATGAGTTCAAACATCTAAAAACACCAAAAACACACAACCGAACGTACAAAATCACATATGCACATACCCGAAGGCTGGAAATCAATCAAGAACACCCCAAAAATCAGAAAAACTAACCTGAAATTCTGCTTCGTTTTTCTTCCTCTCTCTAGAACCGAGAGAATTCTATGCTTCCTCTCTCTAGAATCCGATGGAAAAGTTGCTGGAACATGGGTGTGGGCGGCCACACCCTCTTTTGAATAAAATAATATCAAACTTTGTTTCTTGTATAACTTTAACCCCTCAACTTGAGTTATTTTGCTTTTCTTTCTTTTTCTTCACTTCTCTCTTCTTTTAAAATTTCTGGGTGTTACACTAAACTTGATCTGAGATTCAACTCTCGATCATTGTTTACAAGGTAAATAATATCATAAATAACAAAAACAACATTTTGATTCTTATGTATCAGTAAAACTGTTCATATTCTCATGTCTGAAATATCTTTTTTGACCCTATTTCTCTCATTCTTATATACAGATGGCAAATACATTCATGAATGTCGACGACCCTATGTCTGAAGGGTGTCGAGACATCATCCGCTACTTAAGAAGACCTAGGCTGTCCTATGCTCTGTCGGTGGAGCCTGTCATCTACCAACAGCATATTGTCGACTTCTGGAACTATGCTGAGATAGAAGAAGAAGGAGAAAGTGAAGTGATATTTGCTGAGATTAAGAATGAACGGCTGAGAGTTGATGAACAGCTTATCAGGAGTGTTCTTGAGTTGGGAGAACAAGAGGCAGGTCACCCAGATGTGTTTGAAAATAAATACATTAAGAAGATTTTCCATTTGATGGGTTATGATGGTGATTTTGACAAGGGAGAAATCAAGAAAGGGAGATTGTGCAAACCTTACAGATTTCTGTGTCATACTTACTTGAAGTGCATCTCAAACAGAAAATCTGGTTTAGATAGATTTTCTAGGCACATCTCTTTAGGGATCATTGGGATATTTGAGGGAAGGACATACAATTACTCAAAGTACATCTTTGGATGTTTATGTGACCAAATAAGAGTCCAGAAAGCTGATAAGATGTTCATGTTTCCAAGGTTCCTCCAACTGATCATTAATGCTGAATTGCCTGGCATAGAAAGAGAAGGTGATGTCTTTGTACAAGCTCACTTGGGAAGATCTGTGTTAAACAAGATAAGTGGCAAATATGAAGGAGAGGAAATGCCAATGTTTGCACATGTGGTTGATCCTAATGCTAACATTCCACAAGAGTTGGTGTATGAAGATCAACAAGACAGTTCTCCTGCTGCTACTGAACAAGCATCCCACTCTCCTCCTCAATCACCCATAGACCATCACCATCCATCTCCACAAGTTCAATCACCTGTCAGTGAGAACACACAGCCTATCTCTCCAATACACCCACAATCACCCATACATCATCACCCTGCATCACCACAAGTGCAATCCCCTACCAGTGAACATACTCAGCCCATTTCTCCTATTCTTTCTCAAGTAGCAGTTAACTCTGGTGAGACTAAACTAGTGTCACAAGCCAGCACTATTCCACTATCAATCTCCCAATCTCAAACACCTATCAACTCAAATGACATTGAACCGTTTTCACCCACCACTAATCTTCATCTCCATCAACAACCTCATCAAGAACCAGTATTTCCAGCAGCTGAATCAAGCTCAAGCTCTGCAAGTGCAGCTCCTACTGAAGTGATAAACCTTGAGGAAGAAGATAATGTTGAGTAGGCTAAGAATAATGAAGAAGTATGTATAGAAGAGGTTAATGAACCAAATCAAGCAGTTGATGAAGAAGGTGAAGGTGAAGCAAATTCTGTTGATGTTATTGCGTACCATGAAGATGATCTGAGTGATGATAACATTCATGTGAGTAAGAGTTATCTGGTGGCTGAGTACAACAAGTTGACGATCAAGTCAAAGAAAAGGTTGGAAAGGATAAGAGAACTAAAGAGGATGATAAGAGAGAAGGAGGAGCTGTTAACCAAACAAGAATCATCTCTAAAGAGGTTGAGAGAAAATGCTCAAGAAAACGATGAAGTGATAGATGCCCATCATTAGTTGGTCAGAGAACTTAAAGATTATGTGAAACTTGAGAAGGATGAAAAGGAGAAGCTGTAAGTGGATTTGGAGAAAGCCAACAGCTCTTTGAGCAATCAATTTGAGATTCTGAAAAGAAAAGATCAAGAAATTGATGAGCTAAAGATGAGAATTTATGCTCTTGAATCAAGTACTCCAACAACAAAAACAATAAGAGAATCTGCTGAGGCCTCAAAGTCAATCATATAATACAGCAGGAAAAGAAAGTATTTGGGATCATTCAAGAAATAAGTGATAGAAATTGAAGATTCTCCCAAAAGAGCAAAAACTATGTCACCAGAACACTCCTTCAGTAGATCCGTCAACTTTGAAGCCAATTACACATGATGATACTGAGAGTGATGAAGAATAGAAAGAACTCACCAAGGTGGACTCTCCAAAAAAACAAAAGGAAACAAAAGGTGATGAACTGCTGACTACAAAAGACATCTTGGAAGAAAGGCCACAATTAGCAATGTTCATGACACTGATCAACCATGGCTTTCCATATGACATGGTAGAAAGAATGAATATGACTGAGATAAAGGATATGCTTAAAGAATTCAAGCTAGCAAGATTCATGATTCCCAACTGCAACTATGAAACCTTCACAACCTTTCAGTCTATACAGAAAATAAAGAAAGAGCTGGGTCACTGTGATACAGCAAAACTCAGCAAATATAATATGACTTGTTGGTTGCAAATTCATAACTACAAGATGCATGAACTAAAAGGGAGATCAGTGGGAGAGCTTAGAAGGATGATGGAACATGTAATGAAGGTGGAATTGGAAACTGGGGCGAAATTTAGAACTGAAGCTCCAAATCCTACATATGAACATCAAGTAAAAATCCATACTGAACCAGTAACAGTTGAAAGCCATGATCAACACAAAGGGAAAGAAAAGCTCATTAGAGAACGAAGAGAGGTAATACCTGGCAAAGTATGGCCACTGTGCACAACTGTGAGAGAGATTACTGAAGAAAAATCATCTCAAATCCAGTTGTTTGATCACATCACAACTCCCACTTATGCTGAAGAAAACAAGATTATGGCCTGAAAATTTGATCCAGAGTGGGATTGTGCACTTATTAAGAGGGTATCTGGAAGGGTTGAATACTTCTATTTACTTGAATCAATATTGTTTCTGCCTAATGCTGATATTCATGAACTTTAAAGTTTAATCATCTCAAACTACCCAATAAGCCCAAGAGGAAGAGATTTCTCTCTATCAAGGATGATGTGCTAAAAGAAGCAAGAAGGGAAGATGCTGAGCACAAGAAAAGAAATCAAGGGCTAAGAAGATCCAAATCCAACTCCTCTACACTAGTTGATGATGAATTCATGAGGAGAGTTGGATACTCGAACATAAAATTAGCTGCAATTAAAGTTATTGTAGGAAATCAATACACATTTCCCGTAACTGAGTGGGGATATGTTGAGAAGACTAAAGAACTGGTGCTGCTAAGAAATGAAGATAAGAAGAAAGCCAGAAGTATAAGACTGTTTGATCCAGTAGAAATCAAACTTCTTCATCCAAGCTACACTTCATATCTACATGATAAGTTCTTCCCAAAACTCAAAGATGATCCAGCTCAAAATGACTTATGCTTATATGTGCACCTCATTCAAGTCATTGACAAACTGCACGCAAAAGCCTATAAAAGAAGAAAGTTTGAGGCTGGCCAGCAAATGGGAACAGAGATATCTGAAGTCGGTGAGCTAAGAATTTCAGACCAAGATGAGCTGGAGATTGTGAACAACAATAATGTTTTGGCAACCCTTACAACTGAAGAGGATGTTCTGGGGTTGAGTTTTGAAACATTAAGGATGATCTTCAAGATGGAAATAAAATACAAGTATGATGATCAGAAGGTTGCAGTCTCCTACTACAACAACAAGATGGTTGCAAGAGTAAAAGAACTTTCAAGACTAAAGAGCTGATTATCAAATATCTAAGCCTAAGGGGGAGTATTGTTGAGTCTAGTCCTGATAGGTCTAGATACATTATATAGGCTTAGAACTTTAATCAATCTTTTGTAATAAACTTTTGTAAATCATTATCTTAATGTATGCTTTATATGTATAGGTTAACCCATAACTGTGGTGATTTATATGTGTGATTGCAGGTTTAACAGTATACTTAGTCAATATCACAAAATTGACTAAGTGTAAGAAACATCTACGGATGAACATTTTTGTTCTTCTATAGATAATCTTCTGAAACAAAGTAAAGTGCATCCGGGGATCTTCTGCGGAAGAACAACTTTTTGCGGATGAAGTCTACCAAGTGAAGACTCCTACGGAAGGCATAACTCCTACGGAAGACTAATTATCTACGGAAGACCAACACTTGCATGTACTTCACCAAGTACTTCAAGTCAACAAGTCAAACACTGGGTGATGTCATAAAGTCAACTCCTACGGATGACTTTAACTCAGTCAGAGAATGTGTCATGTCAGAACATCCTCTGAGTAACTTTCTTACCACGATAAGAAAGTTACTGTCTCCAAGAAATTCTCTATTACCTTAACAGTAAATTTCTGTGCCTATAAATACAAGGTATAGGCTCACACTTTCAAGCCGGCTGAATACCTAACAATACAATCAATCAATCACAATCAAACCCAAGCAGCCGCAACATCATTTACACCAAAATCATCAATAGAATCATAGCAATCATCATCATTAGTAATTATTATTTGTTCATTTGTAATCATTAATCTGTTTTTAATGAAATACTTTTGAATCAAATCGTATTTGTTCATTCATAGAAGTTAATTGTTCTGTTCTTCATTATTACTTATTACTGCAATTGTTATTTCATATTCAATCAATCAAACAACGAATAGTGATAATTCCGCGATCATTATTCGAATTCAATCTAACCTGATAATTCCTGATTGCGATCCTTGGATTCACAAGTTCTATTGTTTGAATGCACTTCTAAACCAATCTAATCAAATATGATTATAATTATCATTAGAATCGCAGCAATAAATTGCAAATGGAACATAGTATCATTAGTGTGATTCGAAACCATAACCGAACATATAATCACATGAATAACTCTTAAAATCAATCCACTCCTACCCGAAACTCATCAGAAGACTCCAGAACCATCTTCGAACAGTCTTGCCTCAGAAATCAACAAATCCATCCTAATATCAACTGTTGATCTACGCAAACCATTATTGACCATTAAGATAGGAAACCAGTTGTAAGGACCACGAAACTACTCGTATCCACTTAATAAGAATGAATAATCAAATTATAATGGTGGAATGAAAGTAACCAGATGAACAATAGGAAACATAATGTTTGATGGATTAAAATGAAGTTTAATCAATATAAAATGATCATGTAAATAGGATATTCTTGTACGTCAATAAAAATTATACAACTACAGATTGGTGTATAAGAGTATTTACAAACACTTTACTAAATACATGGGAAAAGAACTAGTTATACTAAAACAATAAACAACTATAGTTCTATTGTTTGAATGCACTTCTAAACCAATCTAACCAAATATGATTATAATTATCACCTGAATTGTAACAATAAATCGCAAATGGAACATGGTATCATTAATGTGATTCGAAACCAAAACAGAAGATATAACCGCACAAATAACTTCTAAAATCAATCTACTACTACCCGAAACTCATAAGAAGACTCCATAACCATCTTCGAACACTCTTGCCTCAGAAATCCACACATCCATCTCAATAACAACTGTTGATATATAGAAACCGTTACTAACCATTAAGACAAGAAAACAAGTTGTAAGTACCACGAAACTACTAGTATCCATTTAATAAGAATCAATAATCAAATTATAGTGGTGGAATGAAAGTAACCACACGAACAACAAGAATCGTAATATTTGATCGATCCAAAAGAAGTAAATCAGTGTAACAAGATCAAGTAATATGATTTTCTTGTACGTCAATCAAAATTACGCAACTACAGAATGGTGTATAAGTGTATTTACGAAAGCATTACTAAATACATTGGAAAGGAACCAGTTATACTAAAACATTAAACAACTATAGTTCTATTGTTTGAAAGCACTTCTAAACCAATGTAATCAAATATGATTATAATTATCATCAGAATCATAACAATGAATCACAAATGGAACATAGAATCATTAGTGTGATTCGAAACCAAAACCAAACATATAACCACATGAATAACTCCTAAAATCAATCCACTCCTACCCAAAACTCATCGGAAGATTCCATAACCATCTTTGAACACCCTTGCTCAAAAATCCACTAAATCCATCTTAATAACAACTATTGATATACAAAAACCATTATTGACCATTAAGACAAAGAAACCAGTTGTAAGGAAACACGAAACTACTCGTATCCACTTAATCAGAATCAATAATGAAATTACAGTGGTGGAATGAAAGTAATTAGATGAACAACAAGAAATGTAATGTTTGATGGATCAAAAAGATGTTAAATCAATGTAACATGATCAAGTAAATAAGATTTTCTTGTACGTCAATCAAAATTATGCAACTACAGATTGGTGTATAAGAGTATTTACGAAAGCATTACTAAATACATTGGAAAGGAATTATTTATATTAAAACATCAAACAACTATAGTTCTATTGTTTGAACGGACTTCTAAACCAATGTAATCAAATATGATTATGATTATCATCAAAATCTCAACAATGAATCACAAATGGAACATTGAATCATTAGTGTGATTCGAAACCAAAACCTAACATATAACAACACGAATAACTCCTAAAATCAATCCACTCCTACCCGAAATACATCAGAAGGTTCCATAACCTTCTTCGAACACTCTTGCCTCAGGTATCCACTAAATCCATCTTAATAACAACTATTGATATACAGAAACCATTATTGACCATTAATACAAGAAAACCAGTTGTAAAGAAACACGAAACTACTCGTATCCACTTAATAAGAATCAAGAGTTAAGTTCATTTTTGCTCCCTAAGGTTTGATAAAAATAACCATTTTACTCCAAAAGATTAAAAACATCAATTTACCTCCAAATGTTTCATAATTTGTTTCAATTTTAGTCCAAAACTTTCATCATTGTTTCACTTAAATCCAAAATAATAAAACTTTTGGACTAAAACTGAAACAACTTATGAAACTTTTGGAGGTAAATTGATGTTTTTAATCTTTTGGATGAAAATGATTATTTTTATCAAACCTTAGGGAGTAAAATTGAAATTAAATCAATGTAACATGATCAAGTATATAAGATTTTCTTATACGTTAATCAAAATTATTCAATTACAGATTGGTGTATAAGAGTATTTATAAAAGCATTACTAAATACATGGGAAAGGAACTAGTTATACTAAAACATTAAACAACTATAGTTCTATTGTTTGAAAGCACTTCTGAACCAATGTAATCAAATATGATTATAATTATCATCAGAATCGCAACAATGAATTACAAATGGAACATAGAATCATTAGTGCGATTCGAAACCAAAATCGAACATATAACCACATGAATAACTCCTAAAATCAATCCACTCCTACCCGAAACTCATCGGAAGATTCCATAACCATCTTCGAACACCCTTGCTCAAAAATCCACTAAATCCATCTTAATAACAACTTTTGATATACAAAAAACATTATTGACCATTAAGACAAAGAAACCAGTTGTAAAGAAACACGAAACTACTCGTATCCACTTAATCCGAATCAATAATCAAATTACAGTGGTGGAATGAAAGTAATCACATGAACAACAAGAAATATAATGTTTGATGGATCAAAAAGATGTTAAATCAATGTAACATGATCAAGTAAATAAGATTTTCTTGTACGTCAATCAAAATTATGCAACTACAGATTGGTATAAGAGTTTTTACGAAATCATTACTAAATACATGGGAAAGGAACTATTTATATTAAAACATTAAACAACTATAGTACTATTGTTTGAACGCACTTCTAAACAAATATAATCAAATATGATATAATTATCATCAACTTCTCAATAATGAATCACAAATGGAACACAGATCGAAACCAAAACCGAACATATAACCACACGCATAACTGCTAAAATCAATCCACTACTACCCGAAACTCATCAAAAGATTTCATAACCAACTTCGAACACTCTTGCCTCAGAAATCCACTAAATCCATCTTGTTGGACCCTAAAAGGATCATACATGCTAATTCAAGTGGTGGTTGATGGTTGCTCTACTGTAATTCTCCCCAAGTCCAAGAAGTAATGCGGATGAAGAATCTGCTCAATAGAAGACTAAGTGTCGGCTATCCGCATTTGTTCATGCGGATGAGCATGGAACAAATGTTTACAAGTATTTGTTCTTCCGCATTAACATTTGCGGATAGCCGAACAAATGCTGCCAAGTACTTGTACATCCGCATTCACTAATGCGGATGTTCAACATCAAATGCGACTAAGTGTTTGTTCATCCGCATTTCTCAATGCTGATGAAGATCAACACATCCGCATTAGGTAATGCGGATGAATAGAAGAAAATACTGATGAATACTTTTGTACTTAGACTACTTTCCTGATGTATAGTACAGGGATAGTTTAGTCATTTTATAAAGGCCTTTTGTCTGCCTATAAATAGAGACAACTAGAATATTAGAATGTTCGATTGTCATATGTTTCAGAGGTGTCTTGTTACTGTTTCATGCTAAAACCCTAGCATTCATTGTAACTTTACACCACCATTAATAGAAAGCATTTATGTGTATTTTGAGCATTCAATGATCTGTGTTTATATGATTCCCCAATATAATCACTGACTCAATCATCATATTCGATCCTAGTTGATTCACATCAACCGAGAATATCATTCTCAACACCCAGTCAATTGGTATCAAAGCTTTGGCTCTCGGATTCTTCTCAAATCTGCCCAGATCTGAGCGAAACTCGATTGAACTGGTGATTGAGTTACTGTTAGTGAGTTCTTCAACTTCTAACACGTATTCATGCTGAAATCCTCCTGAAACGTCGACTAATACACTGTTCATCTGTACTGAACCAACAACATATTTTCGAACAGCTCATTCTACCCGAAAATCAGAACAACTATATCATCAACATCATAATCTTCAAACATTAAAGCTAACAGAACAGTTACAATAGGTTGTCTTAACAAAATAACTATTACTGTTCATCAGATCTGTTAAAACCTTCAAAGAGTAGACTGTTTGGACCACTTGGACTTAAAAATCAATCTAATTCTTATTCCAACAATCTAAAACAAGTGGTCATGCTTCTAAACTTCCTATGCTTAAACACAAATCTGAGTTTAAGTAATGGAAAATTAGGTTTATGAATTACATTATAGGTGTAAATCCGGATTATTGGATTTCCATATGCAAAGGACCTTACATCCCTGTGTCACTCTCTGCTGATCAAGCTGCTTTATAAAAAACATCAAGAATACCCATTGAAGATCTAACTCTTGATGATGATGAGTATAAGAAGATAAAGATTGACCTCAAAGCATACTCCATTCTCACACAAGCTTTAAAAATGGATGTACTCAAAAGACTTGAGAAATATGGAACAACAAAGGCTATGTGGGATGCACAGCTCATCATGTGTGAAGGTAGCAGTGAAGTGGCTGAAATCAACAAAGATAAGCTGGTCAATTAATATGAAACCTTCCATCACTCCAAAGCGGAGTCAATCTCAAAACAACTGCGTAGGTTTGTGCAGCTAGTCAATGATCTTGAGATTATGGGGGTCACATATAAAGAAAAGGAGCTGAACAAGAAAATGTTGCACAGTCTTCCAGAGAGTTGGAAACAAAATGTATCGATGCTGAAAAACACACTTGATCTGGAAAGCACCACTCTGGATATAATGATTGTAAAAATTGAAGCTCATGAACTTGATGAAAGGAGCAGAAACCTTAATGGACCACAAGTCATTAAGGCATACAAATTTCCATCAGAAAATCATTCTATGGAAAATGCATTCATTACTGAAGAAGTTGATTTTCTCTCATCCAGAGATCAAGTAAAATCAACTGGATTCACTGCTGCTCCATCAATCAACAAGCCACAAACCTCATCTCAATCAACTGGATTTACTACCACTCCCTCAAGTATGACTGAAGACCAGAGATCTGAAGAGCAAAAGGCTACCTACAATGCCTTTGTTGCAAGTTTTGAAGCTTACTTGGGAGGAAGACTCACTTCTGCTCATTTAATCCAAGAAGACCTAGAAAAAATGGATCCAGATGATGTAGAAGAAATGGATCTACAGTGGCAGATGGCTATGATAGCCATGAGGGCTAAAAAGTTTTTCAGGAAGGGTAGGAAGCTAAGTCTGAATGAGAATACCAAACTTGGATATGACAAATCCAAAGTCAAATGCTTCAACTGTGGTATGACTGGCCACTTCTCAAGAGAATGCAATGCTCCAAGAAGACACAACAACAGCTTTCAGAGAAGTTCTCAAGGTGTTAGAGCTCTTGAAGATTAGCATTTAGTCTTTAGATTTTGTTTTTGTCATAGTATAGGGACGTATTGTGTAAATATATGTTCCTTAGTTTCATTCTTAGTATAAATAGGATATTGTGTATATGTGCAGGTAGACTTTTGAGAATTTCAGTTAGAACTCTCTGTGTACATTGTATCCGATTGCAATTTGCTTTCAATGAAATCACTATGAATTTTTGAAGTATTTTGCTTTTGTTGATTACTTTGTGCATATAATTGATCATTGCATTACAATATCATCACAGATCGATCCATTTGAACCTACCAAATGGTATCAGAGCTTTCGGTTCAGTGATTTGATGCTTAAAATCAAATTTTGTGCTTTGTGAATCACTTGAATCTGTGTTTGATAGCAATTGATCAATTAATTGTTGATTTCAGTTGTATTTCATCATTTGAAACATGAATTGAATCACAATTGAGTGATTTCTTACATTCAGATCTGAATTTTCATCAGATTTGTGTGCGAACTGTTCTTCATTGTCGAACTCAAATTCAATCAGAAATTCAGATTTGTTGTTGTTAATTGAGAGAATTGATGAATTACGATTGATTATCGACTTGAATTCTACCTTATTGGAAGTTTTCAGATCAATTAATCAAGTTTTGAAGAATTTGATAAGATCAGGTTGTTATGAAGATGATGAATTAGGCGCTTGGAGTGTTAAAATCATCTGAAATTTGCTTAAGTGTTTAGGCGCATTGCAACTGTTTAGGCGCATCAACACTGTTTGGGCGTTTCAGAGTTGGACGTTTTGACACTATTTGGATGTTTTACCACTGTTTGGATGTTTTTGAAACCCAAGTGTTCTAGGCGTTTGAAGACTGTTCGGGCGCTTCAGTTGAAAATCCAGAAAATTTGACTAAGTTCCCAGGAGTTTGACAACTGTTTGGACGCTTGACAACTGTTCAGGCGTTTGACAACTGTTCCGGCGCATCTTCAGTTGGGCGTTTCGAGAATTCTACTAAGGCATTCCCTTAGGCGTTCCAAGTTCAAAGTGGGCGTTTCATAACTATTCAGGCGCATCAGATTTCAAACTTTTCATTCAACATTTAGAAAATTTTTCAAAAACAAAAAATCCAAAAATATTGTCATTTCTTTTTTTTTTCAAACTTTAAAAACAACAAAAACATTTTCTTTTCTTAAACAGAAAACAGGGTTCCTAAGTTGAAGAACAGAGCTAATTTCAAGAACTGGTCTCTCAGATTAAAACATCACTTAAACTCTATTGATACTGATCTCTAGAAGTCAATAGAGAAAGGACCACACATTCCTGTTTCATTAGATGGTCCTGACAGAGGATCTGTTTACACCAAAGACTCTCAAGAACCATATCCTGAAGATGGTCTACATGGTGATGATCTGAAGAAGGTTAAAAATGATATTAAAGCTTATTCTCTAATGTGCAAGGGTTTACCTTTGGAGGTGTTGACAAGACTTGATAGTTATCAGACTGGGTATACCATGTACAAAGCTTTAAAGATCATTTGTGAAGGTGGTAAAGAGATTCAAGATCTCAAAAAGCAGAAATTGAAAAGGCAACTTGAATTATTTGAGCATCTTTCAAATGATGAACAGATTTGTGCATTACTGAAATGTCAACTGTTGGTGTGAAGAATGATCTCAAAGATCTAAATGACAGACTTCTCAATGCTCTTCCATCTTCATGGAAGCAAATAGTTACTTTGTTGAAGCATACAGAAAAGTTTCCCATGGATCTTGATCTTCTGATTGCCAAAATAGAATCAGTTTAAATTGATGAGAGTTCAAGGAACAATGATAGATCTACATCAACATCTCAGTATAAGTATGTTGCATCTCCAGCTAACACAGTGGAGAATGCATTTGTGGCTAAAGATGATAGTTCTTCAAAAGATGAGGGTGATTTGTTTGTTGGAGCTGGTTTCTTTGCTGACTCAACCAACACAAGTGCTCCTGTCTACACAAATCAACCACAGTCTCCTCCTAAAACTCAAATGCCTAAACCTCAAACTGAGACTCCATCTTCTAACTCTGTTAAACCTAGTAAAGTTAAAGATGTCATAAACATCCTTTTACAGGATGAAGAGTCAAAATATGCTTTTACTGCTTTCATGGCAAGCTTTCAATCTTATCAAGGTAGTCACCTAACTCAAGTTGATTTGATTTTGCAGGATTTTTTTGAGATGGATCCTGATGATGCAGAAGAGATGGATTTGAACTGGTAAATGGTGATGATAGCTTACAGGACTCAGAAACACTCTTATGTGAACAGAAATTACAAGCCAAGTGCAAACTAAAAGGTTGGCTTTGACAAGTCAAAATCAAGGTGTTTCAACTGCAATAGCTATGGTCAATTTTCAAGAGAATGCAAAGCTCCAAGAAATCAAGGAGGCAATGATCAAGCAGGTTTCGATAGTCAAAGATATCAACATCAGTCTCAGAAAACTTTTCAGAAGCCATATCAAAGTCTTCCTATGCCAGAACTGAAAGAAGAATCAAAAACAACTAAAGAGCCAAAGAAAGCTCTAGTTGTCAGCATCAAGGATGGTTATGACTGGAGTGCTTATCCAGAACAGTTTACCGCTGATCTCACTTCTGGTTTAGCACTTGTTGCTGAAGTTAATGATGAAGACTGGTCTGAAGACAATGATCCAAAGGCAAATGATGATTCAGACAATGATGAAAGCTATGATTGGAGTGACAAATCTGATCCCAAGGAAGATTCAGAAGAAATTGCTCTCATGGCACAGTCAGAACAACCAAAGGTTGAACACTCATTATCTAATACTGAGACTTCACCTTCTTATCCAGAAATTCCAATGGAAGTCACAGAGAAAATGTGCACAAAAGCATGTTTTGAACAAGTTGAACACTACAGAACATACTCGTTCAAAATATGTGATAAACTTAAACAAGAACAGTTTATGCACAACAAACTCAAAGCTGATCATAAAATCTCTGATGACAAAATCATAACTCTTCAAACATCATGGAACAAAACTTTAAAAAAACTTGAACAAGTAAAAAGGCAACTTGAAGAGATGACTAAACCTCTAGAACAAGAAAAGTTGGCACATGCTGCAACTCAAGTTGATCTTGCAAATGTTAAAAGTTCAAAAACTATAGTTGAACAACTGGTAAATGGGAGAAAAGATAAAGATAAAACAGGTCTAGGTTTCACACATGAGCCTATGCCTAAATCAATCTCAAACACTTTGCCAGAAAACTTTAACACTCATGATCACTCACCTGAAAACAAAGCAAAGCTCAAAGCATTTCATGAAAAGAAAAAGAATGAGCAATCTACTGAAGAAAATGAAATTGAAAAGATAAATATTGAAATCTTTGAGGAGAAAGATTCAGAAAAGATAATAAATGGTCATCCGATAAAAGTCAAATCTTATGAACCTCGACCTAAGAACAAGAAGTTTTTTGTCCCAAAAGGATCTAATGAATGTGTTGTTGAACAATGTGTTGAAGAAGTCATTGAAATAAATGACAAAAAGAAAAGGAAAGCTAAAGAAGAAAAATTGAAATCAGATACTTCATGTTCCGATGATTCAAGCTCTTGTGAATCAAACCAAAATGAACACAAACTTAAAGAATCTAAAAAAGAATCTTCTCAAAAATCAATTCCTTCCCAAAGCAACAAAACATATTCAAGATCAAGAAATCAAAGAAGGAGAAAATCAAATGTTAAATCTAAAAATTCTCAAACTCAAAGAACCGATCAATCAAATCAGTTGAAACCTGTGAAGTTTGTGTCAGCAGGAACTTTTGACATGAACACAATTTCTGAAACGACATCAAAACCAAAGATCAACTCTAACTCTGATCTGAAAACAGGTTCAGGTCCTAAGTCTTCCGCTGTTCATAAAAGATTTGCATCTAAGGAGTCAAAGAATTGTGAAAATGTTCAAAAACTTAAACCTAAAAATCAAAAGACCAAACTCACAAATCAAAAACAACAGATTAACCTGCCAACTCCTAAATCTAAACAAGGATCAAATGTGGCATCCACATCTAGGGTTAATCATCATTCTTTAAGTCTTCACAAAGGTACTGTGACATTTGTGACATGTATAATCATAACACATCTGAACGTTATTTTAACAAATACTATCACATTTGCGATATGACAAATCACACAACTGCTGATTGTTATTTCAATAAATATTGTGCCTTGTGTGATGAAAGAAATCATAATACTGAAGATTGTTACTTCAGAAAAAACTCACCAAGGAATGGATATGTTCATCCATGATTTCAAAGAAATCAAAACAATGGTTTTCAACGTTTATCACAACAACCTTCCTTAGGCTTGAGATCACTCAGAAGAATCAATTCTGATTATGATGATCATTATACTATGAGAACAAAATAGTATACACAAGGAAATTTCATTCCACGATCTATGAGAATGAACAATGGAACATTTACCAAGCAAAATTTTTCTAAGAATGTTTCAATGAATGGTTCAAAATTTCTTGATAAGGATCTTGAAAATCCATTTAATGCTTTAAGGATTAAACAAAATAAAGATAATCAGAAATTTGACAGAAAAGGAATTGATAATTCTAAATATCAAACGAAACCTGACATGAACAAACTCCATTTTAAGTAGTTTACCATTGTTGATAAGTATGGCAAGCCCAAGACCATCTCGGCTTGGGTTGATAACTCAACTTAATTGTCTTTGAAATGCAGGTACGCCCAAAAAGACCAATAAACATGTGGTATGTTGATAGTGGGTGTAGCCAGCATATGACAGGCAATCATGCCTTACTTCAAGACTTTAAGATGAAAGATGGTACACATGTAGCATTTGGAGGTGATGCAGGTGGAAAGATTACCGGAGAAGGAATGGTATTAAATGTCATTATTAGCTTTGATAAAGTCAACTACTGTGCTCAGTTGAACTTTAATCTTTTAAGCGTTTCCCAAATTTGTGATAAATCATATTCTGCTTTATTTGATGACTCTCATTGTTATATTTTAAAGCCAGGTTTTCAGATTAGCAAGGAATGGGTAGTTGTTAAAGCTGTTCGTGATCGAGATGTATACAAGCTAGATATGTCTCAAGTTGATCCTTCAACAGAAACAACTTGCCTAATTGCTCAAGCATCTAATGATGAAAGCCAGCTTTGGCATAGACGTCTCGGACATTCTAACTTCAAAAACATGAATAAGCTTGCTGCAGGAAATCATGTAGTAAGCATTCCAATAAAGAAGTTTGCTACATCAGATCTCTGCATAGCATGTTTGAAAGGGAAACAACATAGAGCGTCTTATAAGTCCAAGCTGATAAACTCAAATTCCAAGCCTCTACAGATGTTGCACATGGATCTATTCGGTCCAGTAAACATGCAAAGTATTGGAAAGAAATCTTACTGTTTAGTTATCATTGATGACTTTACAAGATTTACTTCGGTTTTCTTTTTGCATGCTAAATCTGAAACGGCTGAATTATTAAATGAGTTTATCATTAAAGTAGAAAATCAATTAGATCAAAAAGTAAAAATCATTCGAAGTGATAATGGAACATAATTTACAAATGCTAATGTTGACATGTTCTGTGCGGGAAAAGGAATTGCTCATCAGTTCAGTGCTCCTAGAACTCCATAACAAAATGGAGTTGCTGAAAGGAAGAACATAACATTGATTGAGGCAGCTCGTGCAATGCTAGCAGATGCGAAGATTCCAATCACTTTCTGGGATGAAGCCATATCTACTGCATGTTTTGTTCAGAATCGTACTCTATTAGTGAAAGATAAACAGAAAACTTCTTATGAGTTGATGTTTGGCAGGAAACCAAACATAGATTTTCTTAAATCTTTTTGTCTGGTTTTGATTTTAAACTCAAATGATCAGATTGGAAAATTTGAAGCAAAATCTAATGATGGATTTTTTCTTGGATATTCATCAGTTTCAAAAGCATTTAGAGTTTATAACTCTAAGAAGAATGTTATCATTGAAACTTTCAATGTTAAATTCCTTGAAAATTCATTTCCATCAGTTGCAAATGGTCCAGCTTGGTTATTTTATTTAGATTTTTTGTCAAACTCATTCAATTCTAATATGTTCAAATCTTCTTGTGTCAACAGAAAACAGGTAGGAGATCTTGGATCTTTCAGTGATGATTCAGATTCTGATGATATGGATGATTCAAGCCCAGGTTATCCATTCTTCTCATTTGTTAAAGATCCTATGTTCAATTCAGAATCTCATGATCAACAAGCTCAAGAACAACCTCGAGTTTCTCAAAATTCAAATGTTTCTCAACCTATTTCTAATGATGGACAAGAAATTCTACATCCTGAGTTTGGAACTTCATCTATATCTCGAGATGTAAATGTTAATGACAAGCTTGATTATTTTATCAACTCGCCGGCTCAAGTTCCGAATTTCACTCCACATTCTTCAAACTTGTTGCATCAGCTTTCCAACTTGAACCAGACTAATCTTGATGTGAATGTTCAAGAAGATGAGATCCCAACATCTCGTGTCCACAAGAAACATCCTATATCATAGATTATTGGTCATTTGAATAAGAGAATTACGAGAAGTCATTTCAAGCAAGCAAACATTTGCTTATACTCATGTTTTCTATCTCAAATTGTTCCTAAAAACATTTCTGAAGCATTACAGGACAATAGTTGGATTGAGGCTATGCAAGAAGAGTTATTACAGTTCCGTAAACAGGAAGTGTGGAAGCTTATGGATTTGCCTGAAGGAGAAAATGCCATTGGCACAAAATGGTTATTCAGAAACAAATCAGATGATAGAGGAATTGTTGTTCGAAACAAAGCAAGGCTAGTAGCACAAGGTTACACCCAAGAGGAAGGAGTTGATTATGATGAAGTGTTTGCTCCAGTTGCAAGACTTGAAGCAATTCGTGTCTTCCTAGCATATGCTTCATATATGAAATTCAAGGTGTACCAAATGGATGTTAAAGGTGCTTTCTTGTATGGACCAATCACAGATGATGTGTATGTCAAGCAACCTCAAGGTTTTGAAGATGCTGAATTTCCTCATCATGTGTATAAGCTTAGCAAAGCTTTATATGGTCTACATCAAGCTCCTAGAATCTGGTATGAAACATTGTCATAGCATTTAATCCAAAATGGATACACGAGAGGGAAAATAGATCCGACTTTATTCATAAAGAAGGATGCAGATGATCTCTTATGTGTTCAAGTATATGTTGACGATATCATATTTGGTTCTACAAGTCAGAAATTGTGCTCAGAATTTGAAGATATCATGAAATCTCACTTTCAAATGAGTTCTATGGGAGAAATAAACTTTTTTCTTGGATTACAAGTGAAACAGTCTGCAGATAGAATTTTTATCAATCAAGAGAAATTTGTTGACAAGCTCTTGAAAAAGTTTAAACTGCAAGATTATCAATCAATCAGAACTCCAACTGACGTGAATACCAAGATTGATCCTGATCCAAAAGAAAAATCAATTGACCAAACTCTATACAGATCTATGATTGGATCTTTGATGTATTTTACTGCATCTAGACCTGATATAATGTATGCGGTTTGTGTCTGTGCCAGGTATCAATCAGACCCGAAAGAATCTCACCTTATCGCTATCAAACACATATTCAGATATCTCAAAGGAAAACTAGCTCTAGGGTTATGGTATCCTTATGAAGGAAACTTTGAGTTACATGGATATACTGATAGTGATTATGGGGGATGTTGTCAAGATCGAAAATCTACAACGGGTGGTTGTCAGTTTTTGGGTCCTAGATTAGTCTCATGGTAGTGTAAGAAACAAACAAATGTCTCAGTCTCAACTGCAGAAGCTGAGTACATAGCTGCATCAACAGAATGTTCTCAAATCCTTTGGTTACAAAACGAACTGCTGGATTACGGGTTCAATTTTCTTAAAACTCCAATTTACATTGATAACACCGCTGCTATGTTTATAACTGCTAATCCTGTCCAACATTCAAAAACAAAGCATATCGAAATTTGATATCATTTTCTCAGAGATAACTCTAAAAAAGGTTTAATCATTTTGATTCAAATATCAACAGAAAAACAATTGACTGACCTATTTACAAAAGCTTTTTTACCAGGAAGGTTTGAGTATTTGGTTGAGTCTATTGGTCTTATTAACCATATTGAAAACTGATTTTGATGGTTCAAAATGAAAATAACCCTCCCTTCTTTTAAAAAGAAAAATAAAGAGAAATTGTCAAAATTAACTGCCTGATTGTATATATTATGTGTGTGCGCTAAAAGAAAAAGCAAATACAAAACTAGAAAAGTGCAAAATCAAAATAGAAAAATATAAAATGAAAATACAAAAATATATTTTATTATTTTAGGATTGGATCTGCCATTGCAAAATGTGAGAAATGATAGTACATCAGTTTTAATCAGTTGCATACTTCACTCGTTAATAAAGTCTGACGTGATCAGATATGCTGTGCGGGTAAACTCATGCAATTATACTGAAAAAGTAGATTCTTGTGATTTAACTAAATCATTATGCATTTGTGTGTATCCTTCTTAGTACTAATGAGTGGTATTGACTTATTTGATTGTGTGCTTGTCAAGTTACAAGCTCACACCTGGTGGTGATATGATTAACCATGAGATCTGTTTACAACATCTGTTCACTTCTCTGTTATGAGTCATCATAGACCTGAAGTGACGAGGTATCCTTTGTTGTAAGTCATTACAGACCAGGATATTCTCACCTGATGCAAAAGATGCCAATGTGCACAAACTATTCAAAAGTCCAAAAATGGATATAAACATGAGATCTGGTTATACATATATGTCAGGTTTTTAAGCTGAGAAAAAGTGCTTGCTTGCATTACTTAACGAAGGTCAGACTCTCTAAGTCTAAGTCTGGATTACATAATGTCATATCTAATTGAACCTTATTCAATCCAAGAATTGAAAAAGTAAGTGTGCTGATATTTTTACCAAAGTACTCATTGCATGTCCTTAGATCTAGTGTCTCATCTGCTACGGGAACGCTGACCTGGAACACACCTGATCAGGATTTAATCATTGTCTATGACTATCCACAATTTTTTTTTGGTTAATGTGCTGATTGTTTACTGATATGATCTCACTAAAGGCATGTGATTCATTATAAGTATAGTGTAGAGTTTTCTTCTACTTTATCTTGATTTTTGCATGATTTTCTGTGTGCAGGCATGTTGATAATGACTGGTTTGTCTTTCTTTTTCATCAAATTAAATAAACTTCTAAGTTTGTGAACTTAAAAGTTTATGGGGAGTAAAGATTGAAAAAGAATTTCAAAATAAATGATTGAATGATGAAAAGGATGATGCTAAAAGTTTACAAGTATGTGTGTGTTTGATATGATTCAAAAATGAACCTGAAAAGAATTCAAATTAAGTTGAAATATGGAAAAGCTTCTTGCAATAAAAAATAAAGAATTGAGATTATTTGTAATTTTTAAAAAAATTCAAAATTTTGAGACTAAAAT
This sequence comes from Flaveria robusta, assembly GCA_025506415.1. Classification (NCBI taxonomy): domain Eukaryota; kingdom Viridiplantae; phylum Streptophyta; class Magnoliopsida; order Asterales; family Asteraceae; genus Flaveria; species Flaveria robusta. Next base: position 34,288,805 of record CM046469.1, on the reverse strand, counting down.
AACGGGAAATTAATTGAGAAATAAAAGGTATATTTTGAGTTAGAAATAAATTTTTGAATGATAAAAGTCAAAAAGTCAAAGATTTTTAAAGTCAAAAAGTCAAACTTTAACCAGGTTGAAATTTCATGATAAACAATGAAAATTTTCAAAATTAGGGTTTGGATGAATTTGGTGAAAAAATTCCAAGTGTTTGACGTATGGAAAGGTCTCATACGCCTGAACAGTGGCCAAAAGTCTAATTCAGGAGTATGATGATATTTTAGGAATATGTACAAGTGTTGGGCGTTTTGTTTCAACTCATGCACCTAAACAGTACCAGACTTTCCATGTTGAAAATATTCAAGTGTAGATGCTTTGAAAGTCCATGCGCCTAAACAGTTCTCATACGAACTGAAGGTTCATGAAATTGTCCAAGTGTTAGGCGATTCAGGCTAGGTCATGCGCCTAAACAGTGCTCATGCGCTTGAACAGTGTCCATGAGTTTAAGTCCTTTCTGATGAAAATCTGACCAAGTGAGTTCATGCGTCTAGGTCTCATGCGTCTCAACAGGATTAATACGCATGTACAGTAGTCATGCGCCTAAACCTCATGCATCTCAACAGTGGTCATACGCCTTCACAGTGGTCATGCGCCTAAAAGTTTTGCACACATATAAATTCAACACTTGACAGAATCTCATTTCACTCGTTCATTCACACTGATACTCTCTGTTCTTATTCATTCATACGACGATTTTCATCTTCATATTTCATACTGATTTACTGAAATCATTGTGACATTTAGGTATAACTTTGATGCTAAACAACATCTTGAGTTCAAATCATCAAAACACAGAACATTTAACACACATTTGATTGGGCGTATGAACCCTATTCGGGCGTTCGAACCCTAAGGGCTTAAGAAATTTGAAATTTTCAGATTAAATGTGTAAAATTGTTTGAAATTGGATCTGAAATTGTTGAATACATATGTTTGCGACCAGATTGACATCATCAAAACTCAATTTCATCACAAAAAATTTCTTGAGGATTCTGTGGTCATCAGTCGAATAAAATAATAATAAAAATTTAAAACTGAAATGAATCGACAAAATTGAAGTTCTTAATAAGATTTTAATGTTAATCATCAAAGACATCTCTTAATTCTCATAAATCAAAAAGAAACAAATTACATAGTGATTATGAATTTTTAAAACTTGAATTTGTATATAATAGTAAGTGTTTCAAACACTTAGAAAATTTTAAATAAAATTGATCAGTTTTAACAATATAAAATCTATTAAGTAAAATTTGAAAACTAATTGTTATATGTTACTTGGTTTTAATCTTAAAATATTAATTGATTTATATCCAATACATTTGAGTAATGAGTATATTAACTACTTAGAAAATTTCTAAGTATAATTGGATAAAAATTGATAAATCATTATTAGATTTACATCAATGTAATATATTCATTCTTATATTTGTTTCTTTGTAAATGACAGATGGCAGAACTCAAGTTTGAGACTAAGCATAATGTAGCTGCTTTTCTAAATGAAGAAGTTAGAGAGGCTACTGGATATGAAGAAATGATCAGATTCTTGTTGAGAACAAGATATTTATATGCTATATGTGCTCGTCCTGTCATATATGCAAAGCTGATTAAAAGATTCTGGAGGATAGCAGAGATTGAAAGAGATGAAGAAGGCAAGAAAGTGCTGAGGGGATTTGTAGCTGGTGATAGAATGAAAGAAGTTTCTGAAGAGTCAATCAGAGAAGCACTAAGACTGGGTGAAAATGATGCACAAGATTTGGCAGAATTTACTTTCAATGTGTGCAGAGATACTTTTATGATGATGGGTCACCCAGATAACTTTCCAAAGAAACAATTCTTCGGAGCTAGAGTTTTTAACCACTGGAATCTTCTGTGCTATATATTTCAACATTGCATGTCTAAAAGGAGTGCAGGATGGAACTCATTTCCTATTGATATAGCTTTTCCTATTATTGCATTGGCCACAAAGAGAAGGTTTAATATGGTCAGATGGATTATGAATGGATTCTTATTCAATTTGGAAAAAGGAAAGAGGAATAAATACCTGATGTATCCAAGATTCCAGCAAATGATTATAAATGTAGAACACCCTGATTTTCATGTATATGGGGTAGATGGTGAAAGATTGGATTTAGAACACATGTCTGAAACTATGTATAAAAGATTATCTGTTGTTACTGGAGCCCAGAACATTCAAATGTTTGATTACGTGAGGGCAGTAGCTAGAGATGAAGTAGACATCAATCAAGGTCACTTTCATTTAATTGAAGATGAACCAGTTGATCCCAGTGATTTGATTGAACATGTTATTCAAGAAGTTGTTGAAGAAGAAGAGGAAGATGATGATGATGAAAATGAGCAAGATGGTGATGAAAGCTCATCAAGTGATGATGATAATGATGATGACGCTAATGTTGGTGGGAATGTTGAAGAAACCTTCAAGATGTTAATAGTGAAGAAACTATGTCTGATGAAAGAAATGAAAATGTTGATGAGGATGAAACTGAAGTGAATGAGAAAGCAGAAAATGAAGAGATTGAGGTTGATGACAAAAATGTTGATGAAAGTTTAGATCAAAATCAGACATTTGATTTTGATTACATTAATGCAATATTATCTGAACCTATTAATGTAACCTCTGATGATGTGCAAGAGGAACAGATAGTTATTGTGGATGAAAGTATAAGGAAACAAATTCAAGATGCAATTGTGCAAACTGAAGATGATAGTGATAAAGAGTTAATGGATGAGTTGAAAGTTAAGAATGCAAAACAAGAAGAATTGATTCAGAAGCTATAAGAAGAGAATGATGTGTTAAAAGCTGAGGTTGATAAGAAAGATCTGTTGGTGGATGATCTTGAAGAGAAAGTAAAAAGATTGAATGAAGAAGTTGAAAGATTGAAAAAGAGTTTAAAGGAGAAAGAGATAGAATCAGAATCAGAAGTGTAAATAATAGAAAAGATCTTTAAAGTTGATAAAGGAAAAAGGAAGATTGATTAAGTGATTATATATGTATCTGATATACCATCTAAAAGTCAGAAAACTGTAGATGACACAGTGTATGTTGATGAGGAAAATGTGCAAAAGCAAATTGAAGCTTTAGATGACATTGACTCTGAATTTAATGATGATTGGTACAACGAAGTACTTGATGATGAAGATGTGTGTGAACTTGTTGAATCTCCAATTCAAAACATTCAAGATGATGTCCCAATTGACTTTGAAGATAGATACAATTAAACTTGTTAAGAATAAGTACAATCGTGTATTTTTGGAAGGATTAACAGTTTCTCAAATAAATGAAGAATATGAGAAATGCTTGTTAGCTGAATCAACTGCTTCGGTGGATCCAAATGAAATTTGTATAGAACATGGAGAATGGACACCGATAAGTGAGAGCATAAATGTTGATGATATTCATGTGTCTGAATTGCACCATCCTAACCCTGAAGACATGAGCATACCTGCATTAAGGATGTGGTTGCAATCAAGGAATTATCCAAGAAAAAGATTAAACAGGCTGCAAGGAGCTTCACTGAGAAACTTAGTGAGAAGTTTTCAAGAAATAGAAAAACAAAACAACAAAATGATCGTGCTTGATACAGATAATCCTCAATACCTGGAGATCACCAAAAGAACAAGAATTTTGAAACCACAAGAGATAAAGTCTATGGAGCTTGTGAAGAAGAGTCATGAACAGAGACAAGAGTTGATGAAAATGTTCCTAGAGAAAGAAAAGCAAGCTTATCAAGTATCAATTTATCAAAAACAACTGTGGAATAAAGCAAGATCTGCTGGTGATATAGTGAGGAATGTGCTACAAACAGGACAATCAATTTCAGAGCTGTTAAATGCTATGATTGTGCCTGACAATACTAAAGAAGTGAAGATTGTTGCCCGGAAGTACGATGAAATATTTGATGCATTTTTGATCAAGAGAGTAAATGCTATCTGTGATGTGTATCATTTTTACTCTAGTATTATTGCTCTTCCTGTCCAAGATTTAAAAGAATTACACAAGTTACATCTAATTAATCCAACCAAGTCATCAAGAGGAGAAAACTTTGTGAAACTTTTGGATTATGGAATATCAAGAATGTCATCCTTTCTGAAAACAAGATGTGATTAAGAAGATAAGTTGTATTTCCAATCTTTAAAGAAAAGAAAGAAAGGAGAATCAAGCTCATCAGAAAAAGAAAGTTATCTGGAGACATTCAGTGGCAAGTACTTTGATAAAGTAACTAATCCAGGATTGAAAGTGATAAACGGTACTCAAACTTCAAATCCTATCCTTAGATGGTTTTATGATTCAGAATTATTTCAATTGATGTTGGTACGGAATGAAGATGATTGGGATAAGGACATGATAAGTTTGTTTGGAGTTTTTGAGTTAAAATTATTGCATCGAAGTTACATTTCATTTTTGTCAAATCAGAAGTTTGAAAGGGTGTTATCTGAAGCAGCTGAAAATGATAGAAAGTATTTCTTGACAATAATTAAAATGATGAATGTAGCCATGGAACGGATTTCGTTGAGGAAAGCTTTGGCTTATGCAAACAATGTCAAGAAAGATGTACATAATATATAATTCTTGAGAATATCAAGCAAAGGAGTGTTAGAGATACATACAAAGGATAATCAAGATCCATTAGAATTATATGCAAACATTGATATTGCAGGGTTGTCAAAGGAAACCTTGATGGTAATAGATGCTATGGATATAAAGACTAATGAATCGAAGCCTGAACAAGGCATTTTGGTAGCAAAATTCAAGTCTGCAATAAAGAAAGCTTAAGAGAGATAGAGATGTACAAAGAAAAGCCTATGTTCAAAATTAAAAAAGAACCTGAAGATTTTTTTTAACTGAAGACTATGCAAATCTTAGGGGGAGTATTGTTGGAGCTCTTGAAAATTAGCATTTAGTATTTAGATTTTGTTTTTGTCATAGTATAGTGACTTATTGTGTAAATATATGTTCCTTAGTTTTATTGTTAGTATAAATAGGATATTGTTATATGTGCAAGTAGACTTTTGAGAATTTCAGTTAAAACTCTCTCTGTACATTGTATCCGATTGCAATTTGCTTTCAATGAAATCGCTATGAATTTTTGAAGTATTTTGCTTTTGTTGATTACTTTGTGCATATAATTGATCATTGCATTACAATATCATCACAGATCGATCCATTTGAACGTATCACAAGGCCAATCATCATCACAACCGAGCTCAAGCTTTCAATCCAACAATCAACATCAATATCATCATCAAAGCCAACATCAACGACCATACCAAAGTCAGCCACAACTCACCAATCAAGCCGATGGAAGCAGCCAACCTACTTTTAATGCTCTTGTGATCAGACAAGATGGAGTATGTGATTGGAGCCTATATGCTGAGGAAGTGAAGCCTCAATTCCAAAAGCATGCTCTTATGGCTCACATAAATGATGGCCCAACTCCTATGGCATCCGAGGTAAATTCTAATCTTTGTAGTGATAAATGCATTGCTGAACTGCAGGGATATCGTGAGCACAATCACAAATTAGCTGCTAAGATTAAAGAAGAAAAGGTAAAATCAGAGATGCTTAAAAAAAAACTGAAAAGCTTTGAAATTAAAATCAAATCACTTATCTCTGATATTGAAAAACTGCACGGAGAAAAGTATACTCTTGCGGCTGAAAATTAAAAGTTAACTGAAATGTTGACTCAATCCAAAGCTGAGCAATCAGCCACTGAAGTGAAACTTGAAAAGTTTCAACTGTCTTCAGTCAAGCTGCAAGAGATGCTTGATTCACAAAAGGATCCTAAGGATATGACTGGGATTAGATACAATTCATGTCCCCCACCATACAATGATAATTACACTGTGTAAGGATCATCACAATAATCAGATCGATCTCGTAATTATGAATGCGGAATATAAACAATTACGAATTGAGAAGTAGAAGAATAGAAGTGAAGATCACAATGTAAATAACTTCTCTTTGATTGTTATCTGAATTTGAAAGATTACACAGAAGTTACAAATTTAGGAAATGGACAAAAGCTTACTAAATACAAAGCAAACTAAGTATTTATACTAAACTATAATGTTCTCGCGTGAGATCGACTTCTCACTCGAGAAGCTAGTTCTCACGCTACAAGTAAGTTGTCACGCGGCTTCTTTCACTTTTCGCTTGTCTTTAACTTGATCTTCACTTTGATTTGATTTCCCGAGCCTCTAGGTTCAACCCCTACACACTGTCATGCCTGAGTCAATCACTCTTACTGAGCAAAATGAACCTAAAACTATTGAAACTAACTCAGTAGTATCACAAATTACAAATACTCAAAACAAACCAAGTGTTTATATTGGAACAAATGAGGAGAAAATCAAGTTAGGTCATCCAATTAAAATCAAATAGTGTTCAGACAAGTCAGTAAATGTCATTAAACCAAGAAGCCCAGTCAAAGCCATAGTGCCATTTATGAAATTCATACCTGCAATTTCCAAAGAAAAGAATAAAACTGATGCAACTGTGAAACCATCTGCCGAAAGCAGATCTGATTATGAGGTCAAATCCCCAAAGAATTCAACCAAATCAGACAAAGTTTCACTGAAAAGCAAAGGAAAAACCCCTCTGATTCAAAAGACCAAAAGCAAAACAGATTCACCATGAATAAAATTTAAACAAGGAGTTGGTTTTGACATCTTCAATAAAGATCATGTAAACCAACAAGAAAAGGAGGATAGAAAAGGATTAAGGAAACAACATCAGCCCAAAAGAGTGAAAAACAGTAGTATTGTGAAACAAACTGCCAGCAAGGCTGATATTGTTTCCTCATCAAAATCAAAGAATGATGCTCAGTTGAAAGTGAAAGCTGGTACATTTACTGAGACATCAAGATTAACCACAAAAGACAAACTCATGTATTGTGACATTTGTGAAATGTCAAATCATAGAACAGATGAGTGCTATTTTAATCAATACTGCTCAATCTATGACATGAACAATCATTCTACAAAAAATTGCTACTTCAACAAATATTGTTCTGTCTATGATATGACCAACCATAATACATCAGATTGTTTCTTCAAACAAAAAAGGTTAAGAATTCAACAAAACAAGCCCATCTCACCAATCTCATCTGTGAAACCTAAAATCAAAAGTCATTTTTATAATAACCAATCCAGGATTTCTAATTTTGATAATGACTTAGGTAATCAGAAAGAGTTGAAGAATGTTCAAAGAAATATAAACCACAACATCAAACAAACTCATGAGGTTCATAAATCAAAAATGAAGTTTGACAATCAAAAATGTGTCCAATTTCTTAAAAGAAATAGGGACCAAAAGTTTGAATACTCTTCTGACTCTTCATCCTCTAAGTCACAATTTAGAGGAAAGTATCAAGAAGTTACTGTCATGGATAGGAGCGGAAAACCCAAGACCATCATGGCTTGAGTTCCACATTCTAATTAGTTCATTTTATGCTTGCAAGGTCGTCCATACTGGAGACAGTTCCCTCCTTCATGATTTCAAGCATATTCAAGGAACTACTGTGGCATTTGGTGGAGATTCACAAGGTGGCAGAATCACTGGTGAAGGATCTGTGACAAATGGGATGTTGAGTTTTGATAGAGTGAACTACTGTGAACAATTGAACTTCAATCTGCTCAGCGTGTCTTGGATCTGTGACAAGAAATATTCCACTCACTTCACTGGCACTCATTGTTACATTTTGAAACTAGGATTTCAAATTCCTAAAGAATGGGTTGTCTTGAAGACCCATTGAGGAAGAAGAACCTGTGAAAAAGAAGCAAAAAGATGATCCTCGAAGCCTAGCAGCCATTGCTGAATTTCTTGAAGAACATGAAAAGGTAGAGGAACAATTAAAGAAAAGGGCTGAGTTTGTAGACCTGGAGGAAGGAGAAATTAAAGGAGGCTATGTGGTTGATGAACCAATAGCAAAAGAAAGTCCTGTAAAGGCTAAAATTTCAGTAAAAGAGATGGTTGAGAAAGCTCAAACCGATGATCTGATGGTAAAAGCAATGTTCCTGATCAATCACGGTTATGATAATGATGAAGTGTTTGGGATGACCTATGAGGGAATGGCTGAAGAGAAAGAAAAACTGAACAAGTTGTTGGATCCTACATTTGTGACTGAGTATGAAGAGGCACAAGCAGCCAAGTCACCTGTATCTCCATCAATCTCAAAATCCAAAAAGACTGAAGCTCCTCAATCACTATATCTGGATCTCTATAACATGACTGATAGGGAGATGAAGGATTATCTCTCTGAACAAGGCTTCACAAAGAGAAAGCTTGGCAATATGAAAACAAACTCACTAAGGGCTGCAATGCTGAGATTTGTCAATGAAAAAAAAGAAAGATTAAAGAAGCTTGAAGAAGAGATAGTGAGCAAGAAACCAAGATCCAGTGTCTCAGCCCAAGACATCCAACTCACCCATGAAGTTCATGATTCTTTTGCACCCATACTTCATAGAAATCTTGAGTGGTTTGCTGAGCATTCTTAGATGAAGCTACAAGAAGGGCTCACCACTACAGAGATGATTAAGGGTGTATCCCCAGGGCAAAGTAGATGTGAAAATTATTGCCTGGAAGTACGATAGTGATTGGAATATGTTTATGATTAAGAGAATCTCAGGGTTGGTTAAGTTTTTCACAAAGTACTCTACTCTGGTGAACTCCCTACAGATACATGACTTGAAGGAACTAGCTAATCTGGAATTGATCAACCATAAAGCTATGTTCAGAGGGTATGAGTTTGAAGATATTCTGAAAATGTTTAAAAGGACTGACAACTTCAAATCATTGAAAGCCATTTGTATTAGAAAAGACAGATCCTTTCAAAACCCTCTAGAGAAGAAGAAGAAGATAAAAGAGGCTGAAGATGCAGTGTTCCCTGAGCTGAAGGTGAAGCCTATAGAGTCTCTGAAAAGGAAAATGGTAGCTCGCACTCAAACCACAAAGCCAATCTCTAATGTTTTCTATGATGAGAAGACTTATGAGTTGGTGATTGAAAGGAGATAGAGAGGAAATGAGGGTGCGGAAATTCGTTTATTCAGTGGATATGAAGTGAGATTACTTGATGAATCCTACATTCATTACATCTACACCAGGCACTTCAGGAAAATCAACAACAAACTTGGAGAGGCTGATATGCTCTTCTTCCTTAAATGCATCAAGATCCTGAAGATGGCCTATGACCGTATCAATGCCAAAAGAGAGAAAAGAAAGAAGAAAAAGACTCCTTTGCAGTTGGGAAACATTGTGAAGCTGGAGGTTGATGTGGAAGGAGCTCTCTTGATTCATAGGGATGGGTTGTCCACAGTGTCCATATGGGAACCCATTTCCTTAAAGAAGCTGCCTATTGAAGCCATCTACACAATAAGTCAGATGAAGATCTATGTGCTGAACAGAGACAAGATGTCAGATGCTAATGACTTTGTCAACATGGTAAAGGCTATTTTGGATCCTTCTCAGGCTGAACCAACAGCTGCTCCTCCTGCTGGTCAAGACCCAGCAGAATCCTCACAACCTCATCCACCATCAAACCCTTAAAGTACCTAGGCCGTATAGTCCTTAGGGGGAGTATTGTTGGACCCTGAAAGGATCATACATGCCAATTCAAGTGGTGGTTGATGGTTGCTCTGCTGTAATTCTCCCCAAGTCCAAGAAGTAATGCAGATGAAGAATCTGCTCAATAGAAGACTAAGTGTCGGCTATCCGCATTTGTTCATGTGGATAAGCATGGAACAAATGTTGACAAGTACTTGTTCTTCCGCATTAACAAATGCGGATAGCCAAACAAATGATGCCAAGTACTTGTACATCCGCATTCACTAATGCGGATGTTCAACATCAAATGCGACTAAGTGTTTGTTCATCCGTATTTCTCAATGCTGATGACCAAACACCAATGCTGATGAAGATCAACACATCCGCATTAGGTAATGCGGATGAATAGAAGAAAATGCTGATGAATACTTTTGTACTTAGACTAGTTTTCGGGTGTATAGTACAGGGATAGTTTAGTCATTTTGTAAAGGCCTTTTGTCAGCCTATAAATAGAGACAACTAAAATATTAGAATGTTCGATTGTCATATGTTTCAGAGGTGTCTTGTCACTGTTTCATGCTAAAACCCTAGCATTCATTGTAACTTTACACCACCATTAATACAAAGCATTTATGAGTATTTCGAGCATTCAATGATCTGTGTTAATATGATTCCGCAATATAATCACTGACTCAATCATCATATTCGATCCTAGTTGATTCACATCAACTGAGAATATCATTCTCAACACCCAGTCACATCTTAATAAAAACTGTTGATCTACAGAAACCATTATTGACCATTGAGACAAGGAAACCAGTTGTAAAGAAATACAAAACTACTCGAATCCACTTAATAAGAATCAATAATCAAATTACAGTGGTGGAAAGAAAGTAATCAGATGAACAACAAGAAATGTAATGTTTGAAGGATCAAAAAGAAGTTAAATCAATGTAACATGATCAAGTAAATAAGATTTTCTTGTACGTCAATCAAAATTATGCAACTACAGATTGGTGTATAAGAGTATTTACGAAAGCATTATTAAATACATGGGAAAGGAACTAGTTATACTAAAACATTAAACAACTATAGTTTTATTGTTTGAACGCACTTCTAAAGATATATAATCAAATATGATTATAATTATCATCAAAATCTCAACAATGAATCACTAATGGAACATATATTGAAACCAAAACCGAACATATAACCAAAAGCATAAGTGCTAAAATCAATCCACTCCTAGCCGAAACTCATCAGAAGATTCCATAACCATCATCAAACACTCTTGCCTTAGAAATCTACTAAATCAATCTTAATAACAACTGTTGATCTATAGAAACTATTATTGACCATTGAGACAAAGAAACCAATTGTAAAGAAACACGAAACTACTCTAATCCACTGAATAAGAATCACTAATCAAATTACAGTGGTGGAAAGAAAGTAATCAGATGAACAACAACAAACGTAATGTTTGAAGGATCAAAAAGAAGTTAAATCAATGTAACATGATCAAGTAAATAAGATTTTATTATACGTGAATCAAAATTATGCAACTACAGATTGGTGTATAAGAGTATTTACGAAAGCATTACTAAGTACATGGGAAAGAAACTATTTATACTAAAACATTAAACAACTATGGGTCTGTTGTTTGAACGCATTTCTAAACCAATGTAATCAAATATGATTATAATTATCATCAAAATCTCAACAATGAATCACAAATGGAACATAGAATCATTAGTATGATTCGAAACCAAAACCGAACATATAACCACACGAATAACTCCTTAAATCAATTCACTCCTACCCGAAACTCTTCAGAAGGTTCCATAACCATCTTCGAACACTCTTGCCTTAGAAATCCATTAAATCAATCTTAATAACAACTGTTGATCTACAGAAACTGTTATTGACCATTAAGACAAGAAAACCAGTTGTAAAGAAACACGAAACCACTTGTATCCACTTTATAAGAATCAATGATCAAATTACTGTGGTGGAATGAAAGTAATCAAACGAACAACAAGAAACATAATGTTTGACGGATCAAAAAGAAGTTAAATCAATGTAACATGATCAAGTAAATAAGATTTTCTTGTACGTCAATCAAAATTATGCAACTACAAATTGGTGTATTCTAGTATTTACGAAAGCATTACTAAATACATGGGAAGGAACTAGTTATACTAAAACATTAAACAACTATAGTTTTATTGTTTGAACGCACTTCTAAAGATATATAATCAAATATGATTATAATTATCATCAAAATCTCAACAATGAATCACCAATGGAACATAGAATCATTAGTGTGATTCGAAACCAAAACCGAACATATAACCACACGAGTAACTTCTAAAATCAATCCACTCCTACCCGAAACTCATCAGAAGGTTCCTAACCATCTTCGAACACTCTTGCCTCATAAATCCACTAAATCCATCTTAATAACAATTATTGATCTACAGAAACCATTATTGACCATTAAGACAAAGAAACGAGTTGTAAAGAAACACGAAACTAATCGTATCCACTTAATAAAAATCAATAATCAAATTACAGTGGTGGAATAAAAGTAATCAAAAGAACGGCAAGAAAGGTAATGTTTGATGGATCAAAAAGAAGTTAAATCAATGTAAAATGATCAAGTACATAAGATTTTCTTGTACGTCAATCAAAATTATGCATCTAAAGATTGGTGTATAAGAGTGTAAGGATTATTGAAGGGGCTGATGCACTCAAAATAGTCAAGGTGTCTCCTGCATGCATGCACATTGTGCATGGTAGAAGTTACTTCGAAAGTTTTACACTCTACAAGAAAATTACACAAGTGTAAAATATTCCTAAGCCAAAAGACCAATTCTTCCGAAGCCAAAGATGAAGTCTTCCGAAGCTTAGAAGACAAAGTCTTTCGAAGCCTCAAAGATAGAAGACTCATTTCTTCTGAAGACAGAGAAGACATGCTCTCTGTGATCAACAACTTTTCAGAAAAGCTGACCAACTTTCTGCTGACACTCTGCAGGCTCACCAACTTTACACAAGTTGGTGAAAAGGTCCATGCTTTAGGAAGCTGTAGATTAAGGTCTTGAGTCTGTAACTTTCTACTTTATGTACTTTTATCCTTTTTGTATTACAATAGGACATGAGCTATGGCATGTCATAGTCACATGTCAAAAGGCAATCTACCTTTTGACTTTACATTGATCTGGTTGTCTAGATTAGTGTTTCCAGCTAGCTTTCAAAGTATGGCTGGCTGTAGAATGTAGTATAAAGTATCTCAGGTTCTTGTATTTTATTATGTATTCTTTGTAACTCTTGTAATAGAACTTGAGAGCAATATACATCTTTCTTAGAAACCAAATATCTTGTTCTTAAGCTTTCTGTCTCTTGTTTACTTGTGTTATCTTAGTTTCATCTTAAGGTGTCCAGTTCCCTATTTGATCTGTTAAGTGTTCTAAGTCTCTCCTCATTGTTGAAAAACTGACTTGCACCAATGGTCCTGCAATTGGTATCAGAGCTTTCTAGGCTCTTGATTGTAAGATCTCACCATCTTAGATCTCTCAGTTTTTCACAAAATACTTAACAACTCAAATGGCAGCTCTTTCAAAGGCTGATATGGAAACTGGCACTATGACAAAGTCCCCACTGATCACTCCTGAAGACTTTGATACTTGGTGTCAAAGAATGGAAGGCTTCATCAAGTCTCAAGACTCCAGGATGTGGGAATCTGTTGTCTCTGGACCTTACATTCCATGCACCTCTTCAGCTGCTGCTGGAGGTGGCATGATCCCAAAGGAGGTGGCTGACTATTATGAAGAAGATAGAAAGAAGATAGATATCGATCAGAAGGCCAGGACTGCCCTCCAAACTACTCTTCCCAACTCTATCTATAGGGGCTTCAAGAAGTGCAAAACTGCCAAGCTGTTATGGGATGCACTTAAGCTCATGTATGAGGGGTCCTCTGAAGCTAAGGAGAACAAAAAGGAGCTTTTAAAATAGCAGTTTGAGAATTTCACCTACAAGACAGGTGAAACCATGACTCAGCATTACTTCAGTTATGTTGAGATTGTGGATACTCTAATGGATGTTGGAGTAACTTTTGAGAACAGCGACATTGTGAGGAAGTTCATGTCCTCTCTTCCCAGACAGTGGACTCGTTACTGTGTTGTCATCAAGAGGACTGAGTACCTTAAGACTCTCACTCTTACAGAGTTGTATGGTATCCTCAGTGGCTACCAGATGGAGATGAACATGCAAAATCCATCTGGTAACTCCAGCAATCAACAGGGTTCAGCCCTTTATGTGGTTGAAAGGGATTACAGAGAACCACAGCATCACCTTATCTGCTACCCTGACAACTCACAAAAGGGTCCTTTCATCACCTTCCCTAAGACACCAAAGGAGAGCTACATCCAAGGAAGTCCATTCCAAGAGACAAGCTCTTCCCATGCTTTTATGTCTGCTGATGAGAGTTCAGGCAGCTTTCTCTTCACCCTTGAAGACCTGGATTGTATCCATCTAGATGATTTGGAGTACATGGAGATAGTCCAGCAGATGGCTTTTCTCACTCACAGAGCCAAGAAGTTCTACAAGCGGACAGGGAGGAAGTTTCCCAGCAATGCAGCCAGTGGAAAGTTTGGACTGGACAAAAGGATGGTGAAGTGTTTCAACTGCAACCAAATAGGACACTTTGCCAGGGAGTGCAAAGGCACCTAGAACAAATGGTGGCCAAGCACAAGCCAGACCAAACTACACTAAATGAGTCAACCAGAATGAGAAGCCAAAGCAGCAAGCTGCAGTTACTGTTGAAGAAGGAGGCTTTGGCTGGAGCTTTCAAGTTGAAGATGCATCTCCAAATCAAGCACTGATGGCTGATCATGATGAAGCCAAGGTATTGGAACATCTTTTTACTCCTGAATGTATTGCTAAAGTTAATAGATACAGGTCCTATAACTTAGAAATGAGATCTGATCTTGAGTCCTTAAATATCTTAAATTCTGATTTCAAAAGAGCTAAAAATGGATATAAACTAAAAATAGAAGATTTAGAGAAAACCATTTCAACTCTCAAACATGAACACACCAACTACAGGACTCAGATTAAAGATCTCATTACTAAGTTAACTGAATGCCAGGCTGAGCTTGTGATCAGCAAAGCCAGGGCAGAAAAATGTGTTAATGAAGAAGAGACCTTCAAGAACATGATATCCTTATCTCTGCATGCCAAAGTGTGTTATTAGAATAAGCAGGGACTAGGATCTACTGAGATAGCTCCTCCATACTCCTTACTATTAGTAAGATCTCCATGGTGTGGAACTTATGAAGATGAGCTTCCCCTCATAGACCCTATGACTGAAGAGGATGAGGAGGAGATAATGAAGGATGGATCTGAGAAGAATGAAGAAGATCATCCTAAGAAGGGTCACTATTCTTCAGAGGAGAGGAATTCTATTGGGTTGTCAAAGTCCAAGAGGAAGAACTTGATCAGAAGAGCAAAGAGAAAGTCCAAGAAAGCTCAAGAGATCAAGGCCACTTTCAACTCTAAGCAAAAACAAGTGTTCATCTCTACAGGATTTGAAGCGGTAAAAGGTGAAGACTCAACTATGAATCCTAGTACCAGGGGTTCTAGTTCGTGTCAACCTCAACCCAACAACAACAAGAAGAAGGCTGATTCGTTGTGTACCACTGCTGCAAAATCTGAACCATCCACATCCAGCAGCAAGTCTCTCCCTAATAGACTTGCTACTTCATTAGTGAAGAAGAAGAAGGAAGTGGAAAGTGATCAAGATCAGTCTTGCTCTCAAAAGAAGGCTTCTAAAAGAATGCAGTTTGACTGTGTCATGTGTGGCAGTACTTCTCATTTAGCTAAGGATTGCATGTACAATCCTAAAAGCACTGTCCACATGATCAAGAAGAAATCTTTTGAGAAGA
The DNA here is from genome assembly GCA_025506415.1 of Flaveria robusta. Taxonomy (NCBI): domain Eukaryota; kingdom Viridiplantae; phylum Streptophyta; class Magnoliopsida; order Asterales; family Asteraceae; genus Flaveria; species Flaveria robusta. Next base: position 34,273,265 of record CM046469.1, on the reverse strand, counting down.
TCAAGAAGAAGCCAACTTCTGAAGGAAAAGCTTTTCCTCTCGGAAGTTCTAAGGTGAAGAAGAAGACAAGTGAAAACTTGCCTTCGAAAGAAAAATTGGTCTCGGAAGAAAGGAATGCTTCCGAAGTACTGACGTCTGCTGCAGTAAAAACAAGATCTTCCGAAGGTCCAGTCTCCAAAACTTCCGAAGTTGTCAAAACTTTCGAAGTACTGAAGGTCAAGTCTAAGCTTCCAAAGGTGGTGTGGAAGACAAAGAAAGACCATGTGACTAAAAGTTCTTCATCAACAACAGCTGCTTATCCTCAAAGCTTGAACATAGGATCAATTACTGTTGCATTGTCTTCTGTTGATATTACTGAGCCCAAGACCAGCAAGGCTTGGGTTTCCAAATGTAACTAATCATCTCTTTTTGTGCAGGAACAGCTAAGGACAAACAGGAATGTGTGGATCATTGACAGTGGTTATTCCACGCACATGACAGGCAATGGCTCTCTACTCTAAAATTTTGAAAAGATTGACGGAGGGCCTGTTGCTTTTGGAGGATATGCAGGAGGTTAAATTACAGGAAGGGGCATGGTCACAAATGGTAAGCTCTGCATTAAGAAGGCAAACTTTGTCAAGGAGCTTGGGTACAATCTACTGAGTGTATCCTAATTTTGTGATCAAAAGCATAACATGCTCTTTACTGAGCATGAGTGCATTGTTCCCAAGCCCGGGGTGGTCATTCCTCAAGAGCATATTCTGCTCAGAGCCCCCAGGAAAGGGAACATGTACAAAATGGACTTGCATGAAGCTTCTCCCTCTAGAGAAGTGTCTTGCTTTCTGTCTAAAGCAAATAGTGATAGTCTTTTCTCTGGCATAAAAGAATGTGCCATGTAAACTTTAAAAACATGAATAAATTAATTAAGAATGATTTGGTAACCGAAATGCCAAAGAAAGAGTTTACAAGTGATGACCATTGTGTTGCATGCCTGAAACGGAAGCAGCATAAAGTGTCTCACAAGCCAATGGAAAGAAACTCCATCACTACTCCCCTACACTTGTTACATATGGATCATTTTGGCCCCACCAGTGTAATGAGTTTAGGAAGGACCTCATATTGTTTAGTGATCACATATGATTTCACTAGATTCACTTGGGTCTTTTTCCTTAGAACTAAGGATGAGACTCCTGAGATATCAAAGAATTTCATACTGAAGATTGAGAATCAATCTGATCACAAGGTCAAGATCATAAGATGTGATCAAGGAACTGAATTTAAGAACCAAATCCTTGATACATTTTGTGATGAAAAGGGTATTTCAAGACAATATAGTGCTGCCAGGACTCCTCAGTAAAATGGTGTTGTTGAGAGGAGAAACAAGACACTAATTGAAGCTGCAAGAACTATGTTGTCTGACTCTAAACTACCTATCACCTTGTAGGCAAAAGCAGTAAACACTGCTTGCTATGTACAGAATAGAGTTTTAGTAGTTAAGACTCATGGTAAGACTCCTTATGAACTGTGGCACAAAAGGAGACCTTTCATTGGTTTCCTCAGATCATTTGGATATCCTTACACAATCTTGAATACCAGAGATCATATAGCCAAATTTGATGAGAAATCAGATGATGGATACTTCATTGGATACTCTTCTCAAGCTAAGGCTTATAGAGTGTACAATCTCAGAACCAAAATTATTGATGAGTCAGCCAATGTGACTTTCAATGAACACACTCCTTGTGTGAGAGGTTCTGGTCCTGATTGGCTGTTTGATCTTGATTTACTCACTAACTGTTTTAACAAGTCTTGTGAGAATGTTTCAGGATCTACAGGTAATTTATCAACAGAAGATCCTGATCTAAGATTTGAGCTGAGAAGACCTTCAAGTCAATCTACTTCAGCTGCAGTGGTAACTAATTCTATAGATGGAGCTCCTATTAGCACAACCATGACAAATCCTGATGATACATCTGAAGTGCCTTCAAATTCTAGCTCAAAGGCACAAAACTAAAGGGAAAGGAGTTCCAAATGTAGAAGAAAGTGGAAATGGTGATAGTGATCAAGAATTTCTTGATACTGACTCCATGGAAGACAACATCATTGATGTCACACACTCATTGGATCAAGCTTCTCTTGATAAGTGTGCTGATGTGGTGGGTGAATCTGCTTTGCCTAATAAAAAATTTTCAAATTTGGATCTCTCCAACCAACTTGCTGTGATCCCTCAACTAAGGATCCACAAGTCTCACCCTACCATAAACATCATTGGTGAAGTTGACAGGGGGGGGGGGGTAAGAACAAGAGGACAAACCCATGACAAAAATGTTTGTCTCTACTCTTGTTTTCTATCCCAAGTAGACCCAAAGAAAGTTGAGGAGGCTCTGAAAGATGGAAGCTGGGTTGAAGCAATGCAGGAGGAACTGCTTCAATTCAAAAGACAGAAGGTTTGGAACCTATGTCCTCTTCCTCCTATGAAGACTATTATAGGAACCAAATGGGTGTTCAGGAACAAGAAAGATGATAGAGGACTTGTCATAAAGAACAAGGCTTGACTAGTTGTTAATGGGTATACTCAGGAAGATGGAATTAATTACACTGATGTCTTTGCTCCAGTAGCAAGACTTGAAGCTGTTAGGATATTCCTAGCCTTTGCTGCATCCAAGAATTTCAAGGTCTACCAACTTGATGTCAAGTGTGCTTTCTTATATGGGGTGATTGATGAAGAGGTGTATGTCAAACAACCACCTGGTTTTGCAGATCCTGATCATCCTGATTATGTCTACGAGCTTGATAAAGCTCTATATAGGTTGCACCAAGCTCCAAAGAAGTGGTATGAGACTCTATCTCAGTATCTATGTCAGCATGGCTACAAAAGGGGTACTATAGATGGAACTCTCTTCATCAAAGGAACAGGAAATGGCTTGATTCTGGTTCAAATGTATGTAGATGACATTATCTTTGGGTCAACTAATGCAAGGCTCTGCAAAGACTTTGAGAAGCTGAAGAAGAATAAATTTGAAATGGGTGCCATGGGGGAACTCAATTTCTTTCTAGGAATTCAAGTGAAGCAAGTTGACAATGGCATCTTCATAAGTCAGTTAAAGTATGTTCAGGACATACTTACAAGATTCAGCATGACTGACTGCAAGGTTGCAAAGACTCCCATAGCAAGAAACCACTCCCTTGGACTTGAACTTAAGAGGGAGTGTGTAGATGAGCATCTTTACAGAGCTATGACTGGGGCTTTCATGTGCCTTACTGCCAGCAGGCCTGATATCATGTTTACCACATGTATCTGTGCTAGATATCAAGCCAACCCCAGGATGTCACACCTGGTTGCTGTCAAGAGAATTTTAAGATGCCTCAAAGGTACTCCATCACTTGGCCTTTGGTATCCAAAGAATTCTGACTTCAATCTGTATGCATATACAGATAGTGACTATGGTGGCTGCAATATGACTGCAAAGTCTACATCAAGGGGATGTCAATTTCTTGGTGGAAGGATAGTCTCATGGCAATGCAAGAAACAATCCTGTGTATCTGCATCAACTGCTAAAGCTGAATACATTGCTGCTGCAAGCTGCTGTGCTCAAATGCTTTGGATTCAGAATCAGATGCTAGACTATGGATTCAACTTCAAAGAGACTCCCATCCACATAGACAACAATAGTGCTATCTCTATTACAGAGAATCCTGTGCAGCACTCAAGGACCAAGCATATCAACATCAGGTATCATTTAATTAGAGATAATTTTGAAAAAAGGGTTAATCAAACTAGTCAAAGTTAACACAAATGAACAATATGATGATCTGTTCACCAAAGCTTTTGATGAATAGAGATTTAAGTATCTTATATCAGCTATTGGGATGATCAACTTTGAGTAGCTTTTTCTTAATCTTAATATTCAATATTATTTCTAAAATCTATGGGTCCTTAGTTGTCTATTTTATCACCTTCATAAGCCCCTAACTAACTTGGAAGAAGATTGTTTTAAAAAATATTTCTTAGATTTTTGAGAATTTTGAACTTATTTTTCTTCGGAAGAAACTAAGTTACCTTCGGAAGAAAATTATGTCTTTAATATCAACTAACTACTTATGACAATTTACCTTTGGAAGAAATTTTCTGAACATCTTCCGAAGCCAAATTTTTGTTAAGTACTTAAATGATATTAATGGACAGTTATCGTTCGAAAGTACTTATCTCTGAAAGGAGAAAAATACTCCAAGTATTTTTTCTTCCGAAGCAAAATTTTCAAAACTCTTAGAAATATCTTCCGAAGCCAAATTGGTCTCGGAAGCTTTTATCAAAACTTACGAAGCCAAATTACCTTTAGAAGATTTCGACTTCCAAGAAAACTACTTTTGGGCACTTTTTCAAAGGTGGGACCGACATCTGTATTTCAAAGTTTATCCTTTCGCATTAACTTTGTCTCAAATCCATTTCATATATATACCCAACGGTTTCCCCCTCTTTCACTTTTCTCTCATCATTTGCAACACTTTTCTAACCTAAATTCATCCAAAAACTGACTCTGTTCTTACTTTCCTTCTTGACGAAGCTCTCTCAAATGGCCAATCTTAACCGCAGAAACCAACCCGATTTCTCCATGCAATTCCACGGGCAACACAATCAGGTTGCTCTGCTAGACTTTGAGAAAGATCCTGCTTTCTCAGAGATTTGCCGTTTTCTTTCTTTGACAAACTACTTCACCTCCCTCACCACTGATCCTCCTCTCTACGAGGATCAGTTGTTGGACTTCTGGCGGACCTGCCAAGAGGTCACCATGGATGGGGAGAAGGCACTATCTGCCACAGTGCAGGGGAGGACAATCTTCATCACTCCGGCCATCATCAACACCCATCTTCAGCTGGATGATGCAGAAGGTGATGTGTCCTTTCGTAAATCTGATGTTAATCAGTCCTTTGCGCAGATGGGATATGAAGGAGTCTTCTCAGTCAGAACCTTCAGGAAAGCGAAGGTCTCTTCCCAGTGGAAGTACCTCCTCCATGTCACCATACACAGCTTGTCTAACAAGCATGGAGGATGGGACTAGATTCCTGAGGATCTGTCCTTCATAGTCCATGGACTGGTTTAATGGGTCAAGTTCAGGTATTCTTACTTTGTTTACCTTAATTTACTGTCAAACTTGGACTCCTTGGAGTATTACATGTTCCCTAGATATGTCCAGTACATTCTCAACTGTGAACTGGGCTCACAGTTGAGGGAACAGGTAAAACTCTTAAATTGGGACAGATGAAGCCTGGCATATTTAAAATAATGAGAAAACCAACTGTGGGATTCTCTGGGGTAGAAACAGCCATTGTCCCAAAAATGTTAGAGCTCATTGCTTAAGGTGACAACCTAGCAGCACCAGCTAGTGTTGAACCCACACCTGCTGTTTCTCATCCACCCCATCAACCTACAATAACCATCACCTACCACAGAAAACACAAACGAACCCCTGCTCAAGCTATTCAGTCTGAGCAGGCCCCCATATCACTACCCATGCAAGAAAAAGTGGACACTGGAGCTCCCACTTCTCTTGAGGAGCAAACTACTCCCATCTCTCATACTATCAGTGCTGAGGTTCGTCATGCTCAGCTTGATGAGCTCATAACCCAAGCAACCTTAAGCCTTCACTCAGAGTCTCAAAACTCTAGTGATTAACCTTTAGGGGACAGTTACCATCCCCAGCCTCTAGATCTAAACCAACCAATCCCAAACCTTGAATTCTATGATGATGAAGATATGAGATTCAGTGAGTACCATGGGTCTCTCTTCTCCACCCTTGCTCAAGGAGAGATGAGTGCTCCTGTTACCCCCATATCTAGCCCACATCATCTACCCCGAACTGAGGTGGATCTCCCTGAACAAGTTCAAGAGGTCCATATGGAAGAGGCTCTCACTACTGCTAGTGATTACATCATTAAGACCTCAACCATGGCAACTCAGCCCATTGACACTTCATTTGAAGTTATCAATGAGCAGAGGAAATCCAGCACCCAAGAATACTATGCTGGTGATGAGGGAGAAGACATCTGTCCAACTCTCTCATCCCCCCATGATTCTTCATCTGAAGATGAGGGGAGTCTGAAACTAAAAGTGTAACAACTAGAAAACATGTGCACCTCTTTGGTCTCAAAGGTAAGTCACTTGGAATCTCAAGTGACTGCCTTACAAAAGAAGGTCAATGATCAGCAACTTGAGATCACCGATCTCAAGGGTAAGCTAGCTGAGAGACCATTAAGACAAACTCAACCAGGTCCACAAAAACCTGTGGATGTAGTGGAATTGACCTCCAGCTCACCTATGCAAGTGGGTGATGCTACAAAAAAAGGGGAGAAAGTCCCTACAACCACAGAACCTGGGAGTTCTGTCATGAGTGTGGATAATGAGGACTCACCACCCTCACTTGCAGTTGTCCAGACTCAACAACTTCCTCAAGCTCACACTGATGTGGAGGCCTTACTTCAACAACTATTTGAGGAAGGAATTCCAATGTCCATGCCTGCCCCATCCCATCTAGCTGAAAATTCAATAATGAGATGGTGGTATGATTCTTCAAGAATGGCATTGGTGCTATCAAGGGCTAAGGGGCAGCAGGAACTCTTCAACTTTCAGACCCTGAGTTTCCATGATGGTATGAACTTGGTTAGCCTGCCTTTCATCAATCCAAGCCAAAACAGACTGGCTGGCAGGTTAGCTGAGGTGATCCAAGATTGGGTAATGAGGGAATTCAGACAAAGAGCAGTTTTATATAGACAGAGGCTAGCAGGGAAAACTGTTGGTCAACTGGATATTGAGGCAGACCCTAAGATTAGCTTTGAATGGGAAACCTTAGTTGAAGGCCCAGCAGAATAACCTGTGAACCTTGAGACAGGCTCACCCTCTACACCCAGTATCCTTAGTGACACACCTACTGGTGAAGGTGTATCACAACCTCTCTCTAGCCAAAGCTCAAGCTCATCACAACCATCTGTAGGCCAAAGCTCTCTTCACCCTGAGTCATACAGGCCCACAATTGACAAAGCAAAAAAGAAGATGACTCCTGAGGAGATTGAGGAGGAAAAGAGAGAGATGAAGAGGAAGGCCAGGGGAGAAAGATCAGGAGAAGTTCCAACCTTCAGGCAAGCTGCAAACAGAGCTGCCCATAGGCTTGATACTCAGAATGATGAGTTAAGGGAGCCAGATTGAATTATCTAAGACTTAGGAACTACAACATTGATGAAATCATTTCTCTCCCCTTGGTAGAACTAGATGAACTGGCAGACATGGAGCTGTATAAAGAGAGGAAGGAGGCTGAGGCAGTAGAACTGGTCCTCAAAATCAAAGAAGAGAGAAAAAGAAAAAGACAACAAAAAGCTCCTGTCCTCTCTCCAGTTCATGAAAGTCCTGAGAAAGAGTCTGTGGCTGTTGAAGAGGAAGAAACTCAGATCAATAGGGAACAAGAAAGTCAAAAGATGATTGCTTAGCTGAGTGCCACTTGACTCTATCAGGCAGCAGCCCTCAATCCCCTCTTATTTAAATACATTAAGTTTGAGTATATAAAACAACTTGAACAAAAGGCTCAAACTAAAACAAAGGCAGTTAAAAGAAAAATGAGAGAGGAAGCTGCTAAAGCAAGAGCCACCATCAAAGCCCAAGAGAAGAAGTCTGCTTGCAGACTGAAGATGGTGAGCTTCTTGAAGTTGTACGGGTTCTCGGGAAGGAGACTTGGTCCTATGTCTCTATCCACAATGGATGAGCACATCAACAGGATCAAGCAGAGATCAAAGAAGGTCAGCTTGTGGACTTGCATTCTCCACCAAGTCCAGCTACACCTGAAGTTGAGGTTAAGGTTGAAGTGACAACACAGCCTGAACCTGAAGCTACAACTAAGCCAACTTCATCTTCTAACCCACAGTAGGGTTCTAAGTCCCTTCTTACTGATCAAATAGGGAATAAGGACCCAACTAAGGAGAGCACAAAAAGTCAATCTGGTGCTGCAGGCCAAGCTCCTCAGTTGAAGTATAGAGTGAGGAAGAGGATGGCCATCAGAAGGGACAGAAGAAAGAAGAAAAAGTCCAAGGCATCCACCTCATCATCTCAGGATAAGTCAAAACATCCTGAGGATGTGCAACAAGAGGCTGACCAATCAACTCCAATTCAGGTTGAGCCTCTTGCATCAGGAAGACCCATTCTATCCTTGACTTTTACTGCAAATCCAAACAGATGGTATGTTGTAAGAGATCAAGGTGGTCAAGATGTCTATCTCTCACAGGACATTCTTGATCTACCTCTGCATGATCTCTTTGACATAAGAAGGTTCTATGAAAGTCTGAAGGATCCAGATCAGCTGATGAAGAAGGGAATGCTTCTGATCCTAATGAGGACTATCAACTGCTGAAGAACTTCTCTGTTTTGGTAGCATCAGCCTAGGGGGAGTTTGTAAGGATTATTGAAGAGGCTGATGCACTCAAAACAATCAAGGTGTCTCCTGCATGCATGCACATTATGCATGGTAGAAGTTACTTCGAAAGTTTTACACTCTACAAGAAAATTACACAAGTGTAAAATCTTCCGAAGCCAAAAGGCAAATTCTTCCGAAGCCAAAGATGAAGTTTTCTGAAGCTTAGAAGACAAAGTCTTCCGAAGCCTCACATATAGAAGGCTGATTTCTTTCGAAGACAGAGAAGACATGCTCTCTGTAATCAATAATTTTTCAGAAAAGCTAACCAACTTTTCGCTGTCACTCTGCAGGCTCACCAACTTTACACAAGTTGGTGAAAAGGTCCATGCTTTAGGAAGCTGTAGATTAAGGTCTTGAGTCTGTAACTTTCTACTTTATGTACTTTTATCCTTTTTGTATTACAATAGGATGTGAGCTATGACATGTCATAGTCACATGTCAAAAGGAAATCTACCTTTTGACTTTACAATGATCTTGTTGTCTAGATTAGTGTTTCCAGCTGGCTTTGAAAGTATGGCCGGCTGTAGGATGTAGTATAAAGTATCTCAGGTTCTTGTATTTTATTATGCATGCTTTGTAACACTTGTAATAGAACTTGAGAGCAATATACATCTTCCTTGAAAACCAAATATCTTGTTCTTAAGCTTTCTGTCTCTTGTTTACTTGTGCTATCTTAGTATCATCTTTAGGTGTCCAGCAGCCTATTTAATCTGCTAAGTGTTCTAAGTCTCTCCTCATTGTGAAAAACTGACTTGCACCTCTTCAAACGGTCCTGCAAATAGTATTAACGAAAGCATTACTAAATACATTGGAAAGGAACTAGTTATACTAAAACATTAAACAACTATAGTTCTATTGTTTGAACACACTTCTAAACAAATATAATCAAATATGATTATAATTATCATCAAAATCTCAACAATGAATCACAAATGTAACATAGATCGAAAACAAAACCGAACATATAACCACATGAATAACTCCTAAAATCAATCCACTCCTACCCAAAACTCATCAGAAGATTCCATAACCATCTTCGAACACTCTTGCCTAAGAAATCCACTAAATCCATCTTAATAACAACTGTTGATCTACAGAGACCATTAATGACCATTAAGACAAGGAAACCAATTGTAAACAAACACGAAACTACTCGAATCCACTTAATAAGAATCAATAATCAAATTACAGTGGTGGAATGAAACTAATCAAACAAACAACAAGAAACGTAATTTTTGATGGATCAAAAAAAAAGTTAAATCAATGTAGCATGATCAAGTAAATAAGATTTTCTTCTACGTCAATCAAAATTACGCAAATACAGATTGGTGTATAAGAGTATTTACGAAACCATTTCTAAATACATGAGAAAGAAACTATTTATACTTAAACAATAAACAACTATAGTTCTATTGTTTGAATGCACTTCTAAACAATTGTAATCTAATATCATTATAATTATTATCAAAATCTCAAAAATGAATCACAAATAGAACATAGAATCATTAGTGTGATTCAAAACAAAAACCGAACATATAACCACACGAATAACTCCTAAAATCAATCCACTCCTACCCAAAACTCATCAAAAGATTCCATAACCATCTTCGACACTCTTGCCTCAGAAATCCACTAAATCCATCTTAATAACAACTGTTGATCTACAGAGACCATTAATGACCATTAAGACAAGGAAACCAATTGTAAACAAACACGAAACTACTCGAATCCACTTAATAAGAATCAATAATCAAATTGCAGTGGTGGAATGAAACTAATCAAACAAACAACAAGAAACGTAATTTTTGATGGATCAAAAAGAAGTTAAATCAATGTAGCATGATCAAGTAAATAAGATTTTCTTGTACGTCAATCAAAATTACGCAAATACAGATTGGTGTATAAGAGTATTTACGAAACCATTACTAAATACATGGGAAAGAAACTATTTATACTTAAACAATAAACAACTATAGTTTTATTGTTTGAATGCACTTCTAAACAATTGTAATCTAATATGATTACTATTATCATCAAAATCTCAAAAATGAATCACAAATGGAACATAGAATCATTAGTGTGATTCAAAACAAAAACCGAACATATAACCACACGAATAACTCCTAAAATCAATCCACTCCTATCCAAAACTCATCAGAAGATTCCATAACCATCTTCGAACACTCTTGCCTCAGAAATCCACTAAATCCATCTTAATAACAACTGTTGATCTACAGAGACCATTAATGACCATTAAGACAAGGAAACCAATTGTAAACAAACACGAAACTACTCGAATCCACTTAATAAGAATCAATAATCAAATTACAGTGGTGGAATGAAACTAATCAAACAAACAACAAGAAACGTAATTTTTGATGGATCAAAAAGAAGTTAAATCAATGTAGCATGATCAAGTAAATAAGATTTTCTTGTACGTCAATCAAAATTACGCAAATACAGATTGGTGTATAAGAGTATTTACGAAACCATTACTAAATACATGAGAAAGAAACTATTTATACTTAAACAATAAACAACTATAGTTCTATTGTTTGAATGCACTTCTAAACAATTGTAATCTCATATGATTATAATTATCATCAAAATCTCAAAAATGAATCACAAATGGAACATAGAATCATTAGTGTGATTCAAAACAAAAACCAAACATATAACCACACAAATAACTCCTAAAATCAATCCACTCCTACCCGAAACTCATCAGATCTTTCCATAACAATCTTCGAACACTCTTGCCTCAGAAATCCACTAAATCCATCTTAATAACAACTCTTGATCTGCAGAAACCATTATTGACCATTAAGACAAGGAAACTAATTGTAAAGAAACACGAAACTACTCGTATCCACTTAATAAGAATCAGTAATCAAATTATAGTGATGGAATGAATGTAGTCAAACAAACAATAAGAAACGTAATGTTTGATGGATCAAAAAGAAGTTAAATCAATGTAACATGATCAAGTAAATAAGATTTTCTAGTACGTCAATCAAAATTATGCAACTACAGATTGGTGTATAAGAGTATTTACTAAAGTAGTACTAAATACATGGGAAAGGAACTATTTATACTAAAACATTGAACAACTATAACTCAATTGTTTGAACGCACTTCTAAACCAACGTAATCAAATATGATTATAATTGTCATCAAAATCTCAACAATGAATCACAAATGGAACATAGAATCAGTAGTGTGATTGGAAACAAAAACCGAACATATAACCACACGAGTAACTCCTAAAATCAATCCACTCCTACCCGAAACTCATCAGAAGGTTCCATAACCATCTTCGAACACTCTTGCCTCAGAAATCCACTAAATCCATCTTGATAACAACTGTTGATCTACAGAGAACATTATTGACCATTAAGACAACGAAACCACTTGTAAAGAAACACGAAACTACTCAAATCCGCTTAATAAGAATCAATAATCAAATTACAGTGGTGGAATGAAAGTAATCAGATAAACAACAAGAAATGTAACGTTTGATGGATCAAAAAGAATTTAAATCAATGTAACATGATCAAGTGAATAAGATTTTCTTGTACATCAATCAAAATTATGCAACTACAAATTGGCGTATAAGAGTATTTACGAAAGCATTACTAAATATATGGGAAAGGAACTATTTATACTTAAACAATAAATAACTATACTTTTATTGTTTGAACGCACTTCTAAACAATTGTAATCTAATATGATTATAATTATCATCAAAATCTCAAAAATGAATCACAAATGAAACATAGAATCATTAGTATGATTCAAAACAAAAACCGCACATATAACCACACAAATAACTCCTAAAATCAATCCACTCTTACCCGAAACTCATCAGATGTTTCCATAACCATCTTCGAACACTCTTGCCTCAGAAATCCACTAAATCCATCTTAATAACAACTCTTGATCTACAGAAACCATTATTGACCATTAAGACAAGGAAACTAATTGTAAAGAAACACGAAACTACTCGTATCCACTTAATAAGAATCAGTAATCCATTTATAGTGATGGAATGAAAGTAGTCAAACAAACAACAAGAAACGTAATGTTTGATGGATCAAAAAGAAGTTAAGTCAATGTAACATGATCAAGTAAATAAGATTTTCTTGTACGTCAATCAAAATTATGCAACTACAGATTGGCGTATAAGAGTATTTACGAAAGCATTACTAAATACATGGGAAAGGAACTATTTATAATAAAACATTACACAACTATAATTCAAAAGTTTGAACGCACTTCTAAACCAACGTAATGAAATATCATTATAATTGTCATCAAAATCTCAACAATGAATCACAAATAGAACATAGAATCATTAGTGTGATTCGAAACCAAAACCGAATATATAACCACACGACTAACTCCTAAAATCAATCCACTTCTACCCGAAACTCATCAGAAGACTCTATAACCATCTTTTAACACTCGTGCCTCAGAATTCCACTAAATCCTACTTAATAGCAACTATTGATCTACAGAAACCATTATTGACCATTAAGACAAGGAAACCAGTTGTAAAGAAACACGAAAGTACACGTATCCACTTAATAAGAATCAATAATCAAATTACAGTGGTGGAATAAAACTAATCAAACAAACAACAAGAAACGTAATGTTTGATGGATCAAAAAGAAGTTAAATCGATGTAACATGATCAAATAAATAAGATTTTCTTGTACGTCAATCAAAATTATGCAACTACAGATTGGTGTATAAAAGTATTTACGAAAACATTACTAAATACATGGGAAAGGAACTATTAATACTAAAACATTAAACAACTATAGTTCTATTGTTTGAACGCACTTCTAAACCAATTTAATCAAATATGATTATAATTATCATCAAAATCTCAACAATAAATCACAAATGGAACATAGTATTATTAGTGCGATTCGAAACAAAAACCAAACATATAATCACACGAATAACTCCTAAAATCAATCCACTCCGACCCGAACCTCATCAGAGGACTCGATAACGATCTTCGAATACTCTTGCCTTAGAAATCCACTAAATCCATCTTAATAACTACTTTTGATCTGCAGAAACCATTATTGACCATTAAGACTAGGAAACCAGTTGTTAAGAAACACGAAACTACTCGTATCCACTTAATAAGAATCAATAATCAAATTATAGTGATGGAATGAAAGTAATCAAACAAACAACAAGAAACGTAATGTTTGATGGATCAAAAAGAAGTTAAATAAATGTAACATGATCAAGTAAATTAGATTTTCTGGTACGTCAATCAAAATTATGCAACTATAGATTGGTGTACAAGAGTATTTACGAAAGCATTACTAAATACATGGGAAAGGAACTATTTATACTAAAACATTAAACAACTATAACTCAATTATTGAACGCACTTTTAAACCAACGTAATCAAATATGATAATAATTGTCATCAAAATCTCAACAATGAATCGCAAATGGAACATAGAATCATTAGTATGATTGGAAACAAAAACCGAACATATAACCACACGAGTAACTCCTAAAATCAATCCGCTACTACCCGAAACTCATCAGAAGGTTCCATAACCATCTTCGAACACTCTTGCCTCAGAAATCCACTAAATCCATCTTAATAACAACTGTTTATCTACAGAGACCATTATTGACCATTAAGGCAAGGAAACCACTTGTAAAGAAACAAGAAACTACTCGAATCCGCTTAATAAGAATCAATAATCAAATTACAGTGGTGGAATGAAAGTAATCAGATAAACAACATGAAACGTAACGTTTGATGGATCAAAAAGAAGTTAAATCAATGTAACATGATCAAGTGAATAAGATTTTCTTGTACGTCAATCAAAATTATGCAACTGCAGATTGGCGTATAAGAGTATTTACGAAAGTATTACTAAATACATGGGAAAGAAACTATTTATACTAAAACATTAACAACTATAATTCGAAAGTTTGAACGCACTTCTAAACCAACGTAATCAAATATGATTATAATTATCATCAAAATCTCAACAATGAATCACAAATGGAACATAGAATCATTAGTGTGGTTGGAAACAAAAACCGAACATATAACCACACGAGTAACTCCTAAAATCAATCCACTCCTACCCGAAACTCATCAGAAGGTTCCATAACCATCTTCAAACACTCTTGCCTCAGAAATCCACTAAATCCATCTTAATAACAACTGTTGATCTACAGAGACCTTTATTGACCATTATGACAAGGAAACCACTTGTAAAGAAACACGAAACTACTCGAATCCGCTTAATAAGAATCAATAATCAAATTACAGTGGTGGAATGAAAGTAATCAGATAAACAACAAGAAACGTAACATTTGATGGATCAAAAAGAAGTTAAATCAATGTAACATGATCAAGTGAATAAGAATTTCTTGTACGTCAATCAAAATTATGCAACTACAGATTGGTGTATAAGAGTATTTACGAAAGTATTACTTAATAGATGGGAAAGAAACTATTTATACTAAAAGAATAAACAACTATAGTTCTATTGTTTGAACGAACTTCTAAACAATTGTAATCAAATTTGATTATAATTATCATCAAAATCTCAACAATGAATCACAAATGGAACATAGAATCTTTAGTGTGATTCGAAACCAAAACCGAACATATAACCACACGACTAACTCCTAAAATCAATCCACTTCTACCCGAAACTAATCAGAAGACTCCATAACCATCTTCGAACACTCTTGCCTCAGAATTCCACTAAATCCAACTTAACAGCAACTGTTGATCTACATAAACCATTATTGACCATTAAGACAAGAAAACCAGTTGTAAAAAAACACGAAAATACACGTATCCACTTAATAAGAATCAATAATCAAATTACAGTGGTGGAATGAAAGTAATTAGATAAACAACAAGAAACGTAACGTTTGATGGATCAAAAAGAAGTTAAATCAATGTAACATGATCAAGTGAATAAGATTTTCTTGTACGTCAATCAAAATTATGCAACTACAGATTGGCGTATAAGAGTATTTACGAAAGCATTACTAAATACGTGGGAAAGGAACTATTTATACTAAAACATTAAACAACTATAGTTCTATTGTTTGAACGCACTTCTAAACCAATGTAATCAAATATGATTATAAATGTCATCAAAATCTCAACAATGAATCACAAATGGAACATAGTATTACTAGTGTGATTAGAAACCAAAACCAAACATATAACCACACGAATAACTCTTAAAATCAATCCACTCCGACCCGAACCTCATCAGAAGACTCCATAACGATCTTCGAATACTCTTGCCTCAGAAATCCACTAAATCCATCTTAATAACTACTGTTGATCTGCAGAAACCATTATTGACCATTAAGACATGGAAACCAGTTGTAAAGAAACACGAAACTACTCGAATCCGCTTAATAAGAATCAATAATCAAATTACAGTGGTGGAATGAAAGTAATCAAACAAACAACAAGGAACGTAATGTTTGATAGATCAAAAAGAAGTTAAATCAATGTAACATGATCAAGTAAATTAGATTTTCTGGCACGTCAATTAAAATTATGCAACTACAGATTGGTGTATAAAAGTACTTATGAAAACATTACTAAATAAATGGGAAAGCAACTATTAATACTAAAACATTAAACAACTATAGTTCTATTGTTTGAACGCACTTCTAAACCAACGTAATCAAATATGATTATAATTGTCATCAAAATCTCAACAATGAAACATAAATGGAACATAGAATCATTATTATGATTGGAAACAAAAACCGAACATATAACCACACGAGTAACTCCTAAAATCAATCCACTCCTACCCAAAACTCATCAGAAGGTTCCATAACCATCTTCGAACACTCTTGCCTCAGAAATCCACTAAATCCATCTTAATAACAACTGTTTATCTACAGAGACCTTTATTGACCATTAAGGCAAGGAAATCACTTGTAAAGAAACACGAAACTACTCGAATCCGCTTAATAAGAATCAATAATCAAATTACAGTGGTGGAATGAAAGTAATTAGATAAACAACAAGAAACGTAACGTTTGATGGATCAAAAAGAAGTTAAATCAATGTAACATGATCAAGTGAATAAGATTTTCTTGTATGTCAATCAAAATTATGCAACTACAGATTGGCGTATAAGAGTATTTACGAAAGCATTACTAAATACATGGGAAAGGAACTATTTATACTAAAACATTAAACAACTATAACTCAATTGTTTGAACGCACTTCTAAACCAACGTAATCAATTATGATTATAATTGTCATCAAAATCTCAACAATGAATCACAATTGGAACATAGAATCATTAGTATAATTGGAAACAAAAACCGAACATATAACGACACGAGTAACTCCTTAAATCAATCTACTCCTACCCGAAACTCATCAGAAGGTTCCATAACCATCTTCGAACACTCTTGCCTCATAAATCCACTAAATCCATCTTAATAACTACTGTTGATCTGCAAAAACCATTATTGACCATTAAGACAAGGAAACCAGTTGTAAAGAAACACGAAACTACTCGTATCCACTTAATAAGAATCAATAATAAAATTATAGTGATGGAATGAAAGTAATCAAACAAACAACAAGAAACGTAATGTTTGATGGATCAAAAAGAAGTTAAATCAGTGTAACATGATCAAGTAAATAAGATTTTTCTTGTACGTCAATCAAAATTATGCAACTACAGATTGGTGTATAAAAGTATTTATGAAAGCATTACTAAGTAAATGGGAAAGGAACTATTAATACTAAAACATTAAACAACTATAGTTCTATTGTTTGAACGCACTTCTAAACCAATGTAATCAAATATGATTATAATTATCATCAAAATCTCAACAATGAATCACAAATGGAACATAGTATTACTAGTGTGATTAGAAACCAAAACCAAACATATAACCACACGAATAACTCCTAAAATCAATCCACTCCGGCCCGAACCTCATCAGAAGACTCCATAACGATCTTCGAATACTTTTGCCTCAGAAATCCACTAAATCCATCTTAATAACTACTGTTGATCTGCAGAAACCATTATTGACCATTAAGACATGGAAACCAGTTGTAAAGAAACACGAAACTACTCGAATCCGCTTAATAAGAATCAATAATCAAATTACAGTGGTGGAATGAAAGTAATCAAACAAACAACAAGAAACGTAATGTTTGATGGATCAACAAGAAGTTAAATCAATGTAACATGATCAAGTAAATTAGATTTTCTGGCACGTCAATTAAAATTATGCAACTACAGATTGGTGTATAAAAGTATTTATGAAAACATTACTAAATAAATGGGAAAGGAACTATTAATACTAAAACATTAAACAACTATAGTTCTTTTGTTTGAACGCACTTCTAAACCAACGTAATCAAATATGATTATAATTGTCATCAAAATCTCAACAATGAAACACAAATGGAACATAGAATCATTATTATGATTGAAAACAAAAACCGAACATATAACCACACGAGTAACTCCTAAAATCAATCCACTCCTACCCGAAACTCATCAGAAGGTTCCATAACCATCTTCGAACACTCTTGCCTCAGAAATCCACTAAATCCATCTTAATAACAACTGTTTATCTACAGAGACCATTATTGACCATTAAGGCAAGGAAATCACTTGTAAAGAAACACGAAACTACTCGAATCCGCTTAATAAGAATCAATAATCAAATTACAGTGGTGGAATGAAAGTAATTAGATAAACAACAAGAAACGTAACGTTTGATGGATCAAAAAGAAGTTAAATCAATGTAACATGATCAAGTGAATAAGATTTTCTTGTACGTCAATCAAAATTATGCAACTACAGATTGGCGTATAAGAGTATTTACGAAAGCATTACTAAATACATGGGAAATGAACTATTTATACTAAAACACTAACAACTATAATTCAAAAGTTTGAACGCACTTCTAAACCAACATAATCAAATATGATTATAATTGTTATCAAAATCTCAACAATGAATCACAAATGGAACATAGAATCATTAGTGTGATTGGAAACAAAAACCGAACATATAACCACACGAGTAACTCCTAAAATCAATCCACTCCTACCCGAAACTCATCAGAAGGTTCCATAACCATCTTCGAACACTCTTGCCATAGAAATCCACTAAATCCATCTTAATAACAGCTGTTGATCTACAGAGACCATTATTGACCATTAAGACAAGGAAACCACTTGTAAAGAAACACGAAACTACACGAATCCGCTTAATAATAATCAATAATCAAATTACAGTGGTGTAATGAAAGTAATCAGATAAACAACAAGAAACGTAACGTTTGATGGATCAAAAGGAAGTTAAATCAATGTAACATGATCAAGTGAATAAGATTTTCTTGTACGTCAATCAAAATTATGCAACTACAGATTGGTGTATAAGAGTATTTACGAAAGCATTACTTAATAGATGGGAAAGAAACTATTTATACTAAAACAATAAACAACTATAGTTCTATTGTTTCAACGAACTTCTAAACCATTGTAATCAAATTTGATTATAATTATCATCAAAATCTCAACAATGAATCACAAATGGAACATAGAATCGTTAATGTGATTCGAAACCAAAACCGAACATATAACCACACGACTAACTCTTAAAATCAATCCACTTCTACCCGAAACTCATCAGAAGACTCCATAACCATCTTCGAACACTCTTCCCTCAGAATTCCACTAAATCCAACTTAATAGCAACTGTTGATCTACATAAACCATTATTGACCATCAAGATAAGATAATCAGTTGTAAGAACCACGAAACTACTCGTATCCACTTAATAAGAATCAATAATCAAATTACAGTGGTGGAATGAAACTAATCAAACAAACAACAATAAACGTAATGTTTGATGGATCAAAAAGAAGTTAAATCAATGTAACATGATCAAGTAAATAAGATTTTTCTTGTACGTCAATCAAAATTATGCAACTACAGGTTGGTGTATAAAAGTATTTATGAAAACATTACTAAATAAATGGGAAAGGAACTATTAATACTAAAACATTAAACAACTATAGTTCTATTGTTTGAACGCACTTCTAAACCAATGTAATCAAATATGATTATAATTATCATCAAAATCTCAACAATGAATCACAAATGGAACATAGTATTATTAGTGTGATTCGAAACCAAAACCAAACATATAACCACACGAATAACTCCTAAAATCAATCCACTCCAACCCGAACCTCATCAGAAGACTCCATAACCATCTTCGAATACTCTTGCCTCAGAAATCCACTAAATCCATCTTAATAACTACTGTTGATTTGCAGAAACCATTATTGACCATTAAGACAAGGAAACCAGTTGTAAAGAAACACGAAACTACTCGTATCCACTTAATAAGAATCAATAATCAAATTATAGTGATGGAATGAAAGTAATCAAACAAACAACAAGAAACGTAATGTTTGATGGATCAAAAAGAAGTTAAATCAATGTAACATGATCAAGTAAATTAGATTTTCTGGTACGTTAATCAAAATTATGCAACTACAGATTGGTGTATAAGAGTATTTACGAAAGCATTACTAAATAAATGGGGAAGGAACTATTTATACTAAAACATTAAACAACTATAACTCAATTGTTTGAACGCACTTCTAAACCAACGTAATCAAATATGATTATAATTGTCATCAAAATCTCAACAATGAATCACAATTGGAACATAGAATCATTAGTATAATTGGAAAGAAAAACCGAACATATAACGACACGAGTAACTCCTTAAATCAATCTACTCCTACCCGAAACTCATCAGAAGGTTCCATAACCATCTTCGAACACTCTTGCCTCAGAAATCCACTAAATCCATCTTAATAACTACTGTTGATCTGCAGAAACCATTATTGACCATTAAGACAAGGAAACCAGTTGTAAAGAAACACGAAACTACTCCTATCCACTTAATAAGACTCAATAATCAAATTACAGTGGTGGAATGAAATTAATCAAACAAACAACAAGAAACGTAATATTTGATGGATCAAAAAGAAGTTAAATCAATGTAACATGATCAAGTAAATAAGATTTTTCTTGTACGTCAATCAAAATTATGCAACTACAGGTTGGTGTATAAAAGTACTTATGAAAACATTACTAAATAAATGGGAAAGAAACTATTAATACTAAAACATTAAACAACTATAGTTCTATTGTTTGAACGCACTTCTAAAACAATGTAATCAAATATGATTATAATTATCATCAAAATCTCAACAATGAATCACAAATGGAACATAGTATTATTAGTGTGATTCGAAACCAAAACCAAACATATAACCTCACAAATAACTCCTAAAACAATCCACTCCGACCCGAACCTCATCAGAAGACTCCATAACCATCTTCGAATACTCTTGCCTCAGAAATCCACTAAATCCATCTTAATAACTACTGTTGATCTGCAGAAACCATTATTGACCATTAAGACAAGGAAACCAGTTGTAAAGAAACACGAAACTACTCGTATCCACTTAATAAGAATCAATAATCAAATTATAGTGATGGAATGAAAGTAATCAAACAAACAACAAGAAACGTAATGTTTGATGGATCAAAAAGAAGTTAAATCAATGTAACATGATCAAGTAAATTAGATTTTCTGGTACGTTAATCAAAATTATGCAACTACAGATTGGTGTATAAGAGTATTTACGAAAGCATTACTAAATAAATGGGGAAGGAACTATTTATACTAAAACATTAAACAACTATAACTCAATTGTTTGAACGCACTTCTAAACCAACGTAATCAAATATGATTATAATTGTCATCAAAATCTCAACAATGAATCACAATTGGAACATAGAATCATTAGTATAATTGGAAAGAAAAACCGAACATATAACGACACGAGTAACTCCTTAAATCAATCTACTCCTACCCGAAACTCATCAGAAGGTTCCATAACCATCTTCGAACACTCTTGCCTCAGAAATCCACTAAATCCATCTTAATAACTACTGTTGATCTGCAGAAACCATTATTGACCATTAAGACAAGGAAACCAGTTGTAAAGAAACACGAAACTACTCCTATCCACTTAATAAGACTCAATAATCAAATTACAGTGGTGGAATGAAATTAATCAAACAAACAACAAGAAACGTAATATTTGATGGATCAAAAAGAAGTTAAATCAATGTAACATGATCAAGTAAATAAGATTTTTCTTGTACGTCAATCAAAATTATGCAACTACAGGTTGGTGTATAAAAGTATTTATGAAAACATTACTAAATAAATGGGAAAGAAACTATTAATACTAAAACATTAAACAACTATAGTTCTATTGTTTGAACGCACTTCTAAAACAATGTAATCAAATATGATTATAATTATCATCAAAATCTCAACAATGAATCACAAATGGAACATAGTATTATTAGTGTGATTCGAAACCAAAACCAAACATATAACCTCACAAATAACTCCTAAAACCAATCCACTCCGACCCGAACCTCATCAGAAGACTCCATAACCATCTTCGAATACTCTTGCCTCAGAAATCCACTAAATCCATCTTAATAACTACTGTTGATCTGCAGAAACCATTATTGACCATTAAGACAAGGAAATCAGTTGTAAAGAAACACGAAACTACTCGTATCCACTTAATAAGAATCAATAATCAAATTATAGTGATGGAATGAAAGTAATCAAACAAACAACAAGAAACGTAATGTTTGATGGATCAAAAGAAGTTAAATCAATGTAACATGATCAAGTAAATTAGATTTTCTGGTACGTTAATCAAAATTATGCAACTACAGATTGGTGTATAAGAGTATTTACGAAAGCATTACTAAATAAATGGGGAAGGAACTATTTATACTAAAACATTAAACAACTATAACTCAATTGTTTGAACGCACTTCTAAACCAACGTAATCAAATATGATTATAATTGTCATCAAAATCTCAACAATGAATCACAATTGGAACATAGAATCATTTGTATAATTGGAAACAAAAACCGAACATATAACGACACGAGTAACTCCTTAAATCAATCTACTCCTACCCGAAACTCATCAGAAGGTTCCATAACCATCTTCGAACACTCTTGCCTCAGAAATCCACTAAATCCATCTTAATAACTACTGTTGATCTGCAGAAACCATTATTGACCATTAAGACAAGGAAACCAGTTGTAAAGAAACACGAAACTACTCCTATCCACTTAATAAGACTCAATAATCAAATTACAGTGGTGGAATGAAATTAATCAAACAAACAACAAGAAACGTAATGTTTGATGGATCAAAAAGAAGTTAAATCAATGTAACATGATCAAGTAAATAAGATTTTTCTTGTACGTCAATCAAAATTATGCAACTACAGGTTGGTGTATAAAAGTATTTATGAAAACATTACTAAATAAATGGGAAAGGAACTATTAATACTAAAACATTAAACAACTATAGTTCTATTGTTTGAACGCACTTCTAAACCAATGTAATCAAATATGATTATAATTATCATCAAAATCTCAACAATGAATCACAAATGGAACATAGTATTATTAGTGTGATTCGAAACCAAAACCAAACATATAACCACACGAATAACTCCTAAAATCAATCCACTCCAACCCGAACCTCATCAGAAGACTCCATAACCATCTTCGAATACTCTTGCCTCAGAAATCCACTAAATCCATCTTAATAACTACTGTTGATTTGCAGAAACCATTATTGACCATTAAGACAAGGAAACCAGTTGTAAAGAAACACGAAACTACTCGTATCCACTTAATAAGAATCAATAATCAAATTATAGTGATGGAATGAAAGTAATCAAACAAACAACAAGAAACGTAATGTTTGATGGATCAAAAAGAAGTTAAATCAATGTAACATGATCAAGTAAATTAGATTTTCTGGTACGTTAATCAAAATTATGCAACTACAGATTGGTGTATAAGAGTATTTACGAAAGCATTACTAAATAAATGGGGAAGGAACTATTTATACTAAAACATTAAACAACTATAACTCAATTGTTTGAACGCACTTCTAAACCAACGTAATCAAATATGATTATAATTGTCATCAAAATCTCAACAATGAATCACAATTGGAACATAGAATCATTAGTATAATTGGAAAGAAAAACCGAACATATAACGACACGAGTAACTCCTTAAATCAATCTACTCCTACCCGAAACTCATCAGAAGGTTCCATAACCATCTTCGAACACTCTTGCCTCAGAAATCCACTAAATCCATCTTAATAACTACTGTTGATCTGCAGAAACCATTATTGACCATTAAGACAAGGAAACCAGTTGTAAAGAAACACGAAACTACTCCTATCCACTTAATAAGACTCAATAATCAAATTACAGTGGTGGAATGAAATTAATCAAACAAACAACAAGAAACGTAATATTTGATGGATCAAAAAGAAGTTAAATCAATGTAACATGATCAAGTAAATAAGATTTTTCTTGTACGTCAATCAAAATTATGCAACTACAGGTTGGTGTATAAAAGTACTTATGAAAACATTACTAAATAAATGGGAAAGAAACTATTAATACTAAAACATTAAACAACTATAGTTCTATTGTTTGAACGCACTTCTAAAACAATGTAATCAAATATGATTATAATTATCATCAAAATCTCAACAATGAATCACAAATGGAACATAGTATTATTAGTGTGATTCGAAACCAAAACCAAACATATAACCTCACAAATAACTCCTAAAACCAATCCACTCCGACCCGAACCTCATCAGAAGACTCCATAACCATCTTCGAATACTCTTGCCTCAGAAATCCACTAAATCCATCTTAATAACTACTGTTGATCTGCAGAAACCATTATTGACCATTAAGACAAGGAAACCAGTTGTAAAGAAACACGAAACTACTCGTATCCACTTAATAAGAATCAATAATCAAATTATAGTGATGGAATGAAAGTAATCAAACAAACAACAAGAAACGTAATGTTTGATGGATCAAAAAGAAGTTAAATCAATGTAACATGATCAAGTAAATTAGATTTTCTGGTACGTTAATCAAAATTATGCAACTACAGATTGGTGTATAAGAGTATTTACGAAAGCATTACTAAATAAATGGGGAAGGAACTATTTATACTAAAACATTAAACAACTATAACTCAATTGTTTGAACGCACTTCTAAACCAACGTAATCAAATATGATTATAATTGTCATCAAAATCTCAACAATGAATCACAATTGGAACATAGAATCATTAGTATAATTGGAAAGAAAAACCGAACATATAACGACACGAGTAACTCCTTAAATCAATCTACTCCTACCCGAAACTCATCAGAAGGTTCCATAACCATCTTCGAACACTCTTGCCTCAGAAATCCACTAAATCCATCTTAATAACTACTGTTGATCTGCAGAAAAACCATTATTGACCATTAAGACAAGGAAACCAGTTGTAAAGAAACACGAAACTACTCCTATCCACTTAATAAGACTCAATAATCAAATTACAGTGGTGGAATGAAATTAATCAAACAAACAACAAGAAACGTAATATTTGATGGATCAAAAAGAAGTTAAATCAATGTAACATGATCAAGTAAATAAGATTTTTCTTGTACGTCAATCAAAATTATGCAACTACAGGTTGGTGTATAAAAGTATTTATGAAAACATTACTAAATAAATGGGAAAGAAACTATTAATACTAAAACATTAAACAACTATAGTTCTATTGTTTGAACGCACTTCTAAAACAATGTAATCAAATATGATTATAATTATCATCAAAATCTCAACAATGAATCACAAATGGAACATAGTATTATTAGTGTGATTCGAAACCAAAACCAAACATATAACCTCACAAATAACTCCTAAAACCAATCCACTCCGACCCGAACTCATCAGAAGACTCCATAACCATCTTCGAATACTCTTGCCTCAGAAATCCACTAAATCCATCTTAATAACTACTGTTGATCTGCAGAAACCATTATTGACCATTAAGACAAGGAAACCAGTTGTAAAGAAACACGAAACTACTCGTATCCACTTAATAAGAATCAATAATCAAATTATAGTGATGGAATGAAAGTAATCAAACAAACAACAAGAAACGTAATGTTTGATGGATCAAAAAGAAGTTAAATCAATGTAACATGATCAAGTAAATTAGATTTTCTGGTACGTTAATCAAAATTATGCAACTACAGATTGGTGTATAAGAGTATTTACGAAAGCATTACTAAATAAATGGGGAAGGAACTATTTATACTAAAACATTAAACAACTATAACTCAATTGTTTGAACGCACTTCTAAACCAACGTAATCAAATATGATTATAATTGTCATCAAAATCTCAACAATGAATCACAATTGGAACATAGAATCATTTGTATAATTGGAAACAAAAACCGAACATATAACGACACGAGTAACTCCTTAAATCAATCTACTCCTACCCGAAACTCATCAGAAGGTTCCATAACCATCTTCGAACACTCTTGCCTCAGAAATCCACTAAATCCATCTTAATAACTACTGTTGATCTGCAGAAACCATTATTGACCATTAAGACAAGGAAACCAGTTGTAAAGAAACACGAAACTACTCCTATCCACTTAATAAGACTCAATAATCAAATTACAGTGGTGGAATGAAATTAATCAAACAAACAACAAGAAACGTAATGTTTGATGGATCAAAAAGAAGTTAAATCAATGTAACATGATCAAGTAAATAAGATTTTTCTTGTACGTCAATCAAAATTATGCAACTACAGGTTGGTGTATAAAAGTATTTATGAAAACATTACTAAATAAATGGGAAAGAAACTATTAATACTAAAACATTAAACAACTATAGTTCTATTGTTTGAACGCACTTCTAAAACAATGTAATCAAATATGATTATAATTATCATCAAAATCTCAACAATGAATCACAAATGGAACATAGTATTATTAGTGTGATTCGAAACCAAAACCAAACATATAACCACACAAATAACTCCTAAAATCAATCCACTCCGACCCGAACCTCATCAGAAGACTCCATAACCATCTTCGAATACTCTTGCCTTAGAAATCCACTAAATCCATCTTAATAACTACTGTTGATCTGCAGAAACCATTATTGACCATTAAGACAAGGAAACCAGTTGTAAAGAAACACGAAACTACTCGTATCCACTTAATAAGAATCAATAATCAAATTATAGTGATGGAATGAAAGTAATCAAACAAACAACAAGAAACGTAATGTTTGATGGATCAAAAAGAAGTTAAATCAATGTAACATGATCAAGTAAATTAGATTTTCTGGTACGTTAATCAAAATTATGCAACTACAGATTGGTGTATAAGAGTATTTACGAAAGCATTACTAAATACATGGGAAAGGAACTATTTATACTAAAACATTAAACAACTATAACTCAATTGTTTGAACGCACTTCTAAACCAACGTAATCAATTATGATTATAATTGTCATCAAAATCTCAACAATGAATCACAATTGGAACATAGAATCATTAGTATAATTGGAAACAAAAACCGAACATATAACGACACGAGTATCTCCTTAAATCAATCTACTCCTACCCGAAACTCATCAGAAGGTTCCATAACCATCTTCGAACACTCTTGCCTCATAAATCCACTAAATCCATCTTAATAACTACTGTTGATCTACAAAAACCATTATTGACCATTAAGACAAGGAAACCAGTTGTAAAGAAACACGAAACTACTCGTATCCACTTAATAAGAATCAATAATAAAATTATAGTGATGGAATGAAAGTAATCAAACAAACAACAAGAAACGTAATGTTTGATGGATCAAATAGAAGTTAAATCAATGTAACATGATCAAGTAAATTAGATTTTCTGTTACGTCAATAAAAATTATGCAACTACAGATTGGTGTATAAGAGTATTTACGAAAGCATTACTAAATACACGGGAAAGGAACTATTTATACTAAAACATTAAACAACTATAATTCAAAAGTTTGAACGCACTTCTAAACCAACGTAATCAAATATGATTATAATTGTCATCAAAATCTCAACAATGAATTACAAATGGAACATAGAATCATTAGTGTGATTGGAAACAAAAACCGAACATATGACCACACGAGTAACTCCTAAAATCAATCCACTCCTACCCGAAACTCATCAGAAGGTTCCATAACCATCTTCGAACACTCTTGCCTCAGAAATCCACTAAATCCATCTTAATAACAACTGTTGATTTACAGAAACCATTATTGACCATTAAGACAAGGAAACCACTTGTAAAGAAACACGAAACTACTCGAATCCGCTTAATAAGAATCAATAATCAAGTTACAGTGGTGGAATGAAAGTAATCAGATAAACAACAAGAAACGTAACGTTTGATGGATCAAAAAGAAGTTAAATCAATGTAACATGATCAAGTGAATAAGATTTTCTTATACGTCAATCAAAATTATGCAACTACAGATTGGTGTATAAGAGTATTTACGAAAGCATTACTTAATAGATGGGAAAGAAACTATTTATACTAAAACAATAAACAACTATAGTTCTATTGTTTGAAAGAACTTCTAAACCATTGTAATCAAATTTGATTATAATTATCATCAAAATCTCAACAATGAATCACAAATGGAACATAGAATCTTTAGTGAGATTCGAAACCAAAACCGAACATATAACCACAAGACTAACTCTTAAAATCAATCCACTTCTACCCGAAACTCATCAGAAGACTCCATAACCATCTTTGAACACTTTTGCCTCCAAATTCCACTAAATCCAACTTAATAGAACCTGTTGATCTACATAAACCATTATTGACCATCAAGACAAGATAATCAGTTGTAAGAACCACGAAACTACTCGTATCCACTTAATAAGAATCAATAATCAAATTACAGTGGTGGAATGAAATTAATCAAACAAACAACAAGAAACGTAATGTTTGATGGATCAAAAAGAAGTTAAATCAATGTAACATGTTCAAGTAAATAAGATTTTTCTTGTATGTCAATCAAAATTATGCAACTATAGGTTGGTGTATAAAAGTATTTATGAAAACATTACTAAATAAATGGGAAAGGAACTATTAATACTAAAACATTAAACAACTATAGTTCTATTATTTGAACGCACTTCTAAACCAATGTAATTAAATATGATTATAATTATCATCAAAATCTCAACAATGAATCACAAATGGAACATAGTATTATTAGTGTGATTCGAAACCAAAACCAAACATATAACCACACGAATAACTCCTAAAATCAATCCACTCCGACCCGAACCTCATCAGAAGACTCCATAACCATCTTCGAATACTCTTGCCTCAGAAATCCACTAAATCCATCTTAATAACTACTGTTGATCTGCAGAAACCATTATTGACCATTAAGACAAGGAAACCAGTTGTAAAGAAACACGAAACTACTCGTATCCACTTAATAAGAATCAATAATCAAATTATAGTGATGGAATGAAAGTAATCAAACAAACAACAAGAAACGTAATGTTTGATGGATCAAAAAGAAGTTAAATCAATGTAACATGATCAAGTAAATAAGATTTTCTGGTACGTTAATCAAAATTATGCAACTACAGATTGGTGTATAAGAGTGTTTACGAAAGCATTACTAAATACATGGGAAAGGAACTATTTATACTAAAACATTAAACAACTATAACTCAATTGTTTGAACGCACTTCTAAACCAACGTAATCAAATATGATTATAATTGTCATCAAAATCTCAACAATGAATCACAATTGGAACATAGAATCATTAGTATAATTGGAAACAAAAACCGAACATATAACGACACGAGTAACTCCTTAAATCAATCTACTCCTACCCGAAACTCATCAGAAGGTTCCATAACCATCTTCGAACACTCTTGCCTCAGAAATCCACTAAATCCATCTTAATAACTACTGTTGATCTGCGTAAACCATTATTGACCATTAAGACAAGGAAACCAGTTGTAAAGAAACACGAAACTACTCGTATCCACTTAATAAGAATCAATAATAAAATTATAGTGATGGAATGAAAGTAATAAAACAAACAACAAGAAACGTAATGTTTGATGGATCAAATAGAAGTTAAATCAATGTAACATGATCAAGTAAATTAGATTTTCTGGTACGTCAATAAAAATTATGCAACTACAGATTGGTGTATAAGAGTATTTACGAAAGCATTACTAAATACATGGGAAAGGAACTATTTATACTAAAACATTAAACAACTATAATTCAAAAGTTTGAACGCACTTCTAAACCAACGTAATCAAATATGATTATAATTGTCATCAAAATCTCAACAATGAATTACAAATGGAACATAGAATCATTAGTGTGATTGGAAACAAAAACCGAACATATGACCACACGAGTAACTCCTAAAATAAATCCACTCCTACCCGAAACTCATCAGAAGGTTCCATAACCATCTTCGAACACTCTTGCCTCAGAATTCCACTAAATCCATCTTAATAACAACTGTTGATCTACAGAGACCATTATTGACCATTAAGACAAGGAAACCACTTGTAAAGAAACACGAAACTACTCGAATCCGCTTAATAAGAATCAATAATCAAATTACAGTGGTGGAATGAAAGTAATCAGATAAACAACAAGAAACGTAACGTTTGATGGATCAAAAAAAAGTTAAATCAATGTAACATGATCAAGTAAATAAGATTTTCTTATACGTCAATCAAAATTATGCAACTACACATTGGTGTATAAGAGTATTTACGAAAGCATTACTTAATAGATGGGAAAGAAACTATTTATACTAAAACAATAAACAACTATAGTTCTATTGTTTGAACGAACTTCTAAACCATTGTAATCAAATTTGATTATAATTATCATCAAAATCTCAACAATGAATCTCAAATGGAACATAGAATCTTTAGTGTGATTCGAAACCAAAACCGAACATATAACCACACGACTAACTCTTAAAATCAATCCACTTCTACCCGAAACTCATCAGAAGACTCCATAATCATCTTCGAACACTCTTGCCTCAGAATTCCACTAAATCCAACTTAATAGAACCTATTGATCTACATAAACCATTATTGACCATCAAGACAAGATAATCAGTTGTAAGAACCACGAAACTACTCGTATCCACTTAATAAGAATCAATAATCAAATTACAGTGGTGGAATGAAACTAATCAAACAAACAATAAGAAACGTAATGTTTGATGGATCAAAAAGAAGTTAAATCAATGTAACATGATCAAGTAAATAAGATTTTTCTTGTACGTCAATCAAAATTATGCAACTACAGGTTGGTGTATAAAAGTATTTATGAAAACATTACTAAATAAATGGGAAAGGAACTATTAATACTAAAACATTAAACAACTATAGTTCTATTGTTTGAACGCACTTCTAAACCAATGTAATTAAATATGATTATAATTATCATCAAAATCTCAACAATGAATCACAAATGGAACATAGTATTATTAGTGTGATTCGAAACCAAAACCAAACATATAACCACATGAATAACTCCTAAAATCAATCCACTCTGACCCGAACCTCATCAGAAGACTCCATAACCATCTTCGAATACTCTTGCCTCAGAAATCCACTAAATCCATCTTAATAACTACGGTTGATCTGCAGAAACCATTATTGACCATTAAGACAAGGAAACCAGTTGTAAAGAAACACGAAACTACTCGTATCCACTTAATAAGAATCAATAATCAAATTATAGTGATGGAATGAAAGTAATCAAACAAACAACAAGAAACGTAATGTTTGATGGATCAAAAAGAAGTTAAATCAATGTAACATGATCAAGTAAATTAGATTTTATTGTACGTTAATCAAAATTATGCAACTACAGATTGGTGTATAAGAGTATTTACGAAAGCATTACTAAATACATGGGAAAGGAACTATTTATACTAAAAGATTAAACAACTGTAACTCAATTGTTTGAACGCACATCTAAACCATCGTAATCAAATATGATTATAATTGTCATCAAAATCTCAACAATGAATCACAAATGGAACATAGAATCATTAGTATAATTGGAAACAAAAACCGAACATATAACCACACGAATAACTCCTAAAATCAATCCACTCCTACCCGAAACTCATTAGAAGAGTCCATAAACATCTTCGAACATTCTTGCCTCAGAAATCCACTAAATCCATCTTAGTAACAAATGTTGATCTACATAAACCATTATTAACCATTAAGACTAGGAAACCAGTTGTAAAGAAACACGAAACTACTCGTATCCACTTAATAAGAATCAATAATCAAATTACAGTGGTAGAATGAATGTAATTAGACGAACAACAAGAAACGTAATGTTTGACGGATCAAAAAGAAGTTAAACAATGTAACATAATCAACTACATAAGATTTTCTTGTACGTCAATCAAAATTATGCAATTACAGATTGGTGTATAAGCGTATTTACGAAAGCATTACTAAGTACATGTGAAAGGAACTATTTATACTAAAACATTAAACAACTATAGTTCTATTGTTTCAACACACTTCTAAACCAATGTAATCAAATATGATTATAATTATCATCAAAATATCAACAATGAATCACAAATGGAACATAGTATCATTAGTGTGATTCGAAACCAAAACCGAACATTTAACCAGACAAAAAACTCCTAAAATCAATCCACTCCTACCTGAAACTCATCAGAAGACTCCATAACCATATTCGAACACTCTTGCCTCAGAAATCCACTAAATCCATCTTAATAGCAACCGTTGATCTACAGAAACCATTATTGACCACTAAGAAAAGTAAACCAGTTGTAAAGAAACACGAAACTACTCGTATCCACTTAATAAGAATCAATAATCAAATTACAGAGGTGGAATGAAAGTAATCAGACGAAGAACAAGAAACGTAATGTTTGATGGATCAAAAAGAAGTTAAATCAATGTAGCTTGGTCAAATAAATAAGATTTTCTTGTACGTCAATCAAAATTATGCAACTACAGATTGATGTATAAAAGTATTTACGAAGCATAACTAAATACATGGGAAATGAAATATTTATACTAAAACATTAAACAACCATAGTTCAATAGTTTGAACGAACTTCTAAACCAATGTAATCAAATATGATTATAATTATCATCAAAATCTCAACAATGAATCACAAATGGATTATAGAATCATTAATGTGATTCGAAACCAAAACCGAACATATAACCACACGAATAACTCCTAAAATCAATCCCCTCCTACCCGAAACTCATCAGAAGAGTCAATAACCATCTTCGAACATTCTTGCCTCAGAAATCCACTAAATCCATCTTAATAGCAACCGTTGATCTACAGAAACCATTATTGACCACTAAGAAAAAGAAACCAGTTGTAAAGAAACACGAAACTACTCGTATCCACTTAATGAGAATCAATAATCAAATTACAGTGGTGGAATGAAAGTAATCAGACGAAGAACAAGAAACGTAATGTTTGATGGATCAAAAAGAAGTTAAATCAATGTAGCATGGTCAAGTAAATAAGATTTTCTTATACGTCAATCAAAATTATGCAACTACAGATTGATGTATAAAAGTATTTACGAAAGCATTACTAAATACATGGGAAATGAAATATTTATACTAAAACATTAAACAACAATAGTTCTATAGTTTGAACAAACTTCTAAACCAATGTAATCAAATATGATTATAATTATCATCAAAATCTCAACAATGAATCACAAATGGAACATAAAATCATTAATGTGATTCGAAACCAAATCTGAACATATAACCACACGAATAACTCCTAAAATCAATCCACTCCTACCCGAAACTCATTAGAAGACTCCATAACCATCTTCGAACATTCTTGCATCAGAAATCCACTAAATCCATCTTAATAACAACCGTTGATCTACACAAACCATTATTGACCATTAAGAAAAGGAAACCAATTGTAAAGAAACACGAAACTACTCGTATCCACTTAATAAGAATCAATAATCAAATTACAGTGGTGGAATGAAAGTAATCTGACGAAGAACAAGAAACGTAATGTTTGATGGATCAAAAAGAAGTTAAATCAATGTAGCATGATCAAGTAAATAAGATTTTTTTGTACGTCAATCAAAATTATGCAACGACAGATTAATGTACAAAAGTATTTACGAAAGCATTACGAAATACATGGGAAATGAAATATTTATACTAAAACAATAATCAACCATAGTTCTATAGTTTGAACGAACTTCTAAACCAATGTAATCAAATATGATTATAATTATCATCAAAATCTTAAAAATGAATCACAAATGGATTATAGAATCATTAGTGTGATTCGAAACCAAAACCGAACATATAACCACACGAATAACTCCTAAAATCAATCCCCTCCTACCCGAAACTCATCAGAAGAGTCCATAACCATCTTCGAACATTCTTGCCTCAGAAATCCACTAAATCCATCTTAATAAAAATTGTTGATCTACATAAACCATTATTAACCATTAAGACTAGGAAACCTGTTGTAAAGAAACACGAAACTACTCGTATCCACTTAATAAGAATCAATAATCAAATTACAGTGGTAGAACGAATGTAATCAGACGAACAACACGAAACGTAATGTTTGACGAATCAAAAAGAAGTTAAAACAATGTAACATAATCAACTAAATAAGATTTTCTTGTACGTCAATCAAAATTATGCAATTACAGATTTGTGTATAAGAGTATTTACGAAATCATTACTAAATACATGAGAAATGAACTATTTATACTAAAACATTAAACAACTATAGTTCTATTGTTAGAACACACTTCTAAACCAATGTAATCAAATATGATTATAATTATCATCAAAATATCAACAATGAATCACAAATGGAACATAGTATCATTAGTGTGATTCGAAACCAAAACCGAACATATAACCAGAAGAATAACTCCAAAAATCAATCCACTCCTACCCGAAACTCATCAGAAGACTCCATAACCATATTCGAACACTCTTGGCTCAGAAATCCACTAAATCCATCTTAATAGCAACCGTTGATCTACAGAAACCATTATTGACCACTAAGAAAAGCAAACCAGTTGTAAAGAAACACGAGACTACTCGTATCCACTTAATAAGAATGAATAATCAAATTACAGTGGTGGAATGAAAGTAATCAGACGAAGAACAAGAAACGTAATGTTTGATGGATCAAAAACAAGTTAAATCAATGTTGCATGATCAAGTAAATAAGAATTTCTTCTACGTCAATCAAAATTATGCAACTACAGATTGATGCATAAAATTATTTACGAAAGCATTACTAAATACATGGGAAATGAAATATTTATACTAAAACATTAAACAACCATAGTTCTATAGTTTGAACGAACTTCTAAACCAATGTAATCAAATATGATTATAATTATCATCAAAATCTCAACAATGAATCACAAATGGAACATAGAATCATTAGTGTGATTCAAAACCAAATCTGAACATATAACCACACGAATAACTCCTAAAATCAATCCACTCCTACCCGAAACTCATCAGAAGACTCCATAACCATCTTCGAACATTCTTGCCTTAGAAATCCACTAAATCCATCTTAATAACAACCGTTGATCTACACAAACCATTATTGACCATTAAGAAAAGGAAACCAGTTGTAAAGAAACACGAACCTACTCGTATCCACTTAATAAGAATCAATAATCAAATTACAGTGGTGGAATGAAAGTAATCTGACGAAGAACAAGAAACGTAATGTTTGATGGATCAAAAAGAAGTTAAATCAATGTAGCATGATCAAGTAAATAAGATTTTCTTGTATGTCAATCAAAATTATGCAACGACAGAGTAATGTATAAAAGTATTTACGAAAGCATTACGAAATACATGGGAATGAAATATTTATACTAAAACATTAAACAACCATAGTTCTATAGTTTGAACGAACTTCTAAACCAATGTAATCAAATATGATTATAATTATCATCAAAATCTCAAAAATGAATCACAAATGGATTATAGAATCATTAGTGTGATTCGAAACCAAAACCAAACATATAACCACACGAATAACTCCTAAAATCAATCCCCTCCTACCCGAAACTCATCAGAAGAGTCCATAACCATCTTCGAACATTCTTGCCTCAGAAATCCACTAAATCCATCTTAATAAAAATTGTTGATCTACATAAACCATTATTAACCATTAAGACTAGGAAACTAGTTGTAAAGAAACACGAAACTACTCGTATCCACTTAATAAGAATCAATAATCAAATTACAGTGGTAGAACGAATGTAATCAGACGAACAACACGAAACGTAATGTTTGACGAATCAAAAAGAAGTTAAAACAATGTAACCTAATCAACTAAATAAGATTTTCTTGTACGTCAATCAAAATTATGCAATTACAGATTTGTGTATAAGAGTATTTACGAAATCATTACTAAATACATGAGAAAGGAACTATTTATACTAAAACATTAAACAACTATAGTTCTATTATTTGAACACACTTCTAAACCAATGTAATCAAATATGATTATAATTATCATCAAAATATCAACAATGAATCACAAATGGAACATAGTATCATTAGTGTGATTCAAAACCAAAACCGAACATATAACCAGAAGAATAACTCCAAAAATCAATCCACTCCTACCCGAAACTCATCAGAAGACTCCATAACCATATTCGAACACTCTTGGCTCAGAAATCCACTAAATCCATCTTAATAGCAACCGTTGATCTACAGAAACCATTATTGACCACTAAGAAAAGCAAAACCAGTTGTAAAGAAACACGAGACTACTCGTATCCACTTAATAAGAATGAATAATCAAATTACAGTGGTGGAATGAAAGTAATCAGACGAAGAACAAGAAACGTAATGTTTGATGGATCAAAAACAAGTTAAATCAATGTTGCACGATCAAGTAAATAAGAATTTCTTCTACGTCAATCAAAATTATGCAACTACAGATTGATGCATAAAATTATTTACGAAAGCATTACTAAATACATGGGAAATGAAATATTTATACTAAAACATTAAACAACCATAGTTCTATAGTTTGAACGAACTTCTAAACCAATGTAATCAAATATGATTATAATTATCATCAAAAACTCAACAATGAATCACAAATGGAACATAGAATCATTAGTGTGATTCAAAACCAAATCTGAACATATAACAACACGAATAACTCCTAAAATCAATCCACTCCTACCCGAAACTCATCAGAAGACTCCATAACCATCTTCAAACATTCTTGCCTCAGAAATCCACTAAATCCATCTTAATAGCAACCGTTGATCTACAGAAACCATTATTGACCACTAAGAAAAGCAAAACCAGTTGTAAAGAAACACGAAACTACTCGTATCCACTTAATAAGAATGAATAATCAAATTACAGTGGTGGAATGAAAGTAATCAGACAAAGAACAAGAAACGTAATGTTTGATGGATCAAAAAGAAGTTAAATCAATGTAGCATTATCAAGTAAATAAGATTTTCTTGAACGTCAATCAAAATTATGCAACTACAGATTAATGTATAAAAGTATTTACGAAAGCATTACGATATACATGGGAAATGAAATATTTATACTAAAACATTAAACAACCATAGTTCTATAGTTTGAACAAACTTCTAAACCAATGTAATCAAATATGATTATAATTGTCATCAAAATCTCAACAATGAATCACAAATGGAATATAGAATCATTAGTGTGATTCGAAACCAAAACCGAACATATAACCACACGAATAACTCCTAAAATCAATCCCCTCCTACCCGTAACTCATCAGTAGAGTCCATAACCATCTTCGAACATTCTTGCCTCAGAACTCCACTAAATCCATCTTAATAAAAATTGTTGATCTACATAAACCATTATTAACCATTAAGACTAGGAAACCAGTTGTAAACAAACACGAAACTACTCGTATCCACTTAATAAGAATCAATAATCAAATTACAGTGGTAGAACGAATGTAATCAGACGAACAACACGAAACGTAATGTTTGACGAATCAAAAAGAAGTTAAAACAATGTAACATAATCAACTAAATAAGATTTTCTTTTACGTCAATCAAAATTATACAATTACAGATTTGTGTATAAGAGTATTTACGAAATCATTACTAAATACATGAGAAAGGAACTATTTATACTAAAACATTAAACAACTATAGTTCTATTGTTTGAACACACTTCTAAACCAATGTAATCAAATATGATTATAATTATCATCAAAATATCAACAATGAATCACAAATGGAACATAGTATCATTAGTGTGATTCGAAACAAAAACCGAACATATAACCAGACGAATAACTCCAAAAATCAATCCACTCCTACCCGAAACTCATCAGAAGACTCCATAACCATATTCGAACACTCTTGCCTCAGAAATCCACTAAATCCATCTTAAAAGCAACCGTTGATCTACAGAAACCATTATTGACCACTAAAAAAAGCAAAACCAGTTGTAAAGAAACACGAAACTACTCGTATCCACTTAATAAGAATGAATAATCAAATTACAGTGGTGGAATGAAAGTAATCAGACAAAGAACAAGAAACGTAATGTTTGATGGATCAAAAAGAAGTTAAATCAATGTAGCATTATCAAGTAAATAAGATTTTCTTGAACGTCAATCAAAATTATGCAACTACGGATTAATGTATAAAAGTATTTACGAAAGCATTACGAAATACATGGGAAATGAAATATTTATACTAAAACATTAAACAACCATAGTTCTATAGTTTGAACAAACTTCTAAACCAATGTAATCAAATATGATTATAATTATCATCAAAATCTCAACAATGAATCACAAATGGAATATAGAATCATTAGTGTGATTCGAAACCAAAACCGAACATATAACCACACGAATAACTCCTAAAATCAATCCCCTCCTACCCGAAACTCATCAGAAGACTCCATAACCATCTTCGAACATTCTTGCCTCAGAAATCCACTAAATCCATCTTAATAACAACCGTTGATCTGCACAAACCATTATTGACCATTAAGAAAAGGAAACCAGTTGTAAAGAAACACGAAACTACTCGTATCAACTTAATAAGAATCAATAATCAAATTACAGTGGTGGAATTAAAGTAATCAGACGAAGAACAAGAAACGTAATGTTTGATGGATCAAAAAGAAGTTAAATCAATGTAGCATTATCAAGTAAATAAGATTTTCTTGAACGTCAATCAAAATTATGCAACTACAGATTAATGTATAAAAGTATTTACGAAAGAATTACTAAATACATGGGAATTGAAATATTTATACTAAAAACATTAATCAACCATAGTTCTATAGTTTGAACAAACTTCTAAACAATGTATTCAAATATGATTATAATTATCATCAAAATCTCAACAACGAATCACAAATGGATTATAGAATCATTAGTGTGATTAGAAACCAAAACCGAACATATTACCACACGAATAGCTCCTAAAATCAATTCCCTCCTACACGAAACTCATCAGAAGACTCCATAACCATATTCGAACACTCTTGCCTCAGAAATCCACTAAATCCATCTTAATAGCAACCGTTGATCTACAGAAAACATTATTGACCACTAAGAAAAGCAAAACCAGTTGTAAAGAAACACGAAACTACTCGTATCCACTTAATAAGAATGAATAATCAAATTACAGTGGTGGAATGAAAGTAATCAGACGAAGAACAAGAAACGTAATGTTTGATGGATCAAAAACAAGTTAAATCAATGTTGCATGATCAAGTAAATAAGAATTTCTTATACGTCAATCAAAATTATGCAACTACAGATTGATGCATAAAATTATTTACGAAAGCATTACTAAATACATGGGAAATGAAATATTTATAGTAAAACATTAAACAACCATAGTTCTATAGTTTGAACGAACTTCTAAACCAATGTAATCAAATATGATTATAATTATCATCAAAATCTCAACAATGAATCACAAATGGAACATAGAATCATTAGTGTGATTCAAAACCAAATCTGAACATATAACCACACGAATAACTCCTAAAATCAATCCACTCCTACCCGAAACTCATCAGAAGACTCCATAACCATCTTCAAACATTCTTGCATCAGAAATCCACTAAATCCATCTTAATAACAACCGTTGATTTACACAAACCATTATTGACCATTAAGAAAAGGAAACCAGTTGTAAAGAAACACGAAACTACTCGTATCCACTTAATAAGAATCAATAATCAAATTACAGTGGTGGAATGAAAGTAATCAGACGAAGAACAAGAAATGTAATGTTTGATGGATCAAAAAGAAGTTAAATCAATGTAGCATTATCAAGTAAATAAGATTTTCTTGAATGTCAATCAAAATTATGCAACTACAGATTAATGTATAAAAGTATTTACGAAAGCATTACGAAATACATGGGAAATGAAATATTTATACTAAAACATTAAACAACCATAGTTCTATAG
The DNA here is from genome assembly GCA_025506415.1 of Flaveria robusta. Classification (NCBI taxonomy): domain Eukaryota; kingdom Viridiplantae; phylum Streptophyta; class Magnoliopsida; order Asterales; family Asteraceae; genus Flaveria; species Flaveria robusta. Next base: position 34,233,202 of record CM046469.1, on the reverse strand, counting down.
TTTGAACGAACTTCTAAACCAATGTAATCAAATATGATTATAATTATCATCAAAATCTCAACAATGAATCACAAATGGATTATAGAATCATTAGTGTGATTCGAAATCAAAACCGAACATATAACCACACGAATAACTCCTAAAATCAATCCCCTCCTGCCCGAAACTCATCAGAAGAGTCCATAACCATCTTCGAACATTCTTGCCTCAGAAATCCACTAAATCCATCTTAATAAAAATTGTTGATCTACATAAACCATTATTAACCATTAAGACTAGGAAAACGAGTTGTAAAGAAACACGAAACTACTCGTATCCACTTAATAAAAATCAATAATCAAATTACAGTCGTAGAACGAATGTAATCAGACGAACAACATGAAACGTAATGTTTGACGAATCAAAAAGAAGTTAAAACAATGTAACATAATCAACTAAATAAGATTTTCTTGTACATCAATCAAAATTATGCAATTACAGATTTGTGTATAAGAGTATTTACGAAATCATTACTAAATACATGAGAAAGGAACTATTTATACTAAAATATTAAACAACTATAGTTCTATTGTTTGAACACACTTCTAAACCAATGTAATCAAATATGATTATAATTATCAACAAAATATCAACAATGAATCACAAATGGAACATAGTATCATTAGTGTGATTCGAAACCAAAACCGAACATATAACCAGACGAATAAGTCCAAAAATCAATCCACTCCTACCCGAAACTCATCAGAAGACTCCATAACCATATTCGAACACTCTTGGCTCAGAAATCCACTAAATCCATCTTAATAGCAACCGTTGATCTACAGAAACCATTATTGACCACTAAGAAAAGCAAAACCAGTTGTAAAGAAACACGAAACTACTCGTATCCACTTAATAAGAATTAATAATCAAATTACAGTGGTGGAATGAAAGTAATCAGACAAAGAACAAGAAACGTAATGTTTGATAGATCAAAAAGAAGTTAAATCAATGTAGCATTATCAAGTAAATAAGATTTTCTTGAACGTCAATCAAAATTATGCAACTACAGATTAATGTATTAAAGTATTTACGAAAGCATTACGAAATACATGGGAAATGAAATATTTATACTAAAACATTAAACAACCATAGTTCTATAGTTTGAACAAACTTCTAAACCAATGTAATCAAATATGATTATAATTATCATCAAAATCTCAGCAATGAATCACAAATTGAATATAGAATCATTAGTGTGATTCGAAACCAAAACCGAACATATAACCACACGAATAACTCCTAAAATCAATCCCTTCCTACCCGAAACTCATCAGAAGACTCCATAACCATCTTCGAACATTCTTGCCTCAGAAATCCACTAAATCCATCTTAATAACAACCGTTGATCTACACAAACCATTATTGACCATTAAGAAAAGGAAACCAGTTGTAAAGAAACTACTCATATCCACGTAATAAGAATCAATAATCAAATTACAGTGGTGGAATGAAAGTAATCAGACGAAGAACAAGAAACGTAATGTTTGATGGATCAAAAAGAAATTAAATCAATGTAGCATGATCAAGCAAATAAGATTTTCTTGTACGTCAATCAAAATTATGCAACTACAGATTAATGTATAAAAGTATTTACAAAAGCATTACTAAATACATGGGAAATGAAATATTTATACTAAAACATTAAACAACCATAGTTCTATAGTTTGAACGAACTTCTAAACCAATGTAATCAAATATGATTATAATTATCATCAAAATCTCAATAATGAATCACAAATGGAACATAGAATCATTAGTGTGATTCGAAACCAAAACCGAACATATAACCACACGAATAACTCCTAAAATCAATCCCCTCCTACCCGAAACTCATCAGAAGAGTCCATAACCATCTTCGAACATTCTTGCCTCAGAAATCCACTAAATCCATCTTAATAACAATTGTTGATCTACATAAACCATTATTAACCATTAAGACTAGGAAACCAGTTGTAAAGAAACACGAAACTACTCGTATCCACTTAATAAGAATCAATAATCAAATTACAGTGGTAGAATGAATGTAATCAGATGAACAACACGAAACGTAATGTTTGACGGATAAAAAAGAAGTTAAAACAATGTAACATAATCAACTAAATAAGATTTTCTTGTATGTCAATCAAAATTATGCAACTACAGATTGGTGTATAAGAGTATTTACGAAAGCATTACTTAATACATGGGACATGAAATATTTATACTAAACCATTAAACAACTATAGTTTTATTGTTTGAACACACTTCTAAACTAATATAATCAAATATGATTATAATTATCATCAAAATATCAACAATGAATCACAAATGGAACATAGTATCATTAGTGTGATTCGAAACCAAAACCGAACAGATAACCACACGAATAACTCCTAAAATCAATCCAGTCCTACCCGAAACTCATCAGAAGACTCCATAACCATCTTCGAACACTCTTGCCTCAGAAATCCACTAAATCCATCTTAATAACAACCGTTGATCTACACAAACCATTATTGACCATTAAGAAAAGGAAACAAGTAGTAAAGAAACACGAAACTACTCGTATCCACTTAATAAGAATCAATAATTAAATTACAGTGGTGGAATGAAAGTAATCAGATGAAGAACAAGAAACGTAATGTTTGATGGATCAAAAACAAGTTAAATCAATGTTGCATGATCAAGTAAATAAGATTTTCTTGTACGTCAATCAAAATTATGCAACTACAGATTGATGTATAAAAGTATTTACGAAAGCATTACTAAATACATGAGAAATGAAATATTTATACTAAAACATTAAACAACCATAGTTCTATAGTTTGAACGAACTTCCAAACCAATGTAATCAAATATGATTATAATTATCATCAAAATCTCAATAATGAATCACAAATGAAACATAGAATCATTAGTGTGATTCGAAACCAAAACGGAACATATAACCACACGATAACTACTACTAAAATCAATCCCTCCTACCCGAAACTCATCAGAAGAGTCCATAACCATCTTCGAACATTCTTTCCTTAGAAATCCACTAAATCCATCTTAATAACAATTGTTGATCTACATAAACCATTATTAACCATTAAGACTAGGAAAACAGTTGTAAAGAAAGAGGAAACTACTCGTATATACTTAATAAGAATCAATAATCAAATTACAGTGGTAGAATGAATGTAATTAGACGAACAACAAGAAACGTAATGTTTGACGGATCAAAAAGAAGTTAAAACAATGTAAAATAATCAACTAAATAAGATTTTCTTGTACGTCAATCAAAATTATGCAATTACAGATTGGTGTGTATAAGAATATTTATGAAAGCATTACTAAATACATGGGAAAGGAACTATTTATACTAAAACATTAAACAACTATAGTTCTATTGTTTGAACACACTTCTAAACCAATGTAATCAAATATGATTATAATTATCATCAAAATATCAACAATGAATCACAAATGGAACATAGTATCATTAGTGTGATTCGAAACCAAAACCGAACAGATAACCACACGAATAACTCCTAAAATCAATCCAGTCCTACCCGAAACTCATCAGAAGACTCCATAACCATCTTCGAACACTCTTGCCTCAGAAATCCACTAAATCCATCTTAATAACAACTGTTGATCTCCACAAACCATTATTGACCATTAAGAAAAGGAAACAAGTTGTAAAGAAACACGAAACTACTCGTATCCACTTAATAAGAATCAATAATCAAATTACAGTGGTGGAATGAAAGTAATCAGACGAAGAACAAGAAACGTAATGTTTGATGGATCAAAAAGAAGTTAAATCATTGTAGCATGGTCAAGTAAATAAGATTTTCTTGTACGTCAATCAAAATTATGCAACTACAGATTGATGTATAAAAGTATTTACGAAAGCATTACTAAATACATAGGAAATGAAATATTTATACTGAAACATTAAACAATCATAGTTCTATAGTTTGAACGAACTTTTAAACCAATGTAATAAAATATGATTATAATTATCATCAAAATCTCAACAATAAATCACAAATGGAACATAGAATCATTAGTGTGATTCAAAACCAAATCTGAACATATAACCACACGAATAACTCCTAAAATCAATCCACTCCTACCCGAAACTCATCAGAAGAGTCCATAACCATCTTCGAACATTCTTGCCTCAGAAATCCACTAAATCCATCTTAATAACAATTGTTGATCTACATAAACCATTATTAACCATTAAGACTAGGAAACAGTTGTAAAGAATCACGAAACTACTCGTATCCACTTAATAAGAATCAATAATCAAATTACAGTGGTAGAATGAATGTAATCAGACGAACAACACGAAACGTAATGTTTGACGGATCAAAAAGAAGTTAAAACAATGTAACATAATCAACTAAATAAGATTTTCTTGTACGTCAATCAAAATTATGCAACTACAGATTGGTGTATAAGAGTATTTACGAAAGCATTACTAAATACATGGGAAATGAAATATTTATACTAAAACATTAAACAACTATAGTTCTATTGTTTGAACACACTTCTAAACCAACGTAATCAAATATGATTATAATTATCATCAAAATATCAGCAATGAATCACAAATGGAACATAGTATCATTAGTGTGATTCTAAACCAAAACCGAACATATAACCACACGAATAACTCCTAAAATCAATCCACTCCTACCCGACACTCATCAGAAGACTCCATAACCATCTTCGAACATTCTTGCCTCAGAAATCCACTAAATCCATCTTAATAACAACCGTTGATCTACACAAACCATTATTGACCATTAAGAAAAGGAAACCAGTTGTAAAGAAACTACTCATATCCACTTAATAAGAATCAATAATCAAATTACAGTGGTGGAATGAAAGTAATCAGACGAAGAACAAGAAACGTAATGTTTGATGGATCAAAAAGAAATTAAATCAATGTAGCATGATCAAGTAAATAAGATTTTCTTGTACGTCAATCAAAATTATGCAACTACAGATTAATGTATAAAAGTATTTACAAAAGCATTACTAAATACATGGGAAATGAAATATTTATACTAAAACATTAAACAACCATAGTTCTATAGTTTGAACGAACTTCTAAACCAATGTAATCAAATATGATTATAATTATCATCAAAATCTCAATAATGAATCACAAATGGAACATAGAATCATTAGTGTGATTCGAAACCAAAACCGAACATATAACCACACGAATAACTCCTAGAATCAATCCCCTCCTACCCGAAACTCATCAGAAGAGTCCATAACCATCTTCGAACATTCTTGCCTCAGAAATCCATTAAATCCATCTTAATAACAATTGTTGATCTACACAAACCATTATTAACCATTAAGACTAGGAAACCAGTTGTAAAGAAACACGAAACTACTCGTATCCACTTAATAAGAATCAATAATCAAATTACAGTGGTAGAATGAATGTAATCAGACGAACAACACGAAACGTAATGTTTGACGGATCAAAAAGAAGTTAAAACAATGTAACATAATCAACTAAATAAGATTTTCTTGTATGTCAATCAAAGTTATGCAACTACAGATTGGTGTATAAGAGTATTTACGAAAGCATTACTTAATACATGGGACATGAAATATTTATACTAAACCATTAAACAACTATAGTTTTATTGTTTGAACACACTTCTAAACCAATATAATCAAATATGATTATAATTATCATCAAAATATCAGCAATGAATCACAAATGGAACATAGTATCATTAGTGTGATTCGAAACCAAAACCGAACAGATAACCACACGAATAACTCCTAAAATCAATCCAGTCCTACCCGAAACTCATCAGAAGACTCCATAACCATCTTCGAACACTCTTGCCTCAGAAATCCACTAAATCCATCTTAATAACAACTGTTGATCTCCACAAACCATTATTGACCATTAAGAAAAGGAAACAAGTTGTAAAGAAACACGAAACTACTCGTATCCACTTAATAAGAATCAATAATCAAATTACAGTGGTGGAATGAAAGTAATCAGATGAAGAACAAGAAATGTAATGTTTGATGGATCAAAAACAAGTTAAATCAATGTTGCATGATCTAGTAAATAAGATTTTCTTGTACGTCAATCAAAATTGTGCAACTACAGATTGATGTATAAAAGTATTTACGAAAGCATTACTAAATACGTAGGAAATGAAATATTTATCCTGAAACATTAAACAACCATAGTTCTATAGTTTGAACGAACTTTTAAACCAATGTAATCAAATATGATTATAATTATCATCAAAATATCAACAATGAATCACAAATGGAACATAGTATCATTAGTGTGATTCGAAATCAAAACTGAACTTATAACCAGACGAATAACTCCTAAAATCAATCCACTCCTACCCGAAACTCATCAGAAGACTCCATAACCATATTCGAACACTCTTGCCTCAGAAATCCACTAAATCCATCTTAATAGCAACCGTTGATCTACAGAAAACATTATTGACCACTAAGAAAAGCAAAACCAGTTGTAAAGAAACACGAAACTACTCGTATCCACTTAATAAGAATGAATAATCAAATTATAATGGTCGAATGAAAGTAATCAGATGAAGAACAAGAAACGTAATGTATGATGGATCAAAAAGAAGTGAAATCATTGTAGCATGGTCAAGTAAATAAGATTTTCTTGTACGTCAATCAAAATTATGCAACTAAAGATTGATGTATAAAAGTATTTACGAAAGCATTACTAAATACATAGGAAATGAAATATTTATACTGAAACATTAAACAACCATAGTTCTATAGTTTGAACGAACTTTTAAACCAATGTAATCAAATATGATTATAATTATCATCAAAATCTCAACAATGAATCACAAATGGAACATAGAATCATTAGTGTGATTCAAAACCAAATCTGAACATATAACCACACGAATAACTCCTAAAATCAATCCACTCCTACCCGAAACTCATCAGAAGAGTCCATAACCATCTTCGAACATTCTTGCCTCAGAAATCCACTAAATCCATCTTAATAACAATTGTTGATCTACATAAATCATTATTAACCATTAAGACTAGGAAACCAGTGGTAAAGAATCACGAAACTACTCGTATCCACTTAATAAGAATCAATAATCAAATTACAGTGGTAGAATGAATGTAATCAGACGAACAACACAAAAGGTAATGTTTGACGGATCAAAAAGAAGTTAAAACATTGTAACATAATCAACTAAATAAGATTTTCTTGTACGTCAATCAAAATTATGCAACTACAGATTGGTGTATAAGAGTATTTACGAAAGCATTACTAAATACATGGGAAATGAAATATTTATACTAAAACATTAAACAACTATAGTTCTATTGTTTGAACACACTTCTAAACCAACGTAATCAAATATGATTATAATTATCATCAAAATATCAGCAATGAATCACAAATGGAACATAGTACCATTAGTGTGATTCTAAACCAAAACCGAACATATAACCACACGAATAACTCCTAAAATCAATCCACTCCTACCCGACACTCATCAGAAGACTCCATAACCATCTTCGAACATTCTTGCCTCAGAAATCCACTAAATCCATCTTAATAACAACCGTTGATCTACACAAACCATTATTGACCATTAAGAAAAGGAAACCAGTTGTAAAGAAACTACTCATATCCACTTAATAAGAATCAATAATCAAATTACAGTGGTGGAATGAAAGTAATCAGACGAAGAACAAGAAACGTAATGTTTGATGGATCAAAAAGAAATTAAATCAATGTAGCATGATCAAGTAAATAAGATTTTCTTGTACGTCAATCAAAATTATGCAACTACAGATTAATGTATAAAAGTATTTACAAAAGCATTACTAAATACATGGGAAATGAAATATTTATACTAAAACATTAAACAACCATAGTTCTATAGTTTGAACGAACTTCTAAACCAATGTAATCAAATATGATTATAATTATCATCAAAATCTCAATAATGAATCACAAATGGAACATAGAATCATTAGTGTGATTCGAAGCCAAAACCAAACATATAACCACACGAATAACTCCTAAAATCAATCCCCTCCTACCCGAAACTCATCAGAAGAGTCCATAACCATCTTCGAACATTCTTGCCTCAGAAATCCACTAAATCCATCTTAATAACAATTGTTGATCTACATAAACCATTATTAACCATTAAGAATAGGAAACCAGTTGTAAAGAAACACGAAACTACTCGTATCCACTTAATAAGAATCAATAATCAAATTACAGTGGTAGAATGAATGTAATCAGACGAACAACACGAAACGTAATGTTTGACGGATCAAAAAGAAGTTAAAACAATGTAACATAATCAACTAAATCAGATTTTCTTGTATGTCAATCAAAATTATGCAACTACAGATTGGTGTATAAGAGTATTTACGAAAGCATTACTTAATACATGGGACATGAAATATTTATGCTAAACCATTAAACAACTATAGTTTTATTGTTTGAACACACTTCTAAACCAATATAATCAAATATGACTATAATTATCATCAAAATATCAGCAATGAATCACAAATGAAACATAGTATCATTAGTGTGATTCGAAACCAAAACCGAACAGATAACCACACGAATAACTCCTAAAATCAATCCTGTCCTACCCGAAACTCATGAGAAGACTCCATAACCATCTTCGAACACTCTTGCCTCAGAAATCCACTAAATCCATCTTAATAACAACCGTTGATCTACACAAACCATTATTGACCATTAAGAAAAGGAAACAAGTTGTAAAGAAACACGAAACTACTTGTATCCACTTAATAAGAATCAATAATCAAATTACAGTGGTGGAATGAAAGTAATCAGACGAAGAACAAGAAACGTAATGTTTGATGGATCAAAAACAAGTTAAATCAATGTTGCATGATCAAGTAAATAAGATTTTCTTGTACGTCAATCAAAATTATGCAACTACAGATTGATGTATAAAAGTATTTATGAAAGCATTACTAAATACATGGGAAATGAAATATTTATACTAAAACATTAAAAAACCATAGTTCTATAATTTGAACGAACTTCCAAACCAATGTAATCAAATATGATTATAATTATCATCAAAATCTCAACAATGAATCACAAATGAAACATAGAATCATTAGTGTGATTCGAAACCAAAACGGAACATATAACCACACGAATAACTCCTAAAATCAATCCACTCCTACCCGAAACTCATCAGAAGAGTCCATAACCATCTTCGAACATTCTTGCCTCAGAAATCCACTAAATCCATCTTAATAACAATTGTTGATCTACATAAATCATTATTAACCATTAAGACTAGGAAACCAGTGGTAAAGAATCACGAAACTACTCGTATCCACTTAATAAGAATCAATAATCAAATTACAGTGGTAGAATGAATGTAATCAGACGAACAACACAAAAGGTAATGTTTGACGGATCAAAAGAAGTTAAAACATTGTAACATAATCAACTAAATAAGATTTTCTTGTACGTCAATCAAAATTATGCAACTACAGATTGGTGTATAAGAGTATTTACGAAAGCATTACTAAATACATGGGAAATGAAATATTTATACTAAAACATTAAACAACTATAGTTCTATTGTTTGAACACACTTCTAAACCAACGTAATCAAATATGATTATAATTATCATCAAAATATCAGCAATGAATCACAAATGGAACATAGTACCATTAGTGTGATTCTAAACCAAAACCGAACATATAACCACACGAATAACTCCTAAAATCAATCCACTCCTACCCGACACTCATCAGAAGACTCCATAACCATCTTCGAACATTCTTGCCTCAGAAATCCACTAAATCCATCTTAATAACAACCGTTGATCTACACAAACCATTATTGACCATTAAGAAAAGGAAACCAGTTGTAAAGAAACTACTCATATCCACTTAATAAGAATCAATAATCAAATTACAGTGGTGGAATGAAAGTAATCAGACGAAGAACAAGAAACGTAATGTTTGATGGATCAAAAAGAAATTAAATCAATGTAGCATGATCAAGTAAATAAGATTTTCTTGTACGTCAATCAAAATTATGCAACTACAGATTAATGTATAAAAGTATTTACAAAAGCATTACTAAATACATGGGAAATGAAATATTTATACTAAAACATTAAACAACCATAGTTCTATAGTTTGAACGAACTTCTAAACCAATGTAATCAAATATGATTATAATTATCATCAAAATCTCAATAATGAATCACAAATGGAACATAGAATCATTAGTGTGATTCGAAGCCAAAACCAAACATATAACCACACGAATAACTCCTAAAATCAATCCCCTCCTACCCGAAACTCATCAGAAGAGTCCATAACCATCTTCGAACATTCTTGCCTCAGAAATCCACTAAATCCATCTTAATAACAATTGTTGATCTACATAAACCATTATTAACCATTAAGAATAGGAAACCAGTTGTAAAGAAACACGAAACTACTCGTATCCACTTAATAAGAATCAATAATCAAATTACAGTGGTAGAATGAATGTAATCAGACGAACAACACGAAACGTAATGTTTGACGGATCAAAAAGAAGTTAAAACAATGTAACATAATCAACTAAATCAGATTTTCTTGTATGTCAATCAAAATTATGCAACTACAGATTGGTGTATAAGAGTATTTACGAAAGCATTACTTAATACATGGGACATGAAATATTTATGCTAAACCATTAAACAACTATAGTTTTATTGTTTGAACACACTTCTAAACCAATATAATCAAATATGACTATAATTATCATCAAAATATCAGCAATGAATCACAAATGAAACATAGTATCATTAGTGTGATTCGAAACCAAAACCGAACAGATAACCACACGAATAACTCCTAAAATCAATCCTGTCCTACCCGAAACTCATGAGAAGACTCCATAACCATCTTCGAACACTCTTGCCTCAGAAATCCACTAAATCCATCTTAATAACAACCGTTGATCTACACAAACCATTATTGACCATTAAGAAAAGGAAACAAGTTGTAAAGAAACACGAAACTACTTGTATCTACTTAATAAGAATCAATAATCAAATTACAGTGGTGGAATGAAAGTAATCAGACGAAGAACAAGAAACGTAATGTTTGATGGATCAAAAACAAGTTAAATCAATGTTGCATGATCAAGTAAATAAGATTTTCTTGTACGTCAATCAAAATTATGCAACTACAGATTGATGTATAAAAGTATTTATGAAAGCATTACTAAATACATGGGAAATGAAATATTTATACTAAAACATTAAAAAACCATAGTTCTATAATTTGAACGAACTTCCAAACCAATGTAATCAAATATGATTATAATTATCATCAAAATCTCAACAATGAATCACAAATGAAACATAGAATCATTAGTGTGATTCGAAACCAAAACGGAACATATAACCACACGAATAACTCCTAAAATCAATCCACTCCTACCCGAAACTCATCAGAAGAGTCCATAACCATCTTCGAACATTCTTTCCTCAGAAATCCACTAAATTCATCTTAATAACAATTGTTGATCTACATAAACCATTATTAACCATTAAGACTAGGAAAACAGTTGTAAAGAAAGAGGAAACTACTCGTATATACTTAATAAGAATCAATAATCGAATTACAGTGGTAGAACGAATGTAATTAGACGAACAACAAGAAACGTAATGTTTGACGGATCAAAAAGAAGTTAAAACAATGTAAAATAATCAACTAAATAAGATTTTCTTGTACGTCAATCAAAATTATGCAATTACAGATTGGTGTATAAGAGTATTTACGAAAGCATTACTAAATACATGGGAAATGAAATATTTATACTAAAACATTAAACAACTATAGTTCTATTGTTTGAACACACTTCTAAACCAACGTAATCAAATATGATTATAATTATCATCAAAATATCAGTAATGATTCACAAATGGAACATAGTATCATTAGTGTGATTCTAAACCAAAACCGAACATATAACCACACGAATAACTCCTAAAATCAATCCACTCCTACCCGACACTCATCAGAAGACTCCATAACCATCTTCGAACATTCTTGCCTCAGAAATCCACTAAATCCATCTTAATAACAACCGTTGATCTACACAAACCATTATTGACCATTAAGAAAAGGAAACCAGTTGTAAAGAAACTACTCATATCCACTTAATAAGAATCAATAATCAAATTACAGTGGTGGAATGAAAGTAATCAGACGAAGAACAAGAAACGTAATGTTTGATGGATCAAAAAGAAATTAAATCAATGTAGCATGATCAAGTAAATAAGATTTTCTTGTACGTCAATCAAAATTATGCAACTACAAATTAATGTATAAAAGTATTTACAAAAGCATTACTAAATACATGGGAAATGAAATATTTATACTAAAACATTAAACAACCATAGTTCTATAGTTTGAACGAACTTCTAAACCAATGTAATCAAATATGATTATAATTATCATCAAAATCTCAATAATGAATCACAAATGGAACATAGAATCATTAGTGTGATTCGAAGCCAAAACCGAACATATAACCACACGAATAACTCCTAAAATCAATCCCCTCCTACCCGAAACTCATCAGAAGAGTCCATAACCATCTTCGAACATTCTTGCCTCAGAAATCCACTAAATCCATCTTAATAACAATTGTTGATCTACATAAACCATTATTAACCATTAAGACTAGGAAACCAGTTGTAAAGAAACACGAAACTACTCGTATCCACTTAATAAGAATCAATAATCAAATTACAGTGGTAGAATGAATGTAATCAGACGAACAACACGAAACGCAATGTTTGACGGATCAAAAAGAAGTTAAAGCAATGCAACATAATCAACTAAATCAGATTTTCTTGTATGTCAATCAAAATTATGCAACTACAGATTGGTGTATAAGAGTATTTACGAAAGCATTACTTAATACATGGGACATGAAATATTTATACTAAACCATTAAACAACTATAGTTTTATTGTTTGAACACACTTCTAAACCAATATAATCAAATATGACTATAATTATCATCAAAATATCAGCAATGAATCACAAATGAAACATAGTATCAGTAGTGTGATTCGAAACCAAAACCGAACAGATAACCACACGAATAACTCCTAAAATCAATCCAGTCCTACCCGAAACTCATCAGAAGACTCCATAACCATCTTCGAACACTCTTGCCTCAGAAATCCACTAAATCCATCTTAATAACAACCGTTGATCTACACAAACCATTATTGACCATTAAGAAAAGGAAACAAGTTGTAAAGAAACACGAAACTACTTGTATCCACTTAATAAGAATCAATAATCAAATTACAGTGGTGGAATGAAAGTAATCAGTCGAAGAACAAGAAACGTAATGTTTGATGGATCAAAAACAAGTTAAATCAATGTTGCATGATCAAGTAAATAAGATTTTCTTGTACGTCAATCAAAATTATGCAACTACAGATTGATGTATAAAAGTAATTACGAAAGCATTACTAAATACATGGGAAATGAAATATTTATACTAAAACATTAAACAACCATAGTTCTATAGTTTGAACGAACTTCCAAACCAATGTAATCAAATATGATTATAATTATCATCAAAATCTCAACAATGAATCACAAATGAAACATAGAATCATTAGTGTGATTCGAAACCAAAACGGAACATATAACCACACGAATAACTCCTAAAATCAATCCACTCCTACCCGAAACTCATCAGAAGAGTCCATAACCATCTTCGAACATTCTTTCCTCAGAAATCCACTAAATCCATCTTAATAACAATTGTTGATCTACATAAACCATTATTAACCATTAAGACTAGGAAAACAGTTGTAAAGAAAGAGGAAACTACTCGTATATACTTAATAAGAATCAATAATCAAATTACAGTGGTAGAGTGAATGTAATTAGACGAACAACAAGAAACGTAATGTTTGACGGATCAAAAAGAAGTTAAAACAATGTAAAATAATCAACTAAATAAGATTTTCTTGTACGTCAATCAAAATTATGCAATTACAGATTGGTGTATAAGAGTATTTACGAAAGCATTACTAAATACATGGGAAAGGAACTATTTATACTAAAACATTAAACAACTATAGTTCTATTGTTTGAACACACTTCTAAACCAATGTAATCAAATACGATTATAATTATCATCAAAATATCAACAATGAATCTCAAATGGAACATAGTATCATTAGTGTGATTCGAAATCAAAACCGAACATATAACCAGACGAATAACTCCTAAAATCAATCCACTCCTAACCGAAACTCATCACATGACTCCATAACCATATTCGAACACTCTTGCCTCAGAAATCCACTAAATCTATCTTAATAACAACCGTTGATCTACAGAAACCATTATTGACCATTAAGAAAAGGAAACCAGTTGTAAAGAAACACGAAACTACTCATATCCACTTAATAAGAATCAATAATCAAATTACAGTGGTGGAATGAAAGTAAACAGACGAAGAACAAGAAACGTAATGTTTCATGGATCAAAAAGAAGTTAAATCAATGTAGCATGATCAAGTAAATAAGATTTTCTTGTACCTCAATCAAAATTATACAATTACAGATTGGTGTATAAGAGTATTTACGAAATGATTACTAAATACATGGGAAAGGAACTATTTATACAAAAACATTAAACAACTATAGTTCTATTGTTTGAACACACTTCTAAACCAATGTAATCAAATATGATTATAATTATCATCAAAATATCAACAATGATCACAAATGGAACATAGTATCATTAGTGTGATTCGAAATCAAAACCGAATATATAACGAGACGAATAACTCCTAAAATCAATCCACTCCTAACCGAAACTCATCACACGACTCCATAACCATATTCGAACACTCTTGCCTCAGAAATCCACTAAATCTATCTTAATAACAACCGTTGATCTACAGAAACCATTATTGACCATTAAGAAAAGGAAACCAGTTGTAAAGAAACACGAAACTACTCCTATCCACTTAATAAGAATCAATAATCAAATTACAGTGGTGGAATGAAAGTAATCAGACGAAGAACAAGAAACGTAATGTTTGATGGATCAAAAACAAGTTAAATCAATGTTGCATGATCAAGTAAATAAGATTTTCTTGTACGTCAATCAAAATTATGCAACTACAGATTGATGTATAAAAGTATTTACGAAAGCATTACTAAATACATGGGAAATGAAATATTTATACTAAAACATTAAGCAACCATAGTTCTATAGTTTGAATGAACTTCCAAACCAATGTAATCAAATATGATTATAATTATCATCAAAATCTCAAGAATGAATCACAAATGAAACATAGAATCATTAGTGTGATTTGAAACCAAAACGGAACATATAACCACACGAATAACTCCTAAAATCAATCCGCTCCTACCCGAAACACATCAGAAGACTCCATAACCATCTTCGAACACTCTTGCCTCAGAAATCCACTAAATCCATCTTAATAACAATTATTGATCTATATAAACCATTATTAACCATTAAGACTAGGAAACCAGTTGTAAAGAAACAAGAAACTACTCGTATCTACTTAATAAGAATCAATAATCAAATTACAGTGGTAAAATGAATGTAATCAGACGAACAACAAGAAATGTAATGTTTGATGGATCAAAAAGAAGTTAAAACAATGTAACGTAAACAAATAAATAAGATTTTCTTGTACGTCAATCAAAATTATGCAATTACAGATTGGTGTATAAGAGTATTTATGAAAGCATTACTAAATTCATGGGAAAGTAACTATTTATACTAAAACATTAAACAACTATAGTTCTATTGTTTGAACACACTTCTAAACCAATGTAATCAAATATGATTATAATTATCATCAAAATATCAACAATAAATCACAAATGGAACATAGTATCATTAGTGTGATTCGAAATCAAAACCGAACATATAACCAGACGAATAACTCCTAAAATCAATCCACTCCTACCCGAAACTCATCGGAAGACTCCATAACCATATTCGAACATTCTTGCCTCAGAAATCCACTAAATCCATCTTAATAACAACCGTTGATCTACAGAAACCATTATTGACCATTAAGAAAAGGAAACCAGTTGTAAAGAAACACGAAACTACTCGTATCCACTTAATAAGAATCAATAATCAAATTACAGTGGTGGAATGAAAGTAATCAGACGAAGAACAAGAAACGTAATGTTTGATGGATCAAAAAGAAGTTAAATCAATGTAGCATGATCAAGTAAATAAGATTTTCTTGTACGTCAATCAAAATTATGCAACTACAGATTGATGTATAAAAGTATTTACGAAAGCATTACTAAATACATGGGAAATGAAATATTTATACTAAAACATTAAACAACCATAGTTCTATAGTTTGAACGAACTTCTAAACCAATGTAATCAAATATGATTATAATTATCATCAAAATCTCAACAATGAATCACAAATGGAACATAGAATCATTAGTGTGATTCGAAACCAAAACCGAACATATAACCACACGAATAACTCCTTAAATCAATCAACTCCTACCCGAAACTCATCAGAAGAGTCCATAACCATCTTTGAACATTCTTTCCTCAAAAATCCACTAAATCCATCTTAATAACAATTGTTGATCTACATAAACCATTATTAACCATTAAGACTAGGAAACCAGTTGTAAAGAAACACGAAACTACTCGTATCTACTTAATAAGTGAAATACCTAATAACAAACAAGTCAATCTAAAACTAACAAATGATAATATAAATAATAATTAAAACAACCGTGATAATTATAAAATTTTAAAGTCACTTAAATAATTAAATCAAGTCACCTTATCTCTTATAATTCGTTTAACTTTTAAAATTGAAATTGAATTTAATCCTTATCTCTTCAACAAGTTTCCATAATTAAAGGAATCAATTCCTCCATTAAAATGGCCGAAACTAATGAAATCTTCACATATTTCACCGCTTTCTTGAATCTCTGCTTTCATCCTTGCGGTCACGCAAATCCGGTAAACCAACAAGCTGTCATTCGTCTTCCCTACGTTGTGAGCCGCCGCCATCGACTTGTAGCTGCAAAGGTTAACGCCGCTGAAACACCATGGCAACTTTGTCGACCTCTTTTAACTCTCGCGGAACACCGACGCTGCGTTGTGACGGGTAATGATCCTTCTTTCAAACCAATGTACCGTCATATCCATTAGTTTGCATTCGATATATCCTTTTCGGTTTCTTAACTCGATAATACAACAAATAACACTCTTGAATGCTAAACCATTAAAGGCCCTGAAGAGTTTCTGTTGATTGGTGACCATCATTGTCGAGTGTCTAACCCTCAACATAATCGAACGACTTAGTGCCCGAAGGTCTCCGGTGACTATTGCGATCAAGAGTTCTACTTGACATAAGGTATCATCAATCTCTCTTAAATTATTATGGTACATCAAGAAAAGGATATATGAATATATGAATAAAATATAAGATGTTGTGATCCTAGTGTAAAAGACGAAGGTAAAAACATAATTCTTTAACCATTGTGATGCAAACATAAACACTATAAGTAATCCAAATATAGATGCACGAAACAGAGTAAATTGATATTTACTAAATTCATGTAGATTCTTTTGTAAATTAAATCCATGCACATGATGACTCTGTAGTGGGCCATGTTTAGAAACAAGCATGACTTGGTTAATTTTTAAACTTAAGCATTATATATTATTTATAATTTTGGATAGCTTCTAATATGACAAAATAGAAAACGTGATTGTCTTTTATATAAAGGGTAAATTGGATATTTTTCTTTGTGGTGGGAGTCATGAATAAATATTAATATAATAACTTATAATATGTGTAAATCGATTTGTGTTTCAATACATAACTTAATTATTATTATTATTATTAGTAATAATTATCATTTTATATAATGAAATTAAAGCTTTGCAATATTAGAAGCGTCTCAATAACGTCGTAGTAGTACACTCATGATGTATAAACTTAACATACAAACTAATGAAACAAACCAACACATGAAATCACAACCCGAATCTAATATAGATGTGTACGTATGTAGGTTCTTTCGATCGTTTGGAAGGAAATTAGCTCTCAATATATAGATATAATAACTATTGCATAAGGTACGGATTCCGACCCTTCCTCTCTAGTAGCATGAATACCTCTCGTTTGTGTCCTCTTTATTTGAATTCGTGACTTGACATGCGATCATTGAAATCTATATTATTGTTATAACTTTTGAACCGTATAGTTGACGTCGTTTGCATGCGATAGAATTAAATTACTTTGTACTCATTGTCGCATGCTCTATATATTGTTGATTATTAGTTATGGTTAGTGATATTTCTCAAGGGTTACAAGCCTTAATGTAACTTATTGTGTTGTGTTGACTTGATTGTATTGAATTATTGACCTCCGTACCCGAGCACATCCACCTATGGGGACATAGGGCGTCATTGTGGCACAAGTGACGTGCTCTATCTGTGGCAGAGCGATTAGACCACAGCGTCTCTACATTATTATTGTGTGCTAGGTTGTTGCACATATTGATTAGTGTTAAAGGAGGCGCATGGATCGATCCTAGGGTATCATTATTATTGTTTATTGTTGAGATGGTTAGGTGTGTGTGCCCACATTCCTATCTCATATATTGGTGCATTAGAATTGCAGCTTGTGTACATATTGTTAAGTGTTATTGTCATCGGCTCATATGGGTATTCCTTTTAGATGATCATTATTACTTGATTTTCTACTTGATCATCTTATTGCTATATTTATTGATCATTGTATTGCTATTGTTTACTTCCGTTACTAAGCATTCTTTGGCTTAGCCGTGTTTTCTTTTGTGGTTTTCTCTTATGTTTATAGCAGGTACTCAATGGGCTCAAGGGAACGAGTGAAGAGAGAGATAACTCAAGAAGTTAGGATTAGAACATTTGAATGAATAAGAATTAGTATTATTTTTAATTTTTGAGACTTTATTTAATTTATTTGGACCTATGTAAAGATTTGAATATTTCTTAGTACTTAAATTCTATGGTTCATGAAACTCTGATTACTGTTTGTGTGACAAGTCAGCCTACTCGGGGTAGGAGTGTTACAGTTATGGTATCAGAGCTTAGGCTCTTTCCTGTAGAAAACTTAAACTAAATAATTAAGACACGTGAGGATTGGGTAGACGTCGGGTTAGGTTCGATGTATATGATATGTCTATGGTCTAATCCATTTTGTTCTGATTAATTTGATATGTTTCATTCTAGATGCCTCCCCGTCATGCTTCATGAAATTCTAGCGGATCGAATGGACCTGATCCTGACCTTGTCGGTGCTTTGACTCAAGCACTTACTGCTATACTACCGACTCTGATCGACGCTGTACGAAATCCAAACGAGAATCCGAATCCGAACCCTAATCCGAATCCAAACCCTAATCCAATTCCAAATGCAAACCCAAACCCAAATCCAAACCCTGATCCAAACCTGAATCCAAACCCGACTGGGGCAGATGTTTGGCTAGTGTGGTTTCAAAAGCAGAAACCGCAATCATTCACTAAGGCGGCTACACCTGCAGTGGCCAAAGATTGGATAGCTCACATTGAGAAGATTTTCATCGTGCTTAGAGTCGATCAACAATATAGAGCAGGTTTAGCTGCTTATAAGTTGGAGGAAGATGCTCAAGTGTGGTGGGAGAATGTTGTAGCTGAAAGAGGAGGTGACCAGTTCGTTGAGACTTGGAATGATTTCCGTGCCATATTCTTTGACAAGTATTTTACAAATATGGATAAAGCAGCGTATAGACAGGAATATGATAACATACGACAACGAAAGGATGCATCACTTACTGATTTTACAGACCAATTTTATTGACTGTTGGGATTTCTAGGTGCTTCTGCTGACCACCTGAGGAACGGGCTGAAAAGTATCAATGGGCGGTATGTGATCGGATTCGTAAGGCTATTATTCACTCTACTTTCAATAATGTTGAGGAAGCAGTCAGGGCTGCAAAGAGAGTAGATCTAAAGAGAAAGGAATTCTTAGAAAAACTTAAGGATAATAGGAAGCGGAATAGAGATGGGACTCGTATTCAGGGTAGCGGTGAGTCATCTCAAGGGCCTGACCGAAATGGAAATGATCATCAGAAAAATCAAGGATCAGGGAAGAATGGTAAACCGTGGCATGGTAAGACCCGAAATCAAGGCCAGATGATACCCTATCAGCAACCAGTTACAGCTCAGCCGGTGAATCAAAAAGGCAATACTTCTAAACATCCGATGTATACTCATTGTGGAAAGCACCATCCTGGAATTTGTCGTCGACTTACAGGAGCTTGCCTTGGTTGTGGAGATATGGGGCATAAAGTTAGTCAATGCCCAAAGGCAAGGAACCGACCGAAGAATGATGCTAAGGGAGCTAATGCGCCACCCAAGACCGAAGGTCGAGTATTCGCACTAACTACCGGGGAAGCTGCTAATGCTCCAGGTACATTTTCCTGTACTATCTCATTTCTAATAATCATGATCTACTTTCATTGATTCTAGTTTTACTATTGTTAGTATCTCATTATTTATCGATACATAGGTATGGTTTGTGGTATACTTCATTATGGTGACTATGATATTTCTGTATTGTTTGATACTGGCTCTACACACTCCATAGTATCTCATCTATTCACAAAGCGCCTTATGACCATGCCTACTACTTTAGAGCATACATTGGTGATTACTACTCCTGTTGGAGAATCGATTGTTATTTCTCAAGTGTACCAAAACTGTCCTATTCAGATCGAATCAATCGTTAGAGAGGCTGACCTATTTCCTATGCACATGGGTGATTTTGATATTATTCTCGGCATGGATTGGTTAACACGACACCGGGTCACCATAGAGTGTCAAACTCGTCGTGTGCTATTTGGCGATCCTATGAATCCTGATTTAGTCTCTCAAAATCATCTCTGCTCTTAAAGGTCAAAAGCTTATATCCCATCGATGCGAGGGATTCTTAGCTGCTATCAAAGATACCTTAGTGGATACTCCCCGTATTGAAGACTTCCCTATTGTTCGAGAATTCTCTGGTGTTTTTCCTGAAGAACTACCAGGGTTACCACCTGAGCGTGAAGTGGAGTTTACTATTGATTTAATTCCCGGGGCGGAACCTATTTCTAAGGCACCTTATCGGATGGCCCCGGTAGAGTTAAAGGAATTAAAAGAACAACTGCAGGAACTATTACAACTCGGATTCATTAGACCAAGTGTCTCACCATGGGGAGCACCGGTATTATTCGTGAAGAAGAAAGATGGTAGTATGCGTTTATGCATTGACTACCGAGAGCTTAATAAGATTACTATCCGAAACCGCTATCCGTTACCACGTATTGATGACCTCTTCGATCAACTACAAAGGGCAAAGTTTTTCTCTAAGATCGACCTCAGATCAGGATACCATCAATTGAAGATCCGAGATCAAGATGTTCCTAAGACAGCGTTTCGCACCCGTTACGGTCATTACGAGTTTCTAGTCATGCCTTTTGGCTTGACTAATGCCCCAGCTGTCTTTATGGACCTTATGAATAGAGTGTTCCACGAGTATTTGGACCGCTTTGTAATTGTTTTTATCGATGACATCTTGGTCTTCTCTAAAAGTAAAGAGGAGCATGAAGACCACCTTCGCATAATTTTGGAGACCTTACGTCAAAAGAAGTTATATGCTAATTTTCTAAGTGTGACTTTTGGCTTGAACAAGTGGCATTTCTAGGCCATGTTGTATCAGCTAAAGGTATCACTATGGATCCGGCAAAGGTTGAAGCTATTACTAAATGGCCTCGACCGACATCCGTCACTGAATTTCGTAGTTTTCTTGGTTTAGCGGGCTATTACCGAAGTTTTGTGGAAGGCTTCTCTCGTGTGGCATTGCCTCTAACTCAGCTTATGAAAAAGGGTGCAAAGTTTACTTGGAACGAGGGTAGAGAAAAGAGTTTTGAGGAACTGAAGAAAAGACTAGTATCTGCCCCTATCCTTACTTTACCTTCGGGTTCTGGCAGATACCAAATTTATAGTGATGCATCGAAGAAGGGACTTGGTTGTGTTCTTATGCAGCATGGTAAAGTTATTGCCTATGCTTCACGACAGCTTAAACTGTATGAGGTAAACTACCCAACACATGACCTAGAGCTTGCTGCTGTGGTATTTGCATTGAAGATTTGGAGACATTATTTGTATGGAGAGACGTGTGACATCTTCACTGATCATAAGAGCCTTAAGTCTATTTTCACTCAAAAAGAAGTCAAAATGAGGCAGAGAAGATGGTTAGAACTACTCAAGGATTACGATGCCAACATCCAGTACCATCCGGGGAAGGCGAATGTCGTGGCAGATGCTCTCAGCCGAAAGAGTGCGGGTGGAGTAGCATGTCTTCAAATCCAACCCAGATTATCTTAGATCTTGATAGAATGGAAGTTGGGTTACAATTTTGTGAGTCTAACGGTTATCTAGCCAAGATGAGGATAGAATCTGATCTTATTACACGGATCAAGGAAGCCTAGAATCAAGATGCAGAACTATGGGCAATATTACAAAACTTAAAGATAGGGAAGCAATCTGAGTTTTGAGTTGATGAACAAGGAGTTATCTGGTGTAAGAATAGATTATGTGTGCTAGATGATTCAAACCTTCGTGAGTCTTTACTAGTAGAGGCACACAGTTCACCTTTCTCTATTCACCCGGGAGCCACTAAGATGTATAGAGATCTAAGGCAGACCTATTGGTGGAGTGGTATGAAAGAAGATGTAGCTAAGTATGTGAGTCATTGTTTAACTTGCCAACAAGTAAAGATTGAGCATCAGAGAGCTAGTGGGTTGTTGCAGCCATTAGACATTCCCGTGTGGAAATGGGATGATATTTCTATGGACTTTGTTATAGGGCTACCCAAAACATTCAAGAAGAACGACACCATTTGGGTCGTAGTGGATAGACTCACGAAGTCGGCTCATTTTTTGCCCATTCAGCAGGGTTACTCAGTTAACAAATTATCAGAGGTATTTCTACAGGATATCAATCGACTCCATGGCACACCATCGTCTATTGTATGTGATAGAGATCCACGTTTCACGTCACGCTTTTGGAAGGGTTTCCAAAATGCTTGGGGAACAAAGTTAAGATTTAGTACCGCCTTCCATCCGCAAACTGACGGGCAGTCTGAACGCACTATTCAGACATTAGAGGATATGCTTAGAGCATGTGCACTCGAATGGACGGGCAATTGGGATGAGTACTTATGCTTAGTTGAGTTCGCATATAATAACAGTTGGCAAGCTAGTATTGATATGGCCCCGTTTGAGCTTTTATATGGTCGAAAGTGTAGAGCACTAGTATGCTGGAATGAGGTTGGAGAGAAGATAATTGAAGGACCAGAATCGGTTAGAATTACTAATGATAAAGTTGCCATTGCTAGAGAGAAGTTGAAAAAAGCTCAAACTAGACAAAAGAGTTACGCCGATCAACACCGACGAGCTTTGGAATTTAAAGTTGGAGATCATGTGTTTCTCAAAGCGTCACCTTGTCGCGGCGTACGTTGATTTGGAATTAAAGGGAAGTTAAGTCCACGTTTTATTGGTCCGTTTGAGATTCTTGAAAGGGTTGGAGAAGTCTCATATCGTTTAGCATTGCCGCCACAACTCTCTCATGTTCATAACGTTTTTCATGTATCCTAGTTGAGGGGATACAACTATCATCCGTTGCACGTTATTAGTTACCCTCTTCACATGATTCAAGAAGATCTTTATTATGAAGAAGAACCTGAGGCTATTATTGATCGTCAAGAACGAGTTATGAGGCGCAAGTCAATACCGTTTGTTAAAATTTTATGGAAAAATCATTCAGAGCGTGAAGCGACGTGGGAGACGGAATAAACGATTCGTTCACAATACCCTTACCTATTCGAGAACTAAGAGTATGTTCTCTAAACTTACTTGTTTATAATTACTCTATTCGTCTGTTGTGCTCATAGAAAATAATTTGTTGCATTGCATCGAATGTTAAGAGGATTGACGCTACGTTCAACTTAGAATTTCGAGGACGAAATTAATTTCAGAGGGGTAGAGTTGAAATACCTAATAACAAACAAGTCAATCTTAAACTAACAAATGATAATATAAATAATAATTAAAACAACCTTAATAATTATAAAATTTTAAACTCCCTTAAATAATTAAATCAAGTCACCTTATCTCTTATAATTCGTTTAACTTTTAAAATTGAAATTGAATTTAATCCGTATCTCTTCAACAAGTTTCCATAATTAAAGGAATCAATTCCACCATTAAAATGGCCGAAACTAATAAAATCTTCACAAATTTCAAAGCTTTCTTGAATCTCTGCTTTCATCCTTGCGGTCACGCAAATCCGGTAAACCAACAAGCTGACATTCGTCTTCCCTGCGTTGTGAGCCGCCGCCATCGACTTGTAGCTGCAAAGGTTAACGCCGCTGAAACACCATAGCAACTTTGTCGACCTCTTTTAACTCTCGCGGAACACCGACGCTGCGTTGTGACGGGTAACGATCCTTCTTTCAAACCAATGTACCGTAATATCCATTAGTTTGCATTCGATATATCCTTTTTGGTTTCTTAACTCGATAATACAACCAATAACACTCTTGAATGCTAAACCGTTAAAGGCCCCGAAGAGTTTCCGTTGATTGGTGACCATCATTGTCGAGTGTCTAACCCTCAACATAATCGAACGACTTAGTGCCCGAAGGTCTCCGGTGACTCTTGCGATCAAGAGTTCTACTTGACATAAGGTATCATCAATCTCTCTTAAATTATTATAGTACATCAAGAAAATGATATATGAATATATGAAGAAAATATAAGATGTTGTGATCCTAGTGTAAAAGACGAAGGTAAAAACATAATTCTTTAACCATTGTGATGCAAACATAAACACTATAAGTAATCCAAATATAGATGCACGAAACAGAGTACATTGATATTTACTAAATTCTTGTAGATTCTTTTGTAAATTAAATCCATGCACATGATGACTCTGTAGTGGGCCATGTTTAGAAACAAGCATGACTTGGTTAATTTTTAAACTTAAGCATTATATATTATTTATAATTTTGGATAGCTTCTTATATGAGAAAATAGAAAACGTGATTGTCTTTTATATTAAGGGTAAATTGGATATTTTTCTTTGTGGTGGGAGTCATGAATAAATATTAATATAATAACTTATAATATGTGTAAATCGATTTGTGTTTCAATACATAACTTAATTATTATTATTATTATTAGTAATATTATCATTTTATATAATGAAATTAAAGCTTTGCAATATTAGAAGCGTCTCAATAACGTCGTAGTAGTACACTCGTGATGTATAAACTTAACATACAAACTAATGAAACAAACCAACACATGAAATCACAACCCGAATCTAATATAGACGTGTACGTATGTAGGTTCTTTCGATCGTTTGGAAGGAAATTAGCTCTCAATATATAGATATAATAACTATTGCATAAGGTACGGATTCCGACCCTTCCTCTCTAGTAGCATGAATACCTCTCGTTTGTGACCTCTTTATTTGAATTCGTGACTTGACATGCGATCATTGAAATCTATAATATTGTTATAACTATTGAACCGTATAGTTGACGTCGTTTGCATGCAATAGAATTAAATTACTTTGTACTCATTGTCGCATGCTCTACATATTGTTGATTATTAGTTACGGTTAGTGATATTTCTCAACGGTTATAAGCCTTAATGTAACTTATTGTGTTGTGTTGGCCTGATTGTATTGAATTATTGACCTCCGTACCCGAGCACATCCACCTATGGGGACATAGGGCGTCATTGTGGCACAAGTGACGTGCTCTATCTGTGGCAGAGCGATTAGACCACAGCGTCTCTACATTATTATTGTGTGCTAGGTTGTTGCACATATTGATTAGTGTTAAAGGAGGCGTATGGATCGATCATAGGATATCATTATTATTGTTTATTGTTGAGATGGTTAGATGTGTGTGCCCACATTCCTATCTCATATATTGGGGCATTAGAACTGCAGTTAGTGTACATATTGTTAAGTGTTATTATCATCGGCTCATATGGGTATTCCTTTTAGATGATCATTATTACTTGATTTTCTACTTGATCATCTTATTGCTAAAGTTATTGATCATTGTATTGCTATTGTTTACTTCCTTTACTGAGCATTCTTTGGCCCAGCCGTGTTTTCTTTTGTGGTTTTCTCCTATGTTTATAGCTGGTACTAAAGGGGCTCAATGGAACGAGTGAAGAGAGAGATAACTCAAGAAGTTCGGATTAGAACATTTGAATTAATAAGAATTAGTATTATTTTAATTTTGGAGACTTTATTTAATTTATTTGGACCTATGTAAAGATTTGAATATTTCTTAGTATTTAAATTCTATGGTTCATGAAACTCTGATTACTGTTTGTGTGACACGTCAGCCTACTCGGGGTTGGGATGTTACAATAAGAATCAATAATCAAATTGCTGTGGTAGAATGAATGTAATCAGACGAACAACAAGAAACGTAATGTTTGACGGATCAAAAAGAGGTTAAAACTATGTAACATAATCAACTAAATAAGATTTTCTTGTACGTCAATCAAAATTATGCAATTACAGATTGGTGTTTAAGAGTATTTACGAAAGCATTACTAAATACATGGGAAATGAAATATTTATACTAAAACATTAAACAACTATAGTTCTATAGTTTGAACGAACTTCTAAACCAATGTAATCAAATATGATTGTAATTATCATCAAAATCTCAACAATGAATCACAAATGGAACATAGAATCATTAGTGTGATTCGAAACCAAAAGCGAACATATAACCACACGAATAACTCCTAAAATCAATCCACTCCTACCCAAAACTCATCAGAAGAGTCCATAACCATCTCCGAACATTCTTTCTTCAGAAATCCACTAAATCCATCTTAATAATAATTGTTGATCTACATAAACCATTATTAACCATTAAGACTAGGAAACCAGTTGTAAAGAAACACGAAACTACTCGTATCCACTTAATAAGAATCAATAATCAAATTGCAGTGGTAGAATGAATGTAATCAGACGAACAACAAGAAACATAATGTTTGACGGATCAAAAAGAGGTTAAAACAATATAACATAATCAACTAAATAAGATTTTCTTGTACTTCAATCAAAATTATGCAATTACAGATTAGTGTATAAGATTATTTACGAAAGCATTACTAAATACATGGGAAAGGTACTATTTATACTAAAACATTAAACAACTATAGTTCTATTGTTTCAACACACTTCTAAACCAATGTAATCAAATATGATTATAATTATCATCAAAATATCAACAATGAATCACGAATAGAACGTAGAATCATTAGTGTGATTCGAAACCAAAACCGAATATATATCCACACGAATAACTCCTAAAATCAATCCACTCCTACCCGAAACTCATCAGAAGACTCCATAACCATCTTCGAACATTCTTTCCTCAGAAATCCACTAAATCCATCTTAATAACAATTGTTGATCTACATAAACCATTATTAACCATTAAGACTAGGAAACCAGTTGTAAAGAAACATGAAACTACTCGTATCTACTTAATAAGAATCAATAATCAAATTACAGTGGTAGAATGATTGTAATTAGACGAACAACAAGAAACGTAATGTTTGACGGATCAAAAAGATGTTAAAACAATGTAACATAATCAACTAAATAAGATTTTTTTGTACGTCAATCAAAATTATGCAATTACAGATTGGTGTATAAAAGTATTTACGAAAGCATTACTAAATACATGCGAAAGGTACTATTTATACTAAAACATTAAACAACTATAGTTCTATAGTTTGATCGAACTTTTAAACCAATGTAATCAAATATGATTATAATTATCATCAAAATATCAACAATGAATCACAAATGGAACGTAGTATCATTAGTGTGATTCGAAACCAAAACCGAACATATAACCGTACGAATAACTCCTAAAATCAATCCACTCCTACCCGAAACTCATCAGAAGACTCCATAACCATCTTCGAACACTCTTGCCTCAGAAATCCACTAAATCCATTTTAATAACAACCGTTGATCTACAGAAACCATTATTGACCATTAAGAAAAGTAAACTAGTTCTAAAGAAACACAAAACTACTCGTATCTACTTAATAAGAATCAATAAATAAATTACAGTGGTAGAATGAAAGTAATCAGACGAACAACAAGAAACGTAATGTTTGAGGGATCAAAAAGAAGTTAAATCAATGTAACATGATCAAGTAAATAAGATTTTCTTGTACGTCAATCAAAATTATGCAACTAAAGATGGTGTATAAAACTATTTACGAAAGCATTACTAAATACATGGAAAAGGAACTATTTATACTAAAACATTAAAAAACTATAATTCTATAGTTTTAACGAACTTCTTAACCAATGTAATCAAATATGATTATAATTATCATCAAAATATCAACAATGAATCACAAATAGAACATAGTATCATTAGTGTGATTCGAAACCAAAACAGAACATATAACCATACGAATAACTCCTAAAATCAATCCACTCCTACCCGAAACTCATCAGAAGACTCCATAACCATCTTCGAACACTATTGCCTCAAAAATCCACTAAATCCATCTTAATAACAACCGTTGATCTACAGAAACAATTATTGACTATTAAGAAAAGGAAACTAGTTATACAAAAACACGAAACTACTCGTATCTACTTAATAAGAATCAATAATTAAATTACAGTGGTAGGATAAAAGTAATCAGACGAACAACAAGAAACGTAATGTTTGACGGATCAAAAAGAAGTTAAATCAATGTAACATAATCAAGTAAATAAGATTTTCTTGCACGTCAATAAAAATTATTGAACAACAGATTGGTGTATAAAACTATTTACGAAAGCATTACTAAATACATGGGAAAGAAACTATTTATACTAAAAGATTAAACAACTATAATTCTATTGTTTGAGCGAACTTCTAAACCAATGTAATCAAATATGATTATAATTATCATCAAAATATCAACAATGAATCACAAATGGAGCATAGTATCATTAGTGTGATTCGAAACCAAAACCGAACATATAACCGTACGAATAACTCCTAAAATCAATCCATTCCTACCCGAAAGTCATCAGTAGACTCCATAACCATTCTCGAACACTCTTGCCTCAGAAATCCACTAAATCCATCTTAATAACAACCGTTGATCTACAGAAACCATTATTGACCATGAAGAAAAGGAAACCAGCTGTAAAGAAACACGAAACTACTCGTATCGACTTAGTAAGAATCAATAATTAAATTACAGTGGTAGAATGAAAGTAATCAGACAAACAACAAGAAACCTAATGTTTGACGGATCAAAAAGAAGTTAAATCAATATAACATAATCAAGTAAATAAGATTTTCTTGCACGTCAATCAAAATTTTGGACAACAGATAGGTGTATAAAACTATTTACGAAAGCATTACTAAATACATGGGAAATGAACTATTTATACTAAAACATTAAACAACTATAATTCTATAGTTTGAACGAACTTCTAAACCAATGTAATCAAATATGATTATAATTATTATCAAAATATCAACAATGAATCACAAATGGAGCATAGTATCATTAGTGTGATTCGAAACCAAAACCGAACATATAACCGTACGAATAACTCCTAAAATCAATCCATTCCTACCCGAAACTCATCAGTAGACTCTATAACCATTCTCGAACACTCTTGCCTCAGAAATCCACTAAATCCATCTTAATAACAACCGTTGATCTACAGAAACCATTATTGACCATGAAGAAAAGGAAACGAGCTGTAAAGAAACACGAAACTACTCGTATCGACTTAGTAAGAATCAATAATTAAATTACAGTGGTAGAATGAAAGTAATCAGACAAACAACAAGAAACCTAATGTTTGACGGATCAAAAGAAGTTAAATCAATGTAACATAATCAAGTAAATAAGATTTTCTTGCACGTCAATCAAAATTTTGGACAACAGATAGGTGTATAAAACTATTTACGAAAGCATTACTAAATACATGGGAAAGGAACTATTTATACTAAAACATTAAACAATTATAATTCTATAGTTTGAACGAACTTCTAAACCAATGTAATCAAATATGATTATAATTATTATCAAAATATCAACAATGAATCACAAATGGAGCATAGTATCATTAGTGTGATTCGAAACCAAAACCGAACATATAACCGTACGAATAACTCCTAAAATCAATCCATTCCTACCCGAAACTCATCAGTAGACTCCATAACCATTCTCGAACACTCTTGCCTCAGAA
The DNA here is from genome assembly GCA_025506415.1 of Flaveria robusta. Classification (NCBI taxonomy): domain Eukaryota; kingdom Viridiplantae; phylum Streptophyta; class Magnoliopsida; order Asterales; family Asteraceae; genus Flaveria; species Flaveria robusta. The sequence goes on along the minus strand of CM046469.1, from coordinate 34,202,695 downwards.
ATCCACTAAATCCATCTTAATAACAACCGTTGATCTACAGAAACCATTATTGACCATGAAGAAAAGGAAACCAGCTGTAAAGAAACAATAAACTACTCGTATCGACTTAGTAAGAATCAATAATTAAATTACAGTGGTAGAATGAAAGTAATCAGACAAACAACAAGAAACCTAATGTTTGACGGATCAAAAAGAAGTTAAATCAATGTAACATAATCAAGTAAATAAGATTTTCTTGCACGTCAATCAAAATTTTGGACAACAGATAGGTGTATAAAACTATTTACGAAAGCATTACTAAATACATGGGAAAGGAACTATTTATACTAAAACATTAAACAACTATAATTCTATAGTTTGAACGAACTTCTAAACCAATGTAATCAAATATGATTATAATTATTATCAAAATATCAACAATGAATCACAAATGGAACATAGTATTATTAGTGTGATTCGAAACCAAAACCTAGCATATAACCGTACGAATAACTCCTAAAATCAATCCACTACTACCCGAAAATCATTAGAAGACTCCATAACCATCTTCGAACATTCTTGCCTTAGAAATCCACTAAATCCATCTTAATAGCAATTGTTGATCTGCATAAACCATTATTAACCATTAAGCCTAGGAAACCAGTTGTAAAGAAACACGAAACTACTCGTATCCACTTAATAAGAATTAATAATCAAATTAAAGTGGTGGAATGAAAGTAATCAGACGAACAACAAGAAACGTAATGTTTGATGGATCAAAAAGAAGTTAAATCAATGTAACATGATCAAGTAAATAAGATTTTCTTATACGTCAATCAAAATTATGCAACTAAAGATTGGTGTATAAATTATTTACGAAAGCATTACTAAATACATGGGAAATGAACTATTTATACTAAAATATTAAACATGATAGTTCTATAGTTTGAACAAACTTCTAAACCAATGTAATCAAATATAATTATAATTATCATCAAAATCTCAACAATGAATCACAAATGGAACATAGAATCATTAGTGTGATTCGAAGCCAAAACCAAACATATAACCACACGAATAACTCCTAAAATCAATCCACTCCTACCCAAAACTCATCAGAAGACTCCATAACCATCTTCGAACATTCTTGCCTCAGAAATTCACTAGATCCATCTTAATAGCAATTGTTGATCTACATAAACCATTGTTAACCATTACGACTAGGAAACCACTTGTAAACAAACATGAAACTACTCATATCCGCTTAATAAAAATCAATAATCAAATTACAGTGGTAAAATGAATGTAATAAGACGAACAACAAGAAACGTAATGTTTGACAGATCAAAAAGAGGTTAAATTAATGTAACATTATCAACAAAATAAAATTTTCTTGTACGTCAATCAAAATTATGCAATTACTGATTGGTGTATAAGAGTATTTACGAAAGCATTACTAAATACATGGGAAAGGAACTATTTATACTAAAACATTAAGCATCTATAGTTCTATTGTTTGAACACACTTTTAAACCAATGTAATCAAATATGATTATAATTATCATCAAAATCTCAACAATGAATCACAAATGGAACATAGAATCATTAGTGTGATTCGAAACTAAAACCGAACATATAACCACACGAATAACTCCTAAAATCAATCCACTCCTACCCGAAACTCATCAGAAGACTCCATAACCATCTTCGAACATTCTTGCCTCAGAAATCCACTAAATCCATCTTAATAGCAATTGTTGATCTACATAAACCATTATTAACCATTACGACTAGGAAACCACTTGTAAAGAAACATGAAACTACTCGTATCCACTTAATAAGAATCAATAATCAAATTACAGTGGTAAAATGAATGTAATCAGACGAACAACAAGAAACGTAATGTTTGACGGATCAAAAAGAGGTTAAATCACTGTAACATAATCAAGTAAATAAGATTTTCTTGTACGTTAATCAAAATTATGCAATTATAGATTGGTGTATAAGAGTATTTACGAAAGCATTACTAAATACATGGGAAAGGAACTATTTATACTAAAACATTAAACAACTATAGTTCTATTGTTTGAACACACTTCTAAACCAATGTATTCAAATATGATTATAATTATCATCAAAGTATCAACAATGAATCACAAATGGAAAATAGTATCATTAGTGTGATTCGAAACCAAAACCGAACATATAACCATACGAATAACTCCTAAAATCAATCCATTCCTACCCGAAACTCATCAGTAGACTCCATAACCATTCTCAAACACTCTTGCCTCAGAAATCCACTAAATCCATCTTAATAACAACCGTTGATCTACAGAAACCATTATTGACCATTAAGAAAAGGAAACCAGCTGTAAAGAAATATGAAACTACTCGTATCGACTTAGTAAGAATCAATATTTAAATTACAGTGGTAGAATGAAAGTAATCAGACAAACAACAAGAAACCTAATGTTTGACGGATCAAAAAGAAGTTAAATCAATGTACCATAATCAAGTAAATAAGATTTTCTTGCACGTCAATCAAAATTATGGAACAACAGATTGGTGTATAAAACTATTTACGAAAGCATTACTAAATACATGGGAAAGGAACTATTTATACTAAAACATTAAACAACTATAATTCTATAGTTTGAACAAACTTCTAAACTAATGTAATCAAATATGATTATAATTATTATCAAAATATCAACAATGAATCACAAATGGAACATAGTATTATTAGTGTGATTCGAAACCAAAACCTAGCATATAACCGTACGAATAACTCCTAAAATCAGTCCACTACTACCCGAAACTCATCAGAAGACTCCATAACCATCTTCGAACATTCTTGCCTTAGAAATCCACTAAATCCATCTTAATAGCAATTGTTGATCTACATAAACCATTATTAACCATTAAGAATAGGAAACCAGTTGTAAAGAAACACGAAACTACTCGTATCCACTTAATAAGAATTAATAATCAAATTAAAGTGGTGGAATGAAAGTAATCAGACGAACAACAAGAAACGTAATGTTTGATGAATCAAAAAGAAGTTAAATCAATGTAACATGATCAAGTAAATAAGATTTTCTTATACGTCAATCAAAATTATGCAACTAAAGATTGGTGTATAAATTATTTATGAAAGCATTACTAAATACATGGGAAATGAACTATTTATACTAAAATATTAAACACGATAGTTCTATAGTTTGAACAAACTTCTAAACCAATGTAATCAAATATGATTATAATTATCATCAAAATCTCAACAATGAATCACAAATGGAACATAGAATCATTAGTGTGATTCGAAACCAAAACCAAACATATAACCACACGAATAACTCCTAAAATCAATCCACTCCTACCCAAAACTCATCAGAAGACTCCATAACCATCTTCGAACATTCTTGCCTAAGAAATTCACTAAATCCATCTTAATAGCAACTGTTGATCTACATAAACCATTATTAACCATTACGACTAGGAAACCACTTGTAAACAAACATGAAACTACTCATATCCGCTTAATAAGAATCAATAATCAAATTACAGTGGTAAAATGAATGTAATAAGACGAACAACAAGAAAAATGTTTGACAGATCAAAAAGAGGTTAAATTAATGTAACATAATCAACTAAATAAAATTTTCTTGTACGTCAATCAAAATTATGCAATTACTGATTGGTGTATAAGAGTATTTACGAAAGCATTACTAAATACATGGGAAATGAACTACTTATACTAAAACATTAAACAACTATAGTTCTATTGTTTGAGCACACTTCTAAACCAATGTAATCAAATATGATTATAAATATCATCAAAATATCAACAATAAATCACAAATGGAAAATAGTATCATTAGTGTGATTCGAAACCAAAACCGAACATATAACCATACGAATAACTCCTAAAATCAATCCATTCCTACCCGAAACTCATTAGTAGACTCCATAACCATCCTCGAACACTCTTGCCTCAGAAATCCACGAAATCCATCTTAATAACAACCGATGATCTACAGAAACAATTATTGACCATTAAGAAAAGGAATCCAGTTGTAAAGAAACACGAAACTACTCGTATTTACTTAATAAGAATCAATAATCAAATTACAGTGGTGGAATGAAAGTAATCAGACGAACAACAAGAAACGTAATGTTTGACGGATCAAAAAGAAGTTAAATCAATGTAACATAATCAAGTAAATAAGATTTTCTTTTACGTCAATCAAAATTATGCAACTAAAGATTGGTGTATAAAGTATTTACGAAAGCATTACTAAATACATGGGAAATGAACTATTTATACTAAAACATTAAACAACTATAGTTCTATAGTTTGATCGAACTTTTAAACCAATGTAATCAAATATGATTATAATTATCATCAAAATCTCAACAATGAATCACAAATGGAACATAGAATCATTAGTGTGATTCGAAACTTAAACCGAACATATAACCACACGAATAACTCCTAAAATCAATCCACTCCTACCCGAAACTCATTAGAAGACTCCATAACCATCTTCGAACATTCTTGCCTCAGAAATCCACTAAATCCATCTTAATAACAATTGTTGATCTACATAAACCATTATTAACCATTAAGACTAGGAAACCAGTTGTAAAGAAATACGAAACTACTCGTATCACTTAATAAGAATCAATAATCAAATTACAGTAGTGGAATGAAAGTAATCAGACGAAGAACAAGAAACTTAATGTTTGATGGATCAAAAAGAAGTTAAATCAATGTGACATAATCAAGTAAATAATATTTTCTTGTACGTCAATCAAAATTATGCAACTAGAGATTAGTGTATAAAGTATTTACGAAAGCATTACTCAATACATGGGAAATGAACTATTTATACTAAAATATTAAACAACTATAGTTCCATAGTTTGAACGAACTTCTAAACCAATGTAATCAAATATGATTATAATTATCATCAAAATCTCAACAATGAATCACAAATGGAACATAGAATCATTTGTGTGATTCGAAACCAAAACCGAACATATAACCACACGAATAACTCCTAAAATCAATCCACTCCTACCCGAAACTCATTAGAAGACTCCATAACCATCTACGAACATTCTTGCCTCAGAAATCCACTAAATACATCTTAATAACAATTGTTGATCTATATAAACCATTATTAACCATTAAGACTAAGAAACCAGTTGTAAAGAAACACGAAACTACTCGTATCACTTAATAAGAATCAATAATCAAATTACAGTGGTGGAATAAAAGTAATCAGACGAAGAACAAGAAACGTAATGTTTGATGGATCAAAAAGAAGTTAAATCAATGTAACATAATCAAGTAAATAAGATTTTCTTATACGTCAATCAAAATTATGAAACTAAAGATTGGTGTATAAAGTATTTACGAAAACATTACTAAATACATGGGAAATGAACTATTTATACTAAAATATTAAACAACTATAGTTCTATAGTTTGAACAAACTTCTAAACCAATGTAATCAAATATAATTATAATTATCATCAAAATCTCAACAATAAATCACAAATGGAACATAGAATCACTAGTGTGATTCGAAACCAAAACCGAACATATAACCACACGAATAACTCCTAAAATCAATCCACTCCTACCCGAAACTCATCAGAAGACTCCATAACTATCTTCGAACATTCTTGCCTCAGAAATCCACTAAATCCATCTTAATAACAATTGTTGATCTACATAAACCATTATTAACCATTAAGACTAGGAAATCAGTTGTAAAGAAACACGAAACTACTCGTATCCACTTAATAAGATCAATAATCAAATTACAGTGGTTGAATGAATGTAATTAGCGAACAACAAGAAACGTAATGTTTGACGGATCAAAAAGAGGTTAAATTAATGTAACATAATCAACTAAAAAAGATTTTCTTGTACGTCAATTAAAATTATGGAATTATAGATTGGTGTATAAGAGTATTTACGAAAACTTTACTAAATACATGGGAAAGAACTATTTATACTAAAATATTAGACAACTATAGTTCTATAGTTTGAACGAACTTCTAAACCAATGTAACCAAATATGATTATAATTATCATCAAAATCTCAACAATGAATCACGAATGGAACGTAGAATCATTAGTTTGATTCGAAACCAAAACCGAACATATATCCACACGAATAACTCCTAAAATCAATCCACTCCTACCCGAAACTCATCAAAAGTCTCCATAACCATTTTCGAACATTCTTGCTTAGAAATCCACTAAATCTATCTTAATAACAATTGTTGATCTACATAAACCATTATTACCCATTAAGACTAGGAAACCAGTTGTAAAGAAACACGAAACTACTCGTATCACTTCATAAGAATCAATAATCAAATTACAGTGGTGGAATGAAAGTATTCAGATGAACAACAAGAAACGTAATGTTTGAAAAAGAAGTTAAATCAATGTAACATGATCAAGTAAATAAGATTTTCTTATACGTCAATCAAAATTATGCCACTAAACATTGGTGTATAAAACTATTTACGAAAACATTACTAAATACATGGGAAGGAACTATTTATACTGAAACATTAAACAACTATAATTCTATAGTTTGAACACGCTTCTAAACAAATGCAATCAAATATGATTATAATTATCATCAAAATATCAACAATGAATCACAAATGGAACATAGTATCATTAGTGTGATTCGAAACCAAAACCGAATATATAACCACACGAATAACTCCTAAAATCAATCCACTACTACCCGAAACTCATCAGAAGATTCCATAACCATCTTCGAACACTCTTGACTCAGAAATCCACTAAATCCATCTTAATAACAACTGTTGATCTACAGAGACCATTATTGACCATTAAGACAAGGAAACCAGTTGTAAAGAAACACGAAACTACTCGTATCCACTTAATAAGAATTAATAATCAAATTACAGTGGTGGAATGAAAGTAATCAGACGAAGAACAAGAAACGTAATGTTTGATGGATCAAAAAGAAGTTAAATCAGTGTAGCATGATCAAATAGATAAGATTTTCTTGTACGTCATTCAAAATTATGCAACTAAAGATTGGTGTATAAAACTATTTATGAAAGCATTACTAAATACATGGGAAAGGAACTATTTATACTAGAACATTAAACAACTACAGTTCTATAGTTTGAACAAACTTTTAAACCAATGTAATCAAATATGATTATAATTATCATCAATATCTCAACAATGAATCACAAATGGAACATAGAATCATTAGTGTGATTCAAAACCAAAACCGAACATACAACCACACGAATAACTCCTAAAATCAATGCACTCTAACCCGAAACTCATCAAAAGACTCCATAACCATCTTTGAACATTCTTGCCACAAAAATCTACTAAATCCATCTTAATAACAACTGTTGATCTACATAAACCATTATTGACCATTAAGACTAAGAAACCGTTGTAAAGAAACACGAAACTACTCGTATCCACTTAATAAGAATCAATAATCAAATTACAGTGGTGGAATGAATATAATCAGATGAACAACAAGAAACGTAATGTTTGACGGATCAAAAAGAGGTTAAATCAATGTAACATAATCAAGTAAATAAGATTTTCTTGTACGTCAATCAAAATTATGCAACTAAAGATTGGTGTATAAAACTATTTACGAAAGCATTACTAAATACATGGGAAATGAACTATTTATACTAAAACAATAAACAACTATAGTTCTATAGTTTGAACGAACTTCTAAACCAATGTAACCAAATATGATTATAATTATCATCAAAATATCAACAATGAATCACAAATGGAACATAGAATCATTAGTGTGATTCGAAACCAAAACCGAACATATAACCACACGAATAACTCCTAAAATCAATCCACTCTAACCCGAAACTCATCAGAAGACTCCATAACCATCTTTGAACATTCTTGCCTCAAAAATATACTAAATCCATCTTAATAACAACTGTTGATCTACATAAACCATTATTGACCATTACGACTAGGAAACCAGTTGTAAAGAAACACGAAACTACTCGTATCCACTTAATAAGAATTAATAATCAAATTACAGTGGTGGAATGAAAGTAATCAGACGAAGAACAAGAAACGTAATGTTTGAGGGATCAAAAAGAAGTTAAATCAATGTAACATAATCAAGTAAATAAGATTTTTTTGTACGTCAATCAAAATTATGCAACTACAGATTGATGTATAAAACTATTTACGAAAGCATTATTAAATACATGGGAAATGGACTATTTATACTAAAATATTAAACAACTATAGTTCTATAGTTTGAACGAACTTCTAAACCAATGTAATCAAATATGATTATAATTATCATCAAAATCTCAACAATGAATCACAAATGGAACATAGAATCATTAGTGTGATTCGAAACCAAAACCGAACATATAACCACACGAATAACTCCTAAAATCAATCCACTCCTACCTGAAACTCATTAGAAGACTCCATAACCATCTACGAACATTCTTGCCTCAGAAATCCACTAAATACATCTTAATAACAATTGTTGATCTACATAAACCATTATTAACCATTAAGACTAAGAAACCAGTTGTAAAGAAACACGAAACTACTCGTATCACTTAATAAGAATCAATAATCAAATTACAGTGGTGGAATAAAAGTAATCAGACGAAGAACAAGAAACGTAATGTTTGATGGATCAAAAAGAAGTTAAATCAATGTAACATAATCAAGTAAATAAGATTTTCTTGTACGTCAATCAAAATTATGAAACTAAAGATTGGTGTATAAAGTATTTACGAAAACATTACTAAATACATGGGAAATGAACTATTTATACTAAAATATTAAACAACTATAGTTCTATAGTTTGAACAAACTTCTAAACCAATGTAATCAAATATAATTATAATTATCATCAAAATCTCAACAATAAATCACAAATGGAACATAGAATCACTAGTGTGATTCGAAACCAAAACCGAACATATAACCACATGAATAACTCCTAAAATCAATCCACTCCTACCCGAAACTCATCAGAAGACTCCATAACTATCTTCGAACATTCTTGCCTCAGAAATCCACTAAATCCATCTTAATAACAATTGTTGATCTACATAAACCATTATTAACCATTAAGACTAGGAAATCAGTTGTAATGAAACACGAAACTACTCGTATCCACTTAATAAGATCAATAATCAAATTACAGTGGTTGAATGAATGTAATTAGACGAACAACAAGAAACGTAATGTTTGACGGATCAAAAAGAGGTTAAATTAATGTAACATAATCAACTAAAAAAGATTTTCTTGTACGTCAATCAAAATTATGCAATTATAGATTGGTATATAAGAGTATTTACGAAAACATTACTAAATACATGGGAAAGAACTATTTATACTAAAATATTAGACAACTATAGTTCTATAGTTTGAACGAACTTCTAAACCAATGTAACCAAATATGATTATAATTATCATCAAAATCTCAACAATGAATCACGAATGGAACGTAGAATCATTAAAAACCAAAACCGAACATATATCCACACGAATAACTCCTAAAATCAATCCACTCCTACCCGAAACTCATCAAAAGTCTCCATAACCATTTTCGAACATTCTTGCTTAGAAATCCACTAAATCTATCTTAATAACAATTGTTGATCTACATAAACCATTATTACCCATTAAGACTAGGAAACCAGTTGTAAAGAAACACGAAACTACTCGTATCACTTAATAAGAATCAATAATCAAATTACAGTGGTGGAATGAAAGTATTCAGATGAACAACAAGAAACGTAATGTTTGAAAAAGAAGTTAAATCAATGTAACATGATCAAGTAAATAAGATTTTCTTATACGTCAATCAAAATTATGCCACTAAACATTGGTGTATAAAACTATTTACGAAAACATTACTAAATACATGGGAAGGAACCATTTATACTAAAACATTAAACATGTGACACCTAGTAATTTTCCGTTACCAAACTCCGTTAGTTCTGTTAGGTCTTGCATACACGTGTCGTGAGCACACACTAGTTGTCATTGAACGTTGGTGATTTAATAACAATTATCTATGGTAAACAAATGATAACCTAGTGAATAATTTGATTATTAGTTGTGGTTATGTGATTCATGCATTTTAAGTTATGGTTTGTGAATTTTACTTGATAACGTGACAATGTGCAACTATGATCTCATATGTTTTGCTATTAGTTGAAAATGTATGTGATTATTATTGATGATTAGTAATGTTTATATTTTGTAGTTGAAACCTTTTAAAAAGTGTTAAAAAGATTAGTTTTTATAAAATATAAACAATGGGGTTTATTTTGTAATTGGATTGAAATAAAAAGTTACCATATTTAAACAAATTTAACCCAACCCTAGCCCCCATTCCCCATTTGCGGCCGTAACCCCCTCCCAACACCTTCATCCATTCGATTTTGATCCAAGAACAAGCATACAAGTTGAATTTGAATTGGTTTCAAGTATTACAAGTTGTTTTCAAGTGTTAATCATCATCTAAGCACACCTAAAGGTTAGTTTTGATTAGTTTTTCATGGTTTTTGATTCTTGAAGAACCCTAATTCGAAATTGATGATGAAAAAGTGAAATTGATGATTGTTAGATGTTAATTTGATGTTGGTTAGATTGTATGAATGTTAGATTATGTTGATTATGCAAGAATTCCATGGTTTGATCACATTGTTCACACATTGCCTTAAGAGGAAACTTTTTGTTCTTGGAATTCATGATTTGATGATTGTATGATGTTGGATACATTGCTTGGATGTTGGTTTATATGAATTGTGCAAGAAAAGTCATGAAATCTAGGGTTTGTTCGTACCTTACTATAAGTGGAAACTTTTATGCATGATGATTGGGAATTTTGATGAATTAGTGATGATTATCATGTTAGGATGAATGTTATGGACTTGATTAGGTATAAAATTGATGAAACTATGAAGGAATTGGATGTTAGATTGCTTTTGAGTGTTACCTTCTAAAAAGGGAAACTTTATTTTTGAAGATCATTGGATATGATGATGTGAGCATGTTTATGTTGTAAGGGTCATGTTAGCATGCTTATGGATGATGTCTAATGTGGTAGAATATGTTACTTGGGTTGTATGGTTGCTTGATTGATCATTTAAGGATTGTAGGTTCTTGGTGATTATACATGATGATGAATTATGGCTAGTGATTAGGAAATCATGTTTGGGTTTGGAATTGATCATTATTGTGTTTGTTAGTTGGAATGAATCTTGTTGATTTATGTTATTATGATTGTCATACACGCGTGCGAATCTGAGGCCCCTACTTAGTAGGATTGGCAGGGTTTAGGGTGTGAAGTCGTGAGTGGCTTCACATGGCATGTTGTGCATGATTAGACTTCATGAATGAATTATTAGTTGTGATATATTTATGATTGTGTTGAGCATGTTGATTGTTTGAGATTCGCATAAGTTGTATGATGATCTAGATTGAACTTGGGTTGATGATGTGATATGCGTGAATACTTTGTTTGATAATCATGTATGATAAGTTGATACATTTGATTAAACGAGATTTCAATTAATATGTCACCAACGGGTCAAACGGGTCAACTAGGTTAAATGAGTCTTGTTTTCCAAAGCCTTGGGTCAATGTGTTTACTGAGCACCTAGGGTTGTTAAGTTTTTTGTGCACATGTACTTATGTACTTACGTGTTCTAGGTAACCTTTGAAGGGTTGTCTTTCCATCCATCATCAGTTCTCTCTTGTCATTATCCTTGCACATCAGGTGAGTTCATGCCCCACTATTTTATAAACTCTCTTTTGGGGGAGGTAGCATACTTGTTCTCAAACGCTATATTATTATTATAAGTTGTGTATGTTTTAACATGGTGTATAATACCTTGAAAGTCCTCACACTTTCGGACCGTTAATAATGGTAACTAGCGGGAAATCTTGGGTAGTACTACTGGGTTTGACAAGCCCCACCTGTGCGACTCGAGGTCAAACGGGTGCAATATTGTCCTATACACAAACATCGTTACGACCTGGTAAGTCGTGACGGGAGGCAACAAACGCAACACAGTCAGCTTCGATCGCGAAATCACTATTGTTATTACTTATGAATATAGACTAGCTATCTATTTCAATGCACTTCTTATGTTATGCAAATTATTATTGTTTATGTTAAATGCAAACTCTTGAACTCACCAACCATTGTGTTGACATTTTTAGTATGCTATTCTCAGGTCGTTAATTCAGTTTGCCATTAGAAGCACAACACGGGTCCAGCATGCATTCTAAGACTTCATCTTAAGTCATGACATTTGAATTTTATTTATGAGATTTGAATAATGGGTTGGCGCGTGTTTTGTCAAATTTTACATTTACATACTTTGGGTTTGTCTTATTTACAAAACGCTTCCGCATGGTTTTAAAATTTGAACTTTGATTGGTTTATTTTTAAATGTGGCATATAGTGTCGTTCTGAGTAACTAGTGACTATGATCCTGGTTTGTTCACACGCCTCGCGGTAAAACTCCGCACGTGGATTTTGAGGGTGTGACAGATTGGTATCAGAGCCATTGGTTATAGGGAACTAGGTTGCATACACACTAGTCTATAACCGTACACAGTTAGTTAGTCACTCCTTGCTTATTCTCTTACTGTATACTCATTGGCTTACGCATCACATGCACTGCAGCATGGCATCATCATCACGGGTTTTGGGTAAAAGACCTGCGCATTCTGAATCCCCTCCTTCTCCTCCTGTACCTCATCGAGAACCCGATTGGCCGCGGTATCCTTACCCTTCTAGAGAGATAGATTTGGACCAGCCATTTGTGTCACCCGAGCTTGATCCTCCTCGAGATTGGAGATACTATGCTACCGATGTGAACCGTATGGTTTACAGGGAGCGGGTCCCAGGCCCTGCTACTACTGGACCCAGGACCAGGTCAGCTACTGCCTCTACGACACCTGCTCTTCCCTCACTTGACGTTCCTCTCGAGTAGGCTGTGGCAGCTTTAGTTGCGACTCTTGACACTGAGCGTCGGCGTATCAGAGTACTCACTGACGAGAACTCCACTCTAGCATATGAGGTGCGCCAGCTACGCCTACTAGTGGAGACACTCCAGGATCGACTCTCGATGGCTATTACTGGACATCATACCCTGACTGGTACTGTGATGCAGCTTGTGGAGCGTATGGACGAGCAGGAGCTTCATAATGTAGGTGTGGAGGATAGGTTGACCGGATTGGAGGCACAGTTTGCAGCACTACAGATTGTGGACCATCCTGCACCAGCAGAAGATGTTGATGAAGACCCCGAGGAAGAGCCCGAAGAAGCCCCAGACGGCGGAGATAGTGATGGATCAGATTTGTTTGATTGATTCTTTTCTATTTATATGATCTAGACTGCATAGCGTTTTTTTTTAAAACCTATGTGGGAAGGGTTGTTTCCCACACAACTGAAAACTTGAAATTTTGACATTGATTGGATATTTTGTGAGTTACTTACAATTTATTTATGATAAGTTATTATTTTGGTTATAAATGTTGTGGTTGTGGCAGTACATTATTTCTTATTATTTACCATACTTCAATGAGATTAATATGTTGGATGTTACTCATTATTGTGTTTGTAAATGTAAAGTGAAATATGGACGGCCGAGGCAGTGGACGAGGACGTGGCCGTGGGCGTGGCGGAGGACGTGGCGCCAGCACCGTGAACATGACCCCAGCTGAATTAGCTGCTCTGATTAATCAGCATGTGCAGGCGGCATTGAACACTCAACCCGCTCAGTTTGGAGGTAAACGGTGACTTTAGTCATCGATTACGCAAATATTCCGTTAAGTGATAAATTCATTCGGGTCAATTTAAATACTCTGTCATGTGAATACAGGACCACCTGGGTGTACTTACAAGGCATTTATGGATTGCAAGCCCCATACCTACAGTGGATCTGAGGGAGCTGTAGGGCTCGTGAGGTGGTTCGAGAAGACTGAATCAGTCTTCGCCAAATGCAACTGTCCAGCGGTGGACCAGGTGAAATTCGCCACGGGGACACTTGAGGGTGCAGCACTCACGTGGTGGAATGTGCAAGTGCAGATACTTGGTCAGGTGATGGCAAACGCGCTGCCATGGGATGAATTCAAAACGATGATGACAGAGGAATACTGCCCTCGTAATGAAGTTCAGAATCTAGAAGCCGAGTTCTGGCAATTAAAGATGGAAGGATCTGACATTGAAGCTTACACTACTAGGTCTCATGAGCTGGCTACACTCTGTCCTGGCATGGTTGACCCGCCGAGCCGACGAATTGAGCTCTACTTACGTGGGTTGGTGCCGGAAATTCAAAGTATGGTGACCGCTGCAAATCTTCCTACTATTCAACAGGTCATTCGATTGGCTCATAAACTCACCGATCAGGCAGTGGAGCAAGGGAAGTTACCTAAGCGGGGCGCTGTGACAAGCATGCCCGACAATAAACGCAAGTGGAAAAGTAATGCCAGCAAGGGATTGACATCTGGTAGTCAACCTCAGCAACAACAGCCTCAACAACAACAGCAACAAAGGAGGTTTGATAACAACCGCAACTTCAACCAAACGTCTGCCCCAACTCAAGGACCCGGTGGTTATGCGGGGAAAAGCCCCAAATGCAACCGATGCAACTATCACCACACTGGCAGGTGTGATAGCTTTCGATGCCAGCGTTGTGGGAAGGTTGGACACGCGGCAAAGGATTGTCGTGGGGAGTTGATGAAGAAGCCCCAGCAGCCTCAGCAGCCCCAGCAGCCTCAGCGGCCCCATGAAACGCCAAAAGGTTGCTTTGAATGTGGAAAAGAGGGGCATTACAAGAGAAATTGCCCTCAATTAAAAAGAAATGGTAATGGCAATGGAAATGGTGGTAATAACAATAATGGGGGCAGTGGTGACAATAATGGTGGCAACAATGGTGGAGCAAAAGGGAGAGCCTTTGTCATGGGATCAGGTGAGGCTCTAAACGATCCTACTACTGTTACTGGTAAATTTCCTATTAATGGTCGTTTTGCTTCTATACTGTTTGATACTGGAGCCGATAGGAGTTTTATTTCTACTAAATTCTGTAGTCTCCTAAGAGATATGCCTTCTGCGTTGGACCCTATGTATACCGTAGAATTAGCTGATGGTAAGCAAATCTCCGTTACGCATATCCTTAAGGGTTGTAAGATAGAACTCGCTGGTCATACCTTTGATATCGATCTCATGCCTATTACACTTGGGAGTTTTGACGTGGTCGTAGGTATGGATTGGCTGTCTGAGAAGCAGGCAGAAGTCATATGCCATGAGAAGGTTATTCGCATTCCTTTAAAAGAGGGAGAGATTCTCTCAGTTAAGGGCGAGAAGAGTGGTACAGTGATAGGCATCATATCTTTTATGAAAGCGCAGAAGTGGCTACGCAAGGGTCACTTAGCCATATTAGCCCTTGTGACCGATAAACAACAAGAAGAGAAGAAGATAGAGAATATCCTGGTAGTTCGTGACTTTCCAGAGGTGTTTCCAGAGGATCTGCCTGGACTACCACCTCATCGTCAGGTTGAATTTCAGATTGATTTGACTCCCGAAGCAACTCCAATTGCGAGAGCACCTTATCGGTTAGCACCAAACGAACTGCAGGAACTATCTGCACAACTTCAGGAGCTATTGGATAAAGGATTTATTCGACCGAGCTCATCACCGTGGGGAGCACCTGTACTTTTTGTTAAGAAGAAAGATGGTACCTTTCGTATGTGCATTGACTACAGAGAGTTGAACAAGGTCACAGTCAAGAACCGATACCCTTGCCTCGTATTGATGACTTATTTGATCAACTTCAGGGATCAAGCTATTACTCAAAAATTGATTTGAGGTCCGGTTATCATCAACTGAGAGTTCGGGAGGAAGACATCTCTAAAACCGCATTTCGTACTCGTTATGGTCATTATGAATTCTTGGTCATGCCCTTTGGGTTGACTAATGCACCAGCGGTATTCATGGATCTCATGAATCGTGTGTGCAAACCCTACCTCGATCAGTTTGTTATCGTGTTTATTGATGACATATTGATCTATTCAAAGACCCAGGAGGAGCATGCGGAGCATCTACGTGTAATCTTGGAATTGCTTAGGAAGGAACAGTTGTATGCCAAGTTTTCTAAGTGTGATTTCTGGATTCGTGAGGTGCAATTCTTGGGTCACATTGTTAACGAGAAAGGAATACATGTGGATCCTACAAAGATTGAGGCTATAAAGAACTGGTCGGTACCCAAGACGCCTAGTGAGATAAGGCAATTTCTTGGACTGGCAGGGTACTATCGACGTTTCATCGAGGGATTTTCAAAAATCGCTCAACCTCTCATAGCCTTGACCCATAAAGGAACAACGTATAAATGGGGTGAGAGTCAAGAAGCCGCTTTTCAGTTGTTGAAACAGAAACTCTGTAGCGCGCCGATATTAGCATTACCGGAAGGAAGTGATGATTTTGTGGTTTACTGTGATGCTTCTATCCAAGGACTTGGTTGTGTCCTGATGCAACGTGGCAAGGTAATAGCCTATGCCTCGAGACAACTGAAGGTGCATGAAAAGAACTATCCTACTCATGATTTGGAGTTAGGTGCAGTGATTTTTGCCTTGAAGATCTGGAGACATTACTTGTACGGTACCAAATGCACCATTTACACCGATCATAAGAGTCTTCAGCATATCTTTGAGCAGAAAGAGCTAAACATGAGGCAGCGACACTGGGTGGAACTGTTAAACGATTACGATTGTGCTATCAAATATCACCCAGGAAAGGCGAATGTAGTCGCTGATGCTTTGAGTAGGAAGGAGACTGCTAAGCCCCGGCGAGTGCGTGCTTTGCAGCTTACGATTAGCACTCATTTGCCTGAACAAATCAAGGAAGCTCAGACAGAAGCTTTGAGAACGGAAAACATTGGTTCAGAATCCTTACGCGGGATGGACAAACAGTTGGAAGTCAAATCCGACGGAATCCGGTATTTCATGGATAGACTTTGGGTACCCATGTATGGAGATTTGAGAGATTTAGTCATGGGTGAAGCACATAAGTCTAAATATTCCATACACCCTGGTTCTGACAAAATGTATCATGACCTGAAAGCGTACTATTGGTGGCCTAATATGAAGGCAGACGTAGCAACGTATGTGAGCAAGTGTCTAACCTGTTCCAAGGTTAAAGTGGAATATCAAAAGCCATCTGGGTTACTGCAACAACCTGAGATTCCTTTATGGAAGTGGGAACAGATCTCTATGGACTTTATTACTAAATTACCCAGAACTTCTAATGGTTGTGACACGATATGGGTGATCGTGGATCGACTGACTAAGTCAGCTCACTTCTTGGCGATCAAGGAGACGGACAAAATGTACAAATTAACCAGAATTTACCTGAAGGAGGTGGTCTCAAGACATGGCGTGCCGATCTCGATTATCTCTGATCGTGATGCTCGTTTTACGTCTCATTTCTGGTAGTCGTTACAGAAATCTCTGGGAACGCGGTTGGATATGAGTACTGCATATCATCCGCAGACCGATGGACAAACCGAGCGTACTATTCAAACTTTGGAGGACATGTTACGTGCTTGCGTAATTGATTTTGGAAATAATTGGGAAGTTCATCTACCTTTGGTTGAATTCTCATACAATAACAGTTACCATACTAGTATTCAGGCAGCACCATTTGAGGCGTTGTATGGCCGAAAGTGTAGATCACCAGTTTGTTGGGCTGAAGTTGGTGATAGTCAGCTCACTGGCCCTGAATTGGTGCACGAGACTACCGAAAAGATTGTGCAGATACGGAACCGTATGGCTGCAGCGCGAGACAGACAAAAGAGCTATGCAGACAAGCGATGGAAACCTTTGGAGTCTCAGGTCGGTGACAAAGTGTTGTTGAAGGTCTCACCATGGAAAGGCGTCATTCAATTTGGCGAAAGAGGCAAGCTTAACCCGAGATATGTTGGACCATTTGAGATTCTTGAAAGAATAGGTCCAGTGGCGTATCGGTTAGACCTGCCTGAGTCATTAAATGGCGTTCACAACGTATTTCACGTCTCAAATCTGAAAAAGTGCTTATCTGATGAGACTTTGGTTGTACCACTCGAGGAAGTACAAGTGGATGAGCAATTGCGTTTTGTTGAGGAGCCTGTTGAAGTAATGGACCGTGAGGTCAAAACTCTTAAGCAAAGCAAAATACCTATAGTCAAGGTTCGTTGGAACTCAAGACGTGGACCGGAATTCACGTGGGAACGCGAGGATCAGATGAAGCTCAAGTATCCTCATCTGTTCGAAACGACGGTCACAGCCGGGGAAGGTACTGATTAAATTTTGGGACGAAATTTCTTTCAACATGGGGATGATGTGACAACTCACTCGATTTCGTTATGCCAATGCAGTAAACCAATGATGTAACACAACCATGTAACGTAATTTTCGGGACGAAAATTCTTTCAACATGGGGATAATGTGACACCTGGTAATTTTCCGTTACCAAACTCCATTAGTTCTGTTAGGTCTTGCATACACGTGTCGTGAGCACACACTAGTTGTCATTGAACGTTGGTGACTTAATAACAATTATCTATGGTAAACAAATGATAACCTAGTGAATAATTTGATTATTAGTTGTGGTTATGTGATTCATGCATTTTAAGTTATTGTTTGTGAATTTTACTTGATAACGTGACAATGTGCAACTATGATCTCATATGTTTTGCTATTAGTTGAAAATGTATGTGATTATTATTGATGATTAGTAATGTTTATATTTTGTAGTTGAAACCTTTTAAAAAGTGTTAAAAAGATTAGTTTTTATAAAATATAAACAATGGGGTTTATTTTGTAATTGGATTGAAATAAAAAGTTACCATATTTAAACAAATTTAACCCAACCCTAGCCCCCATTCCCCATTTGCGGCCGTAACCCCCTCCCAACACCTTCATCCATTCGATTTTGATCCAAGAACAAGCATACAAGTTGAATTTGAATTGGTTTCAAGTATTACAAGTTGTTTTCAAGTGTTAATCATCATCTAAGCACACCTAAAGGTTAGTTTTGATTAGTTTTTCATGGTTTTTGATTCTTGAAGAACCCTAATTCGAAATTGATGATGAAAAAGTGAAATTGATGATTGTTAGATGTTAATTTGATGTTGGTTAGATTGTATGAATGTTAGATTATGTTGATTATGCAAGAATTCCATGGTTTGATCACATTGTTCACACATTGCCTTAAGAGGAAACTTTTTGTTCTTGGAATTCATGATTTGATGATTGTATGATGTTGGATACATTGCTTGGATGTTGGTTTATATGAATTGTGCAAGAAAAGTCATGAAATCTAGGGTTTGTTCGTACCTTACTATAAGTGGAAACTTTTATGCATGATGATTGGGAATTTTGATGAATTAGTGATGATTATCATGTTAGGATGAATGTTATGGACTTGATTAGGTATAAAATTGATGAAACTATGAAGGAATTGGATGTTAGATTGCTTTTGGGTGTTACCTTCTAAAAAGGGAAACTTTATTTTTGAAGATCATTGGATATGATGATGTGAGCATGTTTATGTTGTAAGGGTCATGTTAGCATGCTTATGGATGATGTCTAATGTGGTGGAATATGTTACTTGGGTTGTATGGTTGCTTGATTGATCATTTAAGGATTGTAGGTTCTTGGTGATTATACATGATGATGAATTATGGCTAGTGATTAGGAAATCATGTTTGGGTTTGGAATTGATCATTATTGTGTTTGTTAGTTGGAATGAATCTTGTTGATTTATGTTATTATGATTGTCATACACGCGTGCGAATCTGAGGCCCCTACTTAGTAGGATTGGCAGGGTTTAGGGTGTGAAGTCGTGAGTGGCTTCACATGGCATGTTGTGCATGATTAGACTTCATGAATGAATTATTAGTTGTGATATATTTATGATTGTGTTGAGCATGTTGATTGTTTGAGATTCGCATAAGTTGTATGATGATCTAGATTGAACTTGGGTTGATGATGTGATATGCGTGAATACTTTGTTTGATAATCATGTATGATAAGTTGATACATTTGATTAAACGAGATTTCAATTAATATGTCACCAACGGGTCAAACGGGTCAACTAGGTTAAATGAGTCTTGTTTTCCAAAGCCTTGGGTCAATGTGTTTACTGAGCACCTAGGGTTGTTAAGTTTTCTGTGCACATGTACTTATGTACTTACGTGTTCTAGGTAACCTTTGAAGGGTTGTCTTTCCATCCATCATCAGTTCTCTCTTGTCATTATCCTTGCACATCAGGTGAGTTCATGCCCCACTATTTTATAAACTCTCTTTTGGGGGAGGTAGCATACTTGTTCTCAAACGCTATATTATTATTATAAGTTGTGTATGTTTTAACATGGTGTATAATACCTTGAAAGTCCTCACACTTTCGGATCGTTAATAATGGTAACTAGCGGGAAATCTTGGGTAGTACTACTGGGTTTGACAAGCCCCACCTGTGCGATTCGAGGTCAAACGGGTGCAATATTGTCCTATACACAAACATCGTTACGACCTGGTAAGTCGTGACGGGAGGCAACAAACGCAACACAGTCAGCTTCGATCGCGAAATCACTATTGTTATTACTTATGAATATAGACTAGCTATCTATTTCAATGCACTTCTTATGTTATGCAAATTATTATTGTTTATGTTAAATGCAAACTCTTGAACTCACCAACCATTGTGTTGACATTTTTAGTATGCTATTCTCAGGTCGTTAATTCAGTTTGCCATTAGAAGCACAACACGGGTCCAGCATGCATTCTAAGACTTCATCTTAAGTCATGACATTTGAATTTTATTTATGAGATTTGAATAATGGGTTGGCGCGTGTTTTGCCAAATTTTACATTTACATACTTTGGGTTTGTCTTATTTACAAAACGCTTCCGCATGGTTTTAAAACTTGAACTTTGATTGGTTTATTTTTAAATGTGGCATATAGTGTCGTTCTGAGTAACTAGTGACTGTGATCCTGGTTTGTTCACACGCCTCGCGGTAAAACTCCGCACGTGGATTTTGAGGGTGTGACAAAACAACTATAATTCTATAGTTTGAACACGCTTCTAAACAAATGCAATCAAATATGATTATAATTATCATCAAAATATCAACAATGAATCACAAATGGAACATAGTATCATTAGTGTGATTCGAAACCAAAACCGAATATATAACCACACGAATAACTCCTAAAATCAATCCACTACTACCCAAAACTCATCAGAAGATTCCATAACCATCTTCGAACACTCTTGACTCAGAAATCCACTAAATCCATCTTAATAACAACTGTTGATCTACAGAGACCATTATTGACCATTAAGACAAGGAAACCAGTTGTAAAGAAACACGAAACTACTCGTATCCACTTAATAAGAATTAATAATCAAATTACAGTGGTGGAATGAAAGTAATCAGACGAAGAACAAGAAACGTAATGTTTGATGGATCAAAAAGAAGTTAAATCAGTGTAGCATGATCAAATAGATAAGATTTTCTTGTACGTCATTCAAAATTATACAACTAAAGATTGGTGTATAAATCTATTTATGAAAGCATTACTAAATACATGGGAATGGAACTATTTATACTAGAACATTAAACAACTACAGTTCTATAGTTTGAACAAACTTTTAAACCAATGTAATCAAATATGATTATAATTATCATCAAAATCTCAACAATGAATCACAAATGGAACATAGAATCATTAGTGTGATTCAAAACCAAAACCGAACATACAACCACACGAATAACTCCTAAAATCAATGCACTCTAACCCGAAACTCATCAAAAGACTCCATAACCATCTTTGAACATTCTTGCCACAAAAATCTACTAAATCCATCTTAATAACAACTGTTGATCTACATAAACCATTATTGACCATTAAGACTAAGAAACCGTTGTAAAGAAACACGAAACTACTCGTATCCACTTAATAAGAATCAATAATCAAATTACAGTGGTGGAATGAATATAATCAGACGAACAACAAGAAACGTAATGTTTGACGGATCAAAAAGAGGTTAAATCAATGTAACATAATCAAGTAAATAAGATTTTCTTGTACGTTAATCAAAATTATGCAATTACAGATTTCTGTATAAGATTATTTACGAAAACATTACTAAATACATGAGAAATGAACTATTTATACTAAAACAATAAACAACTATAGTTCTATAGTTTGAACGAACTTCTAAACCAATGTAACCAAATATGATTACAATTATCATCAAAATATCAACAATGAATCACAAATGGAACATAGAATCATTAGTGTGATTCGAAGCCAAAACCGAACATATAACCACACGAATAACTCCTAAAATCAATCCACTCTAACCCGAAACTCATCAGAAGACTCCATAACCATCTTTGAACATTCTTGCCTCAAAAATCTACTAAATCCATCTTAATAACAACTGTTGATCTACATAAACCATTATTGACCATTAAGACTAGGAAACCAGTTGTAAAGAAACACGAAACTACTCGTATCCACTTAATTAGAATCAATAATCAAATTACAGTTGTAGAATGAATGTAATCAGACGAACAACAAGAAACGTAATGTTTGACGGATCAAAACGAGGTTAAATCAATGTAACATAATCAAGTAAATAAGATTTTCTTGTACGTTAATCAAAATTATGCAATTACAGATTTCTGTATAAGATTATTTACGAAAACATTACTAAATACATGGGAAATGAACTATTTATACTAAAACATTAAACAACTATAGTTCTATTGTTTGAACACACTTCTAAAACAATGCAATCAAATATGATTATAATTATCATCAAAATATCAACAATGAATCACAAATGGAACATAGAATCATTAGTGTGATTCGAAACCAAAACCGAACATATAACCACACGAATAACTCCTAAAATCAATCCACTACTACCCAAAAGTCATCAGAAGATTCCATAACCATCTTCGAACACTCTTGACTCAGAAATCCACTAAATCCATCTTAATAACAACTGTTGATCTACAGAGACCATTATTGACCATTAAGACAAGGAAACCAGTTGTAAAGAAACACGAAACTACTCGTATCCACTTAAAAAGAATTAATAATCAAATTACAGTGGTGGAATGAAAGTAATCAGACGAAGAACAAGAAACGTAATATTTGATGGATCAAAAAGAAGTTAAATCAATGTAGCATGATCAAATAGATAAGATTTTCTTGTACGTCAATCCAAATTATGCAACTAAAGATTGGTGTATAAAACTATTTGCGAAAGCATTACTAAATACATGGGAAAAGAACTATTTATGCTAGAATATTAAACAACTATAGTTCTATAGTTTGAACGAACAATTAAACCAATGTAATCAAATATGATTATAATTATTATCAAAATATCAACAATGAATCACAAATGGAACATAGTATCATTAGTGTGATTCGAAACAAAACCGAGCATATAACAGTATGAATAGCTCCTAAAATCAATCCACTACTACCCGAAACTCATCAAAAGACTCTATAACCATCTTCGAACACTCTTGCCTCATAAATCCACTAAATCCATCTTATTAACAACCGTTGATCTACAGAAACTTTTATTGACCATTAAGAAAAGGAAAGCAGTTGTAAAGAAACACGAAACTACTCGTATCTACTTAATAAGAATGAATAATCAAATTACAGTGGTGGAATGAATATAATCAGACGAACAACAAGAAACGTAATGTTTGACGGATCAAAAAGAAGTTAAATCAATGTAACATAATCAAGTAAATAAGATTTCTTTTACGTCAATCAAAATTATGCAACTAAAGATTGGTGTATAAAGTATTTACGAAAGCATTACTAAATAAATGGGAAATGAACTATTTATACTAAAACATTAAACAACTACAGTTCTATAGTTTGAACGAACTTTTAAACCAATGTAATCAAATATGATTATAATTATCATCAAAATCTCAACAATGAATCACAAATGGAACATAGAATCATTAGTGTGATTCGAAACCAAAACCGAACATATAACCACACGAATAACTCCTAAAATCAATCCACTCCTACCCGAAACTCATTAGAAGACTCCATAACCATCTTCGAACATTCTTGCCTCAGAAATCCACTAAATCCATCTTAATAACAATTGTTGATCTACATAAACCATTATTAACCATTAAGACTAGGAAAACAGTTGTAAAGAAACACGACACTACTCGTATCCACTTAATTAGAATCAATAATCAAATTAGAATTGTCGAATGAATGTAATCAGATGAACAACAAGAAACGTAATGTTTGACGGATCAAAAAGAGGTTAAATCAATGTAACATAATCAAGTAAATAAGATTTTCTTGTACGTTAATCAAAATTATGCAATTACAGATTGGTGTATAAGAGCATTTACAAAAGCAATACTAAATACATGGGAAATGAACTATTTATACTAAAACATTAAACAACTATAGTTCTATTGTTTGAACACGCTTCTAAACAAATGAAATCAAATATGATTATAATTATCATCAAAATATCAACAATGAATCACAAATGGAACATAGTATCATTAGTGTGATTCGAAACCAAAACCGATTATATAACCACACGAATAACTCCTAAAATCAATCCACTACTACCCGAAACTCATCAGAAGATTCCATAACCATCTTCGAACACTCTTGACTCAGAAATCCACTAAATCCATCTTAATAACAACTGTTGATCTACAGAGACCAGTAAAGAAACACGAAACTACTCGTATCCACTTAATAAGAATCAATAATCAAATTACAGTGGTGGAATGAATATAATCAGACGAACAACAAGAAACGTAATGTTTGACGGATCAAAAATAAGTAAAATCAATGTAACATAATCAAGTAAATAAGATTTTTTGTACGTCAATCAAAATTATGCAACAACAGATTGATGTATAAAAGTATTTACGAAAGCATTACTAAATACATGGGAAATGAACTATTTATACTAAAATATTAAACAACTATAGTTTTATAGTTTGAACGAACTTTTAAACCAATGTAATCAAATATGATTACAATTATCATCAAAATCTCAACAATGAATCACAAATGGAACATAGAATCATTAGTGTGATTCCAAACCAAAACCAAACATATAACCACATGAATAACTCCTAAAATCAATCCACTGCTACCCGAAACTCATCAGAAGACTCCATAACCATCTTCGAACATTCTTGCCTCAGAAATCCACTAAATCCATCTTAATAACAATTGTTGATCTACATAAACCATTATTAACCATTAAGACTAGGAAACCAGTTGTAAAGAAACAAGAAACTACTCGTATCCACTTAACTAGAATCAATAATCAAATTACAGTTGTAGAATAAATGTAATCAGACGAACAACAAGAAACCTAATGTTTGACGGATCAAAAAGAGGTTAAATCAATGTAACATAATCAAGTAAATAAGATTTTCTTGTACGTTAATCAAAATTATGCAATTACAGATTGGTGTATAAGAGTATTTACGAAAGCATTACTAAATACATGGGAAATGAACTATTTATACTAAAACATTAAACAACTATAGTTCTATTGTTTGAACACACTTCTAAAACAATGCAATCAAATATGATTATAATTATCATCAAAATATCAACAATGAATCACAAATGGAACATAGAATCATTAGTGTGATTCGAAACCAAAACCGAACATATAACCACACGAATAACTCTTAAAATCAATCCACTACTACCCAAAAGTCATCAGAAGATTCCATAACCATCTTCGAACACTCTTGACTCAGAAATCCACTAAATCCATCTTAATAACAACTGTTGATCTACAGAGACCATTATTGACCATTAAGACAAGGAAACCAGTTGTAAAGAAACACGAAACTACTCGTATCCACTTAAAAAGAATTAATAATCAAATTACAGTGGTGGAATGAAAGTAATCAGACGAAGAACAAGAAACGTAATATTTGTTGGATCAAAAAGAAGTTAAATCAGTGTAGCATGATCAAATAGATAAGATTTTCTTGTACGTCAATCAAAATTATTCAACTAAAGATTGGTGTATAAAACTATTTGCGAAAGCATTACTAAATACATGGGAAAGGAACTATTTATACTAGAATATTAAACAACTATAGTTCTATAGTTTGAACGAACAATTAAACCAATGTAATCAAATATGATTATAATTATTATCAAAATATCAACAATGAATCACAAATGGAACATAGTATCATTAGTGTGATTTGAAACAAAACGGAGCATATAACAGTACGAATAACTACTAAAATCAGTCCACTACTACCCGAAACTCATCAAAAGACTCTATAACAATCTTCGAACACACTTGCCTCATAAATCCACTAAATCCATCTTAATAACAACCGTTGATCTACAAAAACTTTTATTGACCATTAAGAAAAGGAAAGCAGTTGTAAAGAAACACGAAACTACTCGTATCTACTTAATAAGAATGAATAATCAAATTACGGTGGTGGAATGAATATAATCAGACGAACAACAAGAAACGTAATGTTTGACGGATCAAAAAGAAGTTAAATCAATGTAACAAAATCAAGTAAATAAGATTTCTTTTACGTCAATCAAAATTATGCAACTAAAGATTGGTGTATAAAGTATTTACGAAAGCATTACTAAATAAATGGGAAATGAACTATTTATACTAAAACATTAAACAACTATAGTTCTATAGTTTGAACGAACTTTTAAACCAATGTAATCAAATATGATTATAATTATCATCAAAATCTCAACAATGAATCACAAATGGAACATAGAATCATTAGTGTGATTCGAAACCAAAACCGAACATATAACCACACGAATAACTCCTAAAATCAATCCACTCCTACCCGAAACTCATTAGAAGACTCCATAACCATCTTCGAACATTCTTGCCTCAGAAATCCACTAAATCCATCTTAATAACAATTGTTGATCTACATAAACCATTATTAACCATAAAGACTAGGAAACCAGTTGTAAAGAAACACGAAACTACTCGTATCCACTTAATTAGAATCAATAATCAAATTACAGTTGTAGAATGAATGTAATCAGACGAACAACAAGAAACGTAATGTTTGACGGATCAAAAAGAGGTTAAATCACTGTAACATAATCAAGTAAATAAGATTTTCTTGTACGTTAATCAAAATTATGCAATTACAGATTGGTGTATAAGATTATTTACGAAAGCATTACTAAATACATGGGAAATGAACTATTTATACTAAAACATTAAACAACTATAGTTCTATTGTTTGAACACACTTCTAAGACAATGCAATCAAATATGATTATAATTATAATCAAAATATCAACAATGAATCACAAATGGAACATAAAATCATTAGTGTGATTCGAAACCAAAACCGAACATATAACCACACGAATAACTCCTAAAATCAATCCACTACTACCCAAAAGTCATCAGAAGATTCCATAACCATCTTCGAACACTCTTGACTTAGAAATCCACTAAATCCATCTTAAGAACAGCTGTTGATCTACAGAGACCATTATTGACCATTAAGACAAGGAAACCAGTTGTAAAGAAACACGAAACTACTCGTATCCACTTAATAAGAATTAATAATCAAATTACAGTGGTGGAATGAAAGTAATCAGACGAAGAACAAGAAACGTAATATTTGATGGATCCAAAAGAAGTTAAATCAGTGTAGCATTATCAAATAGATAAGATTTTCTTGTACGTCAATCAAAATTATGCAACTAAAGATTGGTGTATAAAACTATTTGCGAAAGCATTACTAAATACATGGGAAAGGAACTATTTATACCAGAATATTAAACAACTATAGTTCTATAGTTTGAACGAACTTCTAAACCAATGTAATCAAATATGATTATAATAATCATCAAAATCCCAACAATGAATCACAAATGGAACATAGAACCATTAGTGTGATTCAAAACCAAAATTGAACATACAACCACACGAATAACTCCTAAAATCAATCCACTCTAACCCGAAACTCATCAAAAGACTCCATAACAATCTTTGAACATTCTTGCCTCAAAAATCTACTAAATCCATCTTAATAACAACTGTTGATCTACATAAACCATTATTGACCATTAAGACAAGGAAACCAGTTGTAAAGAAACACGAAACTACTCGTATCCACTTAATAAGAATCAATAATCAAATTACAGTGGTGGAATTAATATAATCAGACGAACAACAAGAAACGTAATGTTTGACGGATCAAAAAGAAGTTAAATCAATGTAACATAATCAAGTAAATAAGATTTTCTTATACGTCAATCAAAATTATGCAACTATAGATTGATGTATAAAAGTATTTACGAAAGCATTACTAAATACATGGGAAATGAACTATTTATACTAAAATACTAAACAACTATAGTTCTATAGTTTGAACGAACTTCTAAACCAATGTAATCAAATATGATTATAATTATCATCAAAATCAAAAGAATGAATCACAAATGGAACATAGAATCATTAGTGTGATTCCAAACCAAAACCAAACATGTAACCACATGAATAACTCCTAAAATCAATCCACTGCTACCCGAAACTCATCAGAAGACTCCATAACCGTCTTCGAACATTCTTGCCTCAAAAATCCACTAAATCCATCTTAATAACAATTGTTGATCTACATAAACCATTATTAACCATAAAGACTAGGAAACCAGTTGTAAAGAAACACGAAACTACTCGTATCCACTTAATTAGAATCAATAATCAAATTACAGTTGTAGAATGAATGTAATCAGACGAACAACAAGAAACGTAATGTTGACGGATCAAAAAGAGGTTAAATCACTGTAACATAATCAAGTAAATAAGATTTTCTTATACGTCAATCAAAATTATGCAACTATAGATTGATGTATAAAAGTATTTACGAAAGCATTACTAAATACATGGGAAATGAACTATTTATACTAAAATATTAAACAACTATAGTTCTATAGTTTGAACGAACTTCTAAACCAATGTAATCAAATATGATTATAATTATCATCAAAATCTCAACAATGAATCACAAATGGAACATAGAATCATTAGTGTGATTCGAAACCAAAACCGAACATATAACCACACGAATAACTCCTAAAATCAATCCAGTTTAACTAGAAACTCATCAGAAGACTCCATAACCATCTTTGAACATTCTTGCCTCAAAAATCTACTAAATCCATCTTAATAACAACTGCTGATCTACATAAACCATTATTGACCATTAAGACTAGGAAACCAGTCGTAAAGAAACACGAAACTACTCGTATCCAATTTATAAGAATTAATAATCAAATTACAGTGGTGGAATGAAAGTAATCAGACGAAGAACAAGAAACGTAATGTTTGATGGATCAAAAGAAAGTTAAATCAGTGTAGCATGATCAAATAGATAAGATTTTCTTGTACGTCAATCAAAATTATGAAACTAAAGATTGTTGCATAAAACTATTTACGAAAGCATTACTAAATACATGGGAAATAAACTATTTATACTAGAACATTAAACAACTATAGTTCTATAGTTTGAACGAACTTCTAAATCAATGTAATCAAATATGATTATAATTATAATCAAAATCTCAACAATGAATCACAAATAGAACATAGAATCATTAGTGAGATTCGAAACCAAAACCGAACATATAACCACACGAATAACTACTAAAATCAATCAACTCCTACCCGAAACTCATCAGAAGACTCCATAACCATCTTCGAACATTGTTGTCTCAGAAATCCACTAAATCCATCTTAATAACAATTGTTGATCTACATAAACCATTATTAACCATTAAGACTGTGAAACCAGTTGTAAAGAAACACGAAACTACTCGTATCCACTTAATTATAATCAATAATAAAATTACAGTGGTAGAATGAATGTAATCAGATGAACAACAAGAAACGTAATGTTTGACGGTTCAAAAACAGGTTAAATCAATGTAACATAATCAAGTAAAAAAGATTTTCTTGTACCTTAATCAAAATTATGCAATTACAGATTGTGTATAAGAGTATTTACGAAAACATTACTAATTACATGGGAAAGGAACTATTTATACTAAAACAATAAACAACTATAGTTCTATAGTTTGAACGAACTTCTACACCAATGTAATCAAATATGATTACAATTATCATCAAAATCTCAACAATGAATCACAAATAGAACATAGAATCATTAGTGTGATTCGAAACCAAAACCGAACATATAACGACACGAATAACTCCTAAAATCAATCCACTCTAACCCGAAACTCAACAAAAGACTCCATGACCATCTTTGAACATTCTTGCCTCAAAAATCTACTAAATCCATCTTAATAACAACTGTTGATCTACATAAACCATTATTGACCATTAAGACAAGGAAACCAGTTGTAAAGAAACACGAAACTACTCGTATCCACTTAATAAGAATCAATAATCAAATTACAGTGGTGGAATGAATATAATCAGACGAACAACAAGAAACGTAATGTTTGACGGATCAAAAAGAAGTTAAATCAATGTAACATAATCAAGTAAATAAGATTTTCTTGTACGTCAATCAACATTATGCAACTACAGATTGATGTATAAAAGTATTTACGAAAGCATTACTAAATACATTGGAAATGAACTATTTATACTAAAATATTAAACAACTATAGTTTTATAGTTTGAACGAACTTCTAAACCAATGTAATCAAATATGTTTATAATTATCATCAAAATCTCAACAATGAATCACAAATGGAACATAGAATCATTAGTGTGATTCCAAACCAAAACCAAACATATAACCATATGAATAACTCTTAAAATCAATCCACTCCTACCCGAAACTCATCAGAAGACTCCATAACCATCTTCGAACATTCTTGCCTCAGAAATCCACTAAATCCATCTTAATAACAATTGTTGATCTACATAAACCATTATTAACCATTAAGACTAGGAAACCAGTTGTAAAGAAACACGACACTACTCGTATCCACTTAATTAGAATCAATAATCAAATTAAAGTTGTAGAATGAATGTAATCAGACGAACAACAAGAAACGTAAAGTTTGACGGATCAAAAAGAGGGTAAATCAATGTAACATAATCAAGTAAATAATATTTTCTTGTACGTTAATCAAAATTATGCAATTACAGATTGGTGTATAAGAGTATTTACGAAAGCATTACTAAATACATAGGAAATGAACTATTTATACTAAAACATTAAACAACTATAGTTTTATTGTTTGAACACACTTCTAAAACAATGCAATTAAATATGATTATAATTATCATCAAAATATCAACAATGAATCACAAATAGAACATAGAATCATTAGTGTGATTCGAAACCAAAACCGAACATATAACGACACGAATAACTCTTAAAATCAATCCACTCTAACCCGAAACTCAACACAAGACTCCATAACCATCTTTGAACATACTTGCCTCAAAAATCTACAAAATCCATCTTAATAATAACTGTTGATCTACATAAACCATTATTGACCATTAAGACAAGGAAACCAGTTGTAAAGAACACGAAACTACTCGTATCCACTTAATAAGAATCAATAATCAAATTACAGTGGTGGAATGAATATAATCAGACGAACAACAAGAAACGTAATGTTTGACGGATCAAAAAGAAGTTAAATCAATGTAACATAATCAAGTAAATAAGATTTTCTTGTACGT
This sequence comes from Flaveria robusta, assembly GCA_025506415.1. Lineage (NCBI taxonomy): Eukaryota > Viridiplantae > Streptophyta > Magnoliopsida > Asterales > Asteraceae > Flaveria > Flaveria robusta. Next base: position 34,170,871 of record CM046469.1, on the reverse strand, counting down.
CAATCAAAATTATGCAACTACAGATTGATGTATAAAAGGATTTACGAAAGCATTACTAAATACATGGGAAATGAACTATTTATACTAAAATATTAAACAACTATAGTTTTATAGTTTGAACGAACTTCTAAACCAATGTAATCAAATATGATTATAATTATCATCAAAATCTCAACAATGAATCACAAATGGAACATAGAATCATTAGTGTGATTCCAAACCAAAACCAAACATATAACCACATGAATAACTCCTAAAATCAATCCACTCCTACCCGAAACTCGTCAGAAGACTCCATAACCATCTTCAAACATTCTTGCCTCAAAAATCCACTAAATCCATCTTAATAACAATTGTTGATCTACATAAACCATTATTAACCATTAAGACTAGGAAAACAGTTGTAAAGAAACATGAAACTACTCGTATCCACTTAATTAGAATCAATAATCAAATTACAGTTGTAGAATGAATGTAATCAGACGAACAACAAGAAACGTAATGTTTGACGGATCAAAAAGAGGTTAAATCATTGTAACATAATCAAGTAAATAAGATTTTCTTGTACGTTAATCAAAATTATGCAATTACAGATTGGTGTATAAGAGTATTTACGAAAGCATTACTAAATACATAGGAAATGAACTATTTATACTAAAACATTAAACAACTATAGTTCTATTGTTTGAACAAACTTCTAAAACAATACAATTAAATATGATTATAATTATCATCAAACTATCAACAATGAATCACAAATGGAACATAGAATCATTAGTGTGATTCGAAACAAAAACCGAACATATAACCACACGAATAACTCCTAAAATCAATCCACTACTACCCAAAAGTCATCAGAAGATTCCATAACCATCTTCGAACAATCTTGACTCAGAAATCCACTAAATCCATCTTAATAACAACTGTTGATCTGCAGATACCATTATTGACCATTAAGACAAGGAAACTAGTTGTAAAGAAACACGAAACTACTCTTATCCACTTAATTAGAATCAATAATCAAATTACAGTGGTTGAATGAATGTAATCAGACGAACAACAAGAAACGTAATGTTTGACGGATCAAAAAGAAGTTAAATCAATGTAACATAATCAAGTAAATAAGATTTTCTTGTACGTCAATCAAAATTATGCAACTACAGATTGATGTATAAAAGGATTTACGAAAGCATTACTAAATACATGGGAAATGAACTATTTATACTAAAATATTAAACAACTATAGTTTTATAGTTTGAACGAACTTCTAAACCAATGTAATCAAATATGATTATAATTATCATCAAAATCTCAACAATGAATCACAAATGGAACATAGAATCATTAGTGTGATTCCAAACCAAAACCAAACATATAACCACATGAATAACTCCTAAAATCAATCCACTCCTACCCCGAAACTCGTCAGAAGACTCCATAACCATCTTCAAACATTCTTGCCTCAAAAATCCACTAAATCCATCTTAATAACAATTGTTGATCTACATAAACCATTATTAACCATTAAGACTAGGAAAACAGTTGTAAAGAAACATGAAACTACTCGTATCCACTTAATTAGAATCAATAATCAAATTACAGTTGTAGAATGAATGTAATCAGACGAACAACAAGAAACGTAATGTTTGACGGATCAAAAAGAGGTTAAATCATTGTAACATAATCAAGTAAATAAGATTTTCTTGTACGTTAATCAAAATTATGCAATTACAGATTGGTGTATAAGAGTATTTACGAAAGCATTACTAAATACATAGGAAATGAACTATTTATACTAAAACATTAAACAACTATAGTTCTATTGTTTGAACAAACTTCTAAAACAATACAATTAAATATGATTATAATTATCATCAAACTATCAACAATGAATCACAAATGGAACATAGAATCATTAGTGTGATTCGAAACAAAAACCGAACATATAACCACACGAATAACTCCTAAAATCAATCCACTACTACCCAAAAGTCATCAGAAGATTCCATAACCATCTTCGAACAATCTTGACTCAGAAATCCACTAAATCCATCTTAATAACAACTGTTGATCTGCAGATACCATTATTGACCATTAAGACAAGGAAACTAGTTGTAAAGAAACACGAAACTACTCTTATCCACTTAATTAGAATCAATAATCAAATTACAGTGGTTGAATAAATGTAATCAGACGAACAACAAGAAACGTAATGTTTAACGGATCAAAAAAAGGTTAAGTCAATGTAACGTAATCTAGTAAATAAGATTTTCTTATACGTTAATCAAAATTATGCAATTACAGATTGGTGTATAAGAGTATTTACTAAAGCATTACTAAATACATGGGAAATGAACTATTTATACTAATACATTAAACAACTATAGTTCTATAGTTTGAACGAACTTCTAAACCAATGTAATAAAATATGATTATAATTATCATCAAAATCTCAACAATGAATCACAAATGGAACATAGAATCATTAGTGTGATTTGAAACCAAAACCGAACATATAGCCACACAAATAACTCCTAAAATCAATCCACTACTACCCGAAACTCATCAGAAGACTCCATAACCATCTTCGAACACTATTGACTCAGAAATCCACTAAACCCATCTTAATAACAACCGTTGATCTACATAAACCATTATTAACCATTAATACTACGAAATCAGTTGTAAAGAAACACGAAACTACTCTTATCCACATAATTAGAATTAATAATCAAATTACAGTGGTCGAATGAAAGTAATCAGACGACGAACAAGAAACATAACGTTTGATGGATCAAAAAAAAGTTAAATCAATGTAGCATGATCAAGTAAATAAGATTTTTTTGTACGTCAATCAAAATTATGCAACTAAAGATTGGTGTATAAAACTATTTGCGAAAGCATTACTAAATACATGGGAAAGGAACTACTTATACTAAAACATTAAACCACTATAGTTCTATGGTTTGAACAAACTTCTAAACCAATGTAATAAAATATGATTACATTTATTATCAAAATCTCAACAATGTATCACAAATGGAACATAGAATCATTAGTGTGATTCGAAACCAAAACCGAACATATAACGACACGAATAACTCCTAAAATCAATCCACTCTAACCCGAAACTCAACAAAAGACTCCATAACCATCTTTGAACATACTTGCCTCAAAAATCTACTAAATCCATCTTAATAACAACTGTTGATCTACATAAACCATTATTAACCATTAAGACAAGGAAACCAGAATCAATAATCAAATTACAGTGGTGGAATGAATATAATCAGACGAACAACAAGAAACGTAATGTTTGACGGATCAAAAAGAAGTTAAATCAATGTAACATAATCAAGTAAATAAGATTTTCTTGTACGTCAATCAAAATTATGCAACTACAGATTGATGTATAAAAGTATTTACGAAAGCATTACTAAATACATGGGAAATGGACTATTTATACTAAAATATTAAACAACTATAGTTTTATAGTTTGAACGAACTTCTAAACCAATGTAATCAAATATGATTATAATTATCATCAAAATCTCAACAATGAATCACAAATGGAACATAGAATCATTAGTGTGATTCCAAACCAAAACCAAACATATAACCACATGAATAACTCCTAAAATCAATCCACTCCTACCCGAAACTCATCAGAAGACTCCATAACCATCTTCGAACATTCATGCCTCAGAAATCCACTAAATCCATCTTAATAACAATTGTTGATCTACATAAACCATTATTAACCATTAAGACTAGGAAAACAGTTGGAAAGAAACACGAAACTACTCGTATCCACTTAATTAGAATTAATAATCATATTACAGTTGTAGAATGAATGTAATCAGACGAACAACAAGAAACGTAATGTTTGACGGATCAAAAAGAGGTTAAATCATTGTAACATAATCAAGTAAATAAGATTTTCTTGTACGTTAATTAAAATTATGCAATTACAGATTGGTGTATAAGAGTATTTACGAAAGCATTACTAAATACATAGGAAATAAACTATTTATACTAAAACCTTAAACAACTATAGTTCTATTGTTTGAACACACTTCTAAAACAATGCAATTAAATATGATTATAATTATCATAAAAATATCAACAATGAATCACAAATGGAACATAGAATCATTAGTGGGATTCGAAACAAAAACCGAACATATAACCACACGAATAACTCCTAAAATCAATCCACTACTACCCAAAAGTCATCGGAAGATTCCATAACCATCTTCGAACAATCTTGACTCAGAAATCCACTAAATCCATCTTAATAACAACCGTTGATCTACAGATACCATTATTGACCATTAAGACAAGAAAACTAGTTGTAAAGAAACACGAAACTACTCGTATCCACTTAATAAGAATTAATAATCAAATTACAGTGGTGGAATGAAAGTAATCAGACGAAGAACAAGAAACGTAATATTTGATGGATCAAAAAGAAGTTAAATCAGTATAGCATGATCAAATAGATAAGATTTTCTTGTACGTCAATCAAAATTATGCAACTAAAGATTGGTGTATAAAACTATTTGCGAAAGCATTACTAAATATATGGGAAAGGAACTATTTATACTAGAATATTAAACAACTATTGTTCTATAGTTTGAACGAACTTCTAAACCAATGTAATCAAATATGATCATAAATTATCATCAAAATCTCAACAATGAATCACAAATGGAACATAGAACCATTAGTGTGATTCAAAACCAAAATCGAACATGCAACCACACGAATAACTCCTAAAATCAATCCACTCTAACCCGAAACTCATCAAAAGACTCCATAACCATCTTTGAACATTCTTGCCTCAAAAATCTACTAAATCCATCTTAATAACAACTGTTGATCTACATAAACCATTATTGACCATTAAGACTAGGAAACCAGTTGTAAAGAAACACGAAACTACTCGTATCCACTTAATAAGAATCAATAATCAAATTACAGTGGTGGAATGAATATAATCAGACGAACAACAAGAAACGTAATGTTTGACGGATCAAAAAGAAGTTAAATCAATGTAACATAATCAAGTAAATAAGATTTTTTTGTACGTTAATAAAAATTATGCAATTACAGATTGGTGTATAAGTGTATTTACGAAAGCATTACTAAATACATGGGAAATGAACTATTTATTCTAAAATATTAAACAACTGTAGTTCTGTAGTTTGAACGAACATCTAAACCAATGTAATCAAATATGATTATAATTATCATCAAAATCTCAACAATGAATCACAATGGAACTTAGAATCATTAGTGTGATTCGAAACCAAAACCGAACATTTAACCACACGAATAACTCCTAAAATCAATCCACTACTACCCGAAACTCATCAGAAGACTCCATAACCATCTTCGAACACTATTGACTCAGAAATCCACTAAATCAATCTTAATAACAACTGTTGATCTAGAGAAACCAATATTGACCATTAAGACTAAGAAACCAGTTGTAAAGAAACACGAAACTACTCGTATCCACTTAATAAGAATTAATAATCAAATTACAGTGGTGGAATGAAAGTAATCAGAAGAAGAACAAGAAACGTAGTGTTTGATGGATCAAAAAGAAGTTAAATCAATGTAGCATGATCAAGTAAATAAGATTTTCTTGTACGTCAATCAAAATTATGCAACTAAAGATTGGTGTATAATGCTATTGACGAAAGCATTACTAAATACATGGGAAAGGAACTATTTATACTAAAACATTAAACAACTATAGTTCTATAGTTTGAACGAACTTCTAAACCAATGTAATCAAATATGATTATAATTATCATCAAAATCTCAACAATGAATCACAAATGGAACATAAAATCATTAGTGTGATTCAAAACCAAAACCGAACATATAACCACAAGAATAACTCCTAAAATCAATCCACTCCAACCCGAAACTCATCAGAAGACTCCATAACCATCTTTGAACATTCTTGCCTAAGAAATCCACTAAATCCATCTTAATAACAATTGTTGATCTACATAAACCATTATTAACCATTAAGACTAGGAAACCAGTTGTGAAGAAACACGAAACTACTCGTATCCACATAATTAGAATTAATAATCAAATTACAGTGGTAGAATGAATGTAATCAAACGAATAACAAGAAACGTAATGTTTAACGGATAAAAAATAGGTTAAATCAATGTAACATAATCAACTAAATAAGATTTTCTTGTACGTTAATCAAAATTACGCAATTACAGATTGGTGTATAAAAGTATTTACGAAAGCATTACTAAATACATGGGAAAGAAACTATTTATACTAAAACATTAAACAACAATAGTTCTATTGTTTGAACATACTTCTAAACCAATGTAATCAAATATGATTATATTTATCATCAAAATATCAACAATGAATCACAAATGTAACATAGTATCATTAGTGTGATTCGAAACCAAAAGCGAACATATAACCACACGAATAACTCCTAAAATCAATCCACTACCACCCGAAACTCATCAAAAGACTCCATAACCATCTTTGAACATTCTTGCTTTAGAAATCTACTAAATCCATCTTAATAACAACTGTTAATCTACATAAACCATTATTGACCATTAAGACTAGGAAACCAGTTGTAAAGAAAAACGAAACTACTCGTATCCACTTAATAAGAATCAATAATCAAATTACAGTGGTGGAATGAATATAATCAGACGAACAACAAGAAACGTAATGTTTGACGAATCAAAAAGAAGTTAAATCAATGTAACATAATCAAGTAAATAAGATTTTCTTGTATGTAAATCAAAATTATGCAACTACAGATTGATGTATAAAAGTATTTACGAAAGCATTACTAAATACATGGGAAATGAACTATTTATACTAAAACATTAAACAACCATAGTTGTATAGTTTGAACGAACTTCAAAACCAATGTAAACAAATATGATTATAATTATCTTCAAAATCTCAACAATGATTCACAAATGGAACATAGAATCATTAGTGTGATTCGAAACCAAAACCGAACATATAACCACACGAATAACTCCTAAAATCAATCCACTCCTACCCGAAACTCATCAGAAGACTCCATAACCATCTTCGAACATTCTTGCCTCAGAAATCAACTAAACCCATCTTAATAACAATTGTTGATCTACATAAACCATTATTAACCATTAAGACTAGGAAATCAGTTGTAAAGAAACACGAAACTACTCTTATCCACTTAATTAGAATCAATAATCAAATTACAGTGGTAGAATGAATGTAATCAGACAAACAACAAGAATCGTAATGTTTGACGGATCAAAAAGAGGTTAAATCAATGTGAAAGGAACTATCTATACTAAAACATTAAACAACTATAGTTCTATTGTTTAAACACACTTCTAAACCAATGTAATCAAATATGATTATAATTATCATCAAAACATCAACAATGAATCACAAATGGAACATAGTATCATTAGTGTGATTCGAAACCAAAGCCGAACATATAACCACACGAATAGCTCCTAAAATCAATGCACTACTACCCGAAACTCATCAAAAGACTCCATAACCATCTTCGAACACTTTTGACTTAGAAATCCACAAAATCCATGTTAATAACAACCGTTGATCTACAGAAACCATTATTGACCATTAAGACAAGGAAACCAGTTGTAAAGAAACACGAAACTACTCGTATCCACTTAATAAGAATCAATAATCAAATTACAGTGGTGGAATGAAAGTAATCAGACGAACAACAAGAAACGTAATGTTTGATGGATCAAAAAGAAGTTAAATCAATGTAAAATGATCAAGTAAATAAGATTTTCTTATACGTCAATCAAAATTATGCAACTAAAGATTGATGTATAAAAGTATTTATGAAAGTATTACTAAATACATGGGAAATGGACTATTTATACTAAAATATTAAACAACTATAGTTCTATAGTTTGAACGAACTTCTAAATCAATGTAATCAAATATGATTATAATTATCATCAAAATCTCAACAATGAATCACAAATGGAACATAAAATCATTGGTGTGATTCAAAACCAAAACCGAAAATATAACCACACGAATAACTCCTAAAATCAATCCACTCCTACCCGAAACTCATCAGAAGACTCCATAACCATCTTCGAACATTCTTGCCTCAGAAATCAACTAAACCCATCTTAATAACAATTGTTGATCTACATAAACCATTATTAACCACTAAGACTAGGAAATCAGTTGTAAAGAAACACGAAACTACTCTTATCCACTTAATTAGAATCAATAATCAAATTACAGTGGTTGAATGAATGTAATCAGACGAACAACAAGAAACGTAATGTTTAACGGATCAAAAAATGGTTAAATCAATGTAACGTATTCTAGTAAATAAGATTTTCTTGTACGTTAATCAAAATTATGCAATTATAGATTGGTGTATAAGAGTATTTACGAAAGCATTACTAAATACATGGGAAATGAACTATTTATACTAAAACATTAAACAACTATAGTTCTATAGTTTGAACGAACTTCTAAACCAATGTAATCAAATATGATTATAATTATCATCAAAATCTCAACAATGAATCACAAATGGAACATAGAATCATTAGTGTGATTCGAAACCAAAACCGAAAATATAACCACACGAATAACTCCTAAAATCAATCCACTACTACCCGAAACTCATCTGAAGACTCCATAACCATCTTTGAATATTCTTGCCTCAGAAATCTACTAAATCCATCTTAATAACAACTGTTGATCTACATAAACCATTATTGACCATTAAGACTAGGAAACCAGTTGTAAAGAAACACGAAACTACTCGTATCCGCTTAATAATAATCTATAATCAAATTACAGTGGTGGAATGAATATAATCAGACGAACAACAAGAAATGTAACGTTTGACGGATCAAAAAGAAGATAAATCAATGTAACATAATCAAGTAAATAAGATTTTCTTGTATGTCAATCAAAATTATGCAACTACAGATTGATGTATAAAAGTATTTACGAAAGCATTACTAAATACATGAGAAATGAACTATTTATACTAAAACATTAAACAACCATAGTTGTATAGTTTGAACGAAGTTCAAAACCAATGTAAACAAATATGATTATAATTATCATCAAAATCTCAACAATGATTCACAAATGGAACATAGAATCATTAGTGTGATTCGAAACCAAAACCGAACATATAACCACACGAATAAGTCCTAAAATCAATCCACTCCTACCCGAAACTCATCTTAAGACTCCGTATCCATCTTCGAACATTCTTGCCTCAGAAATCCACTAAATCCATCTTAATAACAATTGTTGATCTACATAAACCATTATTAACCATTAAGACTAGGAAACCAGTTGAAAAGAAACACCAAACTACTCGTATCCACTAAATTAGAATCAATAATCAAATTACAGTGGTAGAATAAATGTAATCAGACGAACAACAAGAAACGTAATGTTTGACGGATCAAAAAGAGGTTAAATCAACGTAACATAATCAAGTAAATAAGATTTTCTTGTACGTTAATCAAAATTATGCAATTACAGATTGGTATATAAGAGTATTTACGAAAGCCTTACTAATTACATGGGAAAGGAACTATTTATACTAAAACAATAGACAACTATAGTTCTATTGTTTAAACACACTTCTAAACCAATCAAATATGATTATAATTATCATCAAAATATCAACAATGAATCACAAATGGAACATAGTATCATTAGTGTGATTCAAAACCAAAGCCGAACTTATAACCACACGAATAACTCCTAAAATCAATGCACTACTAACCGAAACTCATCAGAAGACTCCATAACCATCTTCGAACACTTTTGACTTAGAAGTCCACAAAATCCATGTTAATAACAAACATTGATTTACAGAAACCATTATTGACCATTAAGACAAGGAAAGCAGTTGTAAAGAAACACGAAACTACTCGTATCCACTTAATAAGAATCAATAATCAAATTACAGTGGTGGAATGAAAGTAATCAGACGAACAACAAGAAACGTAATGTTTGATGGATCAAAAAGAAGTTAAATCAATGTAACATGATCAAGTAAATAAGATTTTCTTATACGTCAATCAAAATTATGCAACTAAAGATTGATGTATAAAAGAATTTATGAAAGCAGTACTAAATACATGGGAAATGGACTATTTATACTAAAATATTAAACAACTATAGTTTTATAGTTTGAACGAACTTCTAAACCAATGTAATCAAATATGATTATAATTATTATCAAAATCTTAACAATGAATCACAAATGGAACATAGAATCATTAGTGTGATTCGAAACCAAAACAGAACATATAACCACACGAATAACTCCTAAAATCAATCCACTCCTACCCGAAACTCATCAGAAGAGTCCATAACCATCTTCGAACAATTTTGCCTCAGAAGTCCACTAAACCCATCTTAATAACAATTGTTGATCTACATAAACCATTATTAACCATTAAGACTAGGAAATCAGTAGTAAAGAAACACGAATCTACTCTTATCCACTTAATTAGAATCAATAATCAAATTACAGTGGTAGAATGAATGTTATCAGACGAACAACAAGAAACGTAATGTTTGACGGATCAAAAAGAGGTTAAATCAATGTAACATAATCAAGTAAATAAGATTTTCTTGTACGTCAATCAAAATTATGCAATTACAGATTGGTGTATAAGAGTATTTACGAAAGCATTACTAAATACATGGGAAAGGAACTATTTATACTAAAATATTAAACGACTATAGTTCTATTGTTTGAACACACTTCTAAGCCAATGTAATCAAATATGATTATAATTATCATCAAAATATCAACAATGAATCACAAATGGAATAAAGTATCATTAGTGTGATTTGAAACCAAAACTGAACAGATAACCACACAAATAACTCTTAAAATCAATCCACTACTACCCGAAACTCATCAGAAGACTCCATAACCATCTTCGAACACTATTGACTCAGAAATCCACTAAATCAATCTTAATAACAACTGTTGGTCTATAGAAACCATTATTGACCATTAAGACAAGGAAATCAGTTGTAAAGAAACACGAAACTACTCGTATCCACTTAATAAGAATTATTAATCAAATTACAGTGGTGCAATGAAAGTAATCAGTAGAGGAAAAAGAAACATAATGTTTGATGGATCAAAAAGAAGTTAAATCAATGTAGCATAATCAAGTAACTAAGATTTTCTTGTACGTCAATCAAAATTATGCAACTACAGATTGATGTATAAAAGTATTTACGAAAGCATTACTAAATACATGGGAAAGGAACTATGGGTACTAAAACATTAAACAACTATAGGTCTATAGTTTGAACGAACTTCTAAACCAATGTAATCAAATATGATTATAATTATCATCAAAATCTCAACAATGAATCACAAATGGAACATAGAATCATTAGTGTGATTCCAAACCAAAACCGAACATATAACCACACGAATGACTCCTAAAATCAATCCACTCCTACCCGAAACTCATCAGAAGAGTCCATAACCATCTTCGAATATTCTTGCCTTAGAAATCCACTAAACCCATCTTAATAATAATTGTTGATCTATATAAACCATTATTAACCGTTAAGACTAGGAAATCAGTTGTAAAGAAACACGAAACTACTCTTATCCACTTAATTAGAATCAATAATCAAATTACAGTGGTTGAATGAATGTAATCAGACGAACAACAAAAAACGTAATGTTTAACGGATCAAAAAAAGGTTAAGTCAATGTAACGTAATCTAGTAAATAAGATTTTCTTATACGTTAATCAAAATTATGCAATTACAGATTGGTGTATAAGAGTATTTACTAAAGCATTACTAAACACATGGGAAATGAACTATTTATACTAAAACATTAAACAACTATAGTTCTATAGTTTGAACGAACTTCTAAACCAATGTAATCAAATATGATTATAATTATCATCAAAATCTTAACAATGAATCACAAATGGAACATAGAATCATTAGTGTGATTTGAAACCAAAACCGAATATATAGCCACACGAATAACTCCTAAAATCAATCCACTACTACCCGAAACTCATCAGAAGACTCCATAACCATCTTCGAACACTATTGACTCAGAAATCAACTAAACCCATCTTAATAACAACCGTTCATCTACATAAACCATTATTAACCTTTAAGACTACGAAATCAGTTGTAAAGAAACACGAAACTACTTTTATCCACATAATTAGAATTAATGATCAAATTACAGTGGTCGAATGAAAGTAATCAGACGAAGAACAAGAAACATAACGTTTGATGGATCAAAAAAAAGTTAAATCAATGTAGCATGATCAAGTAAATAAGATTTTTTTGTACGTCAATCAAAATTATGCAACTAAAGATTGGTGTATAAAACTATTTGCGAGAGCATTACTAAATACATGGGAAAGGAACTACTTATACTAAAACATTAAACAACTATAGTTCTATAGTTTGAACAAACTTCTAAACCAATGTAAACAAATATGATTACATTTATTATCAAAATCTCAACAATGTATCACAAATGGAACATAGAATCATTAGTGTGATTCGAAACCAAAACCGAACATATAACGATACGAATAACTCCTAAAATCTATCCCCTCCAACCCGGAACTCATCAGAAGACTCTATAACCATCTTTGAACATTCTTCCCTTAGAAATCTACTAAATCCATCTTAATAACAACTGTTGATCAACATAAACCATTATTGACCATTAAAACTAGGAAACTAGTTGTAAAGAAACAGGAAACTACTCGTATCCACTTAATTAGAATCAATAATCAAATTACAGTGGTAGAATGAATGTAATCAGACGAACAACAAGAAACGTAATGTTTGACGGATCAAAAAGAGGTTAAATCAATGTAACATAATCAACTAAATTAGATTTTCTTGTACGTCAATCAAAATTATGCAATTACAGATTGGTGTATAGGAGTATTTACGAAAGTATTACTAAATACATGGGAAAGGAACTATTTATACTAAAATATTAAACAACTATAGTTTTATTGTTTGAACACTCTTCTAAACCAATGTAATCAAATATGATTATAATTATCATCAAAATATCAACAATGAATCACCAATGGAACATAGTATCATTAGTGTGATTCGAAACCAAAACCGAACATATAACCACACGAATAACTCCTAAAATCAATCCACTACTACCCGAAACTCATTAGAAGACTCCATAACCATCTTCGAACACTCTTGACTTAGAAATCCACTAAATCCATCTTAATAACAACTGTTGATCCACAGAAACCATTATTGACCATTAAGACAAGGAAACCAGTTGTAAAAAAACACGAAACTACTCGTATCCACTTAATAAGAATCAATAATCAAATTACAGTGGTGGAATGAAAGTAATCAGACGAAGAACAAGAAACGTAATGTTTGATGGATCAAAAAAAAGTTAAATCAATGTAGCATGATCAAGTAAATAAGATTTTCTTGTACGTCAATCATAATTATGCAACTAAAGATTGGTGTATAAAACTATTTACGAAAGCATTACTAAATACATGGGAAAGGAACTATTTGTACTAAAACATTAAACAACTTTAGTTCTATAGTTTGAACAAACTTCTAAACCAATGTAATAAAATATGATTACAATTATTATCAAAATCTCAACAATGAATCACAAGTGGAACATAGAATCATTAGTGTGATTCAAAACCAAAACCGAACATATAACGACACGAATAACTCCTAAAATCTATCCACTCCAACCCGAAACTCATCAGAAGACTCCATAACCATCTTTGAACATTCTTGCCTCAGAAATCTACTAAATCCATCTTAATAACAATTGTTGATCTACATAAACCATTATTGACCATTAAGACTAGGAAACTAGTTGTAAAGAAACAAGAAACTACTCGTATCCACTTAATAAGAATCAATAATCAAATTACAGTGGTGGAATGAACGTAATCAGATGAACAACAAGAAACGTAATGTTTGACGGATTGAAAAGAAGTTAAATCAATGTAACATAATCAAGTAAATAAGATTTTCTTGTACGTCAATCAAAATTATGCAACTACAGATTGATGTATAAAAGTATTTACGAAAGCATTACTAAATACATGGGAAATGAACTTTTTATACTAAAACATTAAACAACCATAGTTCTATAGTTTGAACGAACTTCAAAACCAATGTAATCAAATATGATTATAATTATCATCAAAATCTCAATAATGAATCACAAATGGAACATAGAATCATTAGTGTGATTCGAAACCAAAACCGAAAATATAACCACACGAATAACTCCTAAAATCAATCCACTACTACCCGAAACTCATCAGAAGAGTCCATAACCATCTTCGAACATTTTTGCCTCAGAAATCCACTAAATACATCTTAATAACAATTGTTGATCTACATAAACCATTATTAACCATTAAGGCTAGGAAACTAGTTGTAAAGAAACACGAAACTACTCGTATCCATTTAATAAGAATCAATAATCAAATTACAGTAGTAGAATGAATGTAATCAGACGAAAAACAAGAAACGTAATGTTTGACGGATCAAAAAGAGGTTAAATCAATGTAACATAATCAACTAAATTAGATTTTCTTGTACGTCAATCAAAATTATGTAATTACAGATTGGTGTATAAGAGTATTTATAAAAGTATTACTAAATACATGGGAAAGGAACTATTTATACTAAAATATTAAACAACTATAGTTTTATTATTTGAACACACTTCTAAACCAATGTAATCAAATATGATTATAATTATCATCAAAATATCAACAATTAATCACCAATGGAACATAGTATCATTAGTGTGATTCGAAACCAAAACCGAACATATAACCACACGAATAACTCCTAAAATCAATCCACTACTACCCGAAACTCAACAGAAGACTCCATAACCATCTTCGAACACTCTTGACTTAGAAATCCACTAAATCCATCTTAATAACAACTGTTGATCCACAGAAACCATTATTGACCATTAAGACAAGGAAACCAGTTGTAAACAAACACGAAACTACTCGTATCCACTTAATAAGAATCAATAATCAAATTATAGTGGTGGAATGAAAGTAATCAGACGAAGAACAAGAAACGTAATGTTTGATGGATCAAAAAAAAGTTAAATCAATGTAGCATGATCAAGTAAATAAGATTTTCTTGTACGTCAATCATAATTATGCAACTAAAGATTGGTGTATAAAACTATTTACGAAAGCATTACTAAATACATGGGAAAGGAACTATTTGTACTAAAACATTAAACAACTTTAGTTCTATAGTTTGAACAAACTTCTAAACCAATGTAATAAAATATGATTACAATTATTATCAAAATCTCAACAATGAATCACAAATGGAACATAGAAGCATTAGTGTGATTCAAAACCAAAACCGAACATAAAACGACACGAATAACTCCTAAAATCTATCCACTCCAACTCGAAACTCATCAAAAGACTCCATAACCATCTTTGAACATTCTTGCCTCAGAAATCTACTAAATCCATCTTAATAACAACTGTTGATCTACATAAACCATTATTGACCATTAAGACTAGGAAACCAGTTGTAAAGAAACATGAAACTACTCGTATCCACTTAATAAGAATCAATAATCAAATTACAGTGGTGGAATGAATGTAATCAGATGAACAACAAGAAACGTAATGTTTGACGGATCAAAAAGAAGTTAAATCAATGTAACATAATCAAGTAAATAAGATTTTCTTGTACGTCAATCAAAATTATGCAACTATAGATTGATGTATAAAAGTATTTACGAAAGCATTACTAAATACATGGGAAATGAACTATTTATACTAAAACATTAAACAACCATAGTTCTATAGTTTGAACGAACTTCAAAACCAATGTAATCAAATATGATTAAAATTATCATCAAAATCTCAACAATGAATCACAAATGGAACATAGAATCATTAGTGTGATTTGAAACCAAAACCAAACATATAACCACACGAATAACTCCTAAAATCAATCCACTACTAACCAAAACTCATCAGAAGAGTCCATAACCATCTTCGAACATTTTTGCCTCAGAAATCCACTAAATACATCTTAATAACAATTGTTGATCCACATAAACCATTATTAACCATTAAGGCTAGGAAACCAGTTGTAAAGAAACACGAAACAACTCGTATCCATTTAATAAGAATCAATAATCAAATTACAGTAGTAGAATGAATGTAATCAGACGAACAACAAAAAATGTAATGTTTGACGGATCAAAAAGAGGTTAAATCAATGTAACATAATCAACTAAATTAGATTTTCTTGTACGGCAATCAAAATTATGCAATTACGGATTGGTGTATAGGAGTATTTATGAAAGTATTACTAAATACATGGGAAAGGAACTATTTATACTAAAATATTAAACAACTATAGTTTTATTGTTTGAACACACTTCTAAACCAATGTAATCAAATATGACTATAATTATCATCAAAATATCAACAATGAATCACCAATGGAACATAGTATCATTAGTGTTATTCGAAACCAAAACCGAACATATAACCACACGAATAACTCTTAAAATCAATCCACTACTACCCGAAACTCATCAGAAGACTCCATAACCATCTTCGAACACTCTTGACTTAGAAATCCACTAAATCCATCTTAATAACAACTGTTGATCCACAGAAACCATTATTGACCATTAAGACAAGGAAACCAGTTGTAAAAAAGCACGAAACTACTCGTATCCACTTAATAAGAATCAATAATCAAATTACAGAGGTGGAATGAAAGTAATCAGACGAGGAACAAGAAACGTAATGTTTGATGGATCAAAAAAAAGTTAAATCAATGTAGCATGATCAAGTAAATAAGATTTTCTTGTACGTCAATCATAATTATGCAACTAAAGATTGGTGTATAAAACTATTTACGAAAGCATTACTAAATACATGGGAAAGGAACTATTTGTACTAAAACATTAAACAACTTTAGTTCTATAGTTTGAACAAACTTCTAAACCAATGTAATAAAATATGATTACAATTATTATCAAAATCTCAACAATGAATCACAAATGGAACATAGAATCATTAATGTGATTCAAAACCAAAACCGAACATATAACGACACGAATAACTCCTAAAATCTATCCACTCCAACCCGAAACTCATCAGAAGACTCCATAACCATCTTTGAACATTCATGCCTCAGAAATCTACTAAATCCAACTTAATAACAACTGTTGATCTACATAAACCATTATTGACCATTAAGATTAGGAAACCAGTTGTAAAGAAACACGAAACTACTCGTATCCACTTAATAAGAATCAATAATCAAATTACAGTGGTGGAATGAATATAATTAGACTAACAACAAGAAACGTAATGTTTGACAGATCAAAAAGAAGTTAAATCAATGTAACATAATCAAGTAAATAAGATTTTCTTGTACGTCAATCAAAAATATGCAACTACACATTGATGTATAAAAGTATTTACGAAAGCATTACTAAATAAATGGGAAATGAACTATTTATACTAAAACATTAGACAACCACAGTTCTATAGTTTGAACGAACTTCTAAACCAATGTAATCAAATATGATTATAATTATCATCAAAATCTCAACAGTGAATCACAAATGGAACATAGAATCATTAGTGTGATTCGAAACCAAAACCGAACATATAACCACACGAATAACTCCTAAAATCAAGCCACTCCAACCCGAAACTCATCAGAAGACTCCATAACCATCTTCAAACATTCTTGTCTCAAGAATCTACTAAATCCATCTTAATATCAACTGTTGATCTACATAAACCATTATTGACCATTAAGACTCGGAAACAAGTTGTAAAGAAACATGAAACTACTCGTATCCACTTAATAAGAATCAATAATCAAATTACAGTGGTGGAATGAATATAATCAGACGAACAACAAGAAACGTAATGTTTGACGGATCAAAAAGAAGTTAAATCAATGTAACATAATAAAGTAAATAAGATTTTCTTGTACGTCAATCAAAATTATGCAACTACAGATTGATGTATAAAAGTATTTACGAAAGCATTACTAAATACATGGGAAATATACTATTTATACTAAAACATTAAACAACCATAGTTCTATAGTTTGAACGAACTTCAAAACCAATGTAATCAAATATGATTATAATTATCATCAAAATCTCAACAATGAATCACAAATGGAACATAGAATCATTAGTGTGATTCGAAACCAAAACCGAACATATAACCACACGAATAACTCCTAAAATCAATCCACTCCTACCCGAAACTCATCAGAAGAGTCCATAACCATCTTCGAACATTCTTGCCTCAGAAATCCACTAAATCCATCTTAATAACAATTGTTGATCTACATAAACCATTATTAACCATTAAGACTAGGAAACCTGTAACACCCGAAAATTTAAAAGTAGAGAAAAGTGAAGAAAAAGAAAGAAAAGCAAAATAACCCAAGTTGAGGGGTTAAAGTCATGCAAGGGACAAACTTTATTATTAATTTGTTCAAAAGGTGGCATGGCCGCCCACCCCTTTTTTGCACATCACCTTTTCTATCGATTTTCTAGAGAGAGAAAGCAGAGAATTCTCTCGGGTTTTAGAGAGAAGAAGAGGTAGCTGAATTCAGGTTAGTTTTCTAATTTTTGGGGTGTTCTTGGCTGATTTTCAGCCTTCGGGTAGGTGCTTATGTGTTTGTGTGTGCTTATGTCTAGGTGTTTGAAGGGGTTTGAAGTCTTACTCGAAAGTTGCAAGAGGTGAGTTCTAGATCCCCGTTTTTAAATGTTTTAACCTATTTTGGGGCTGAAAATGTATGTTCTAACATTTTTATTAAAGTTGGGTGTGTACCCGTATATATATGTGTGTGCCCTGTTGTGGGTGGGTGTATGTTCGGGATGATTTATGATTATGTTCATATTGTATGCTTGTTTGATGCTTAGTATGTTAGAAAGTAGGCTAGAACAGGTAAGAATGATAATTTGGGGTCAGAAAATGATGTTAGTTAGAAAACAGTTGGCCATGCGCCTAAGTGCTCATGCGGCTAAGATCATGCGCCCAAATAGTACTCATACGCCCAAGGTTCATGCGCACAAATAGTGCCCATGCGCCTAGAATTATGCCCAGGTGCCTAAGTGTGCCCATACGCCCAACTGCCCAAACGCCGAAGTGCCAATGGGCCTAAACCAGGCTAATGCGCATGCATAGTACCCATGCGCCCAGAAATCTACCCATGCGCCTAAGTAAGGCTCGTACGCCCAAATAGTGCCCATGCGCCTGAGTCGCCATGCGCCTGAGTCGCCTATGCGCCTAGGTAATCATGCGCACGCATAGTGTCCAAGCGCCCGCATAGTGCTCATGCGCCTAACGACTTAGAAAAAGATTCTGAATTTTTGGGAAAGAGGGATTTTTAGGCTAGGACTTGGGACGATTCTGGGGATGATATGTGATGTTATATGATAATGTGGGGTATGTTTATCGCATGTTTTCTTTATGTTCCTTATTTCGTATTATTGCGTGGCTTTACTGGTGTGATTATGATAATTAAAGTAAAGTATTATCGTAACGAAGCGGAAGATCTAAGATAATGAAAGTGGAACATAATGAATGAACGAATGAAAGTCTTGCAAGCAAAATGTAAGGAGGTTCACAACTCCTTGAGAGTTGTTAGCTCAACTGTGTGTCATACAGCGTGCGATCTTGGCTGCCCCATGAGGGTTCACACATAGGGGAATCAGTCTTGGTGACTGTTCCATACGTGCGATATGGGATCCTTGTCGCTAAACCCTAGATTAGTTGGCTTCGTGCCCAAGAGAGGGGTTTAGCATATGACAGGATCTAGATAGAAGTGAAAGATGATGTAAAGTGCGAAAAGTAGGAAAAGAACGATGACGGAAGATAATAAATATTACCTTGATGTATGTACGATGTGTGAACATGTGCAAAAGTATGAAAAGGTTTTAAATGGATGGAAGGTAATACGAATATTTTTATAAAACTAGAACTCACTCAGCAACGCTGACTTTTATGCATTTTCAGTTGGCAGGTAATGGTTGCTGAGGATGGTACGGGGTGAAGCTACTTGGCAAGATTTTTGGATGGCATCCATTTTATGCTGAAATGATGTTTTTTTTGTGTTATAATGCAACCGAACTATATTTTATATTAATAGAAATGATGTATTATTTCGCAAAAGTAATTATTAATGCATGAAATGCTTTTTGCTAAATTATTCCGCTGCAATAATTTATGAAATGTAGTTTGTTTTAATTATCATGTGCGATGAATGTCCAACTATGAGTGTTCCAGGAACGGGGCCTTACAAGTTGGTATCAGAGTCAAAGTTTAAGAGAAATGGGTAAATATTTTCAAAAACATAAACTTAAACTGAAAATGGGACAAATGGAGGGATGCCAGCCCAAGTAGCTACGTGCCATCAGGTATTTTCTTTAATGATTAACTAGTATTATGTGCGCATGTTATTTGATTTATGTGCTCTTAGTAGATTTGGATACTGATGTAGTCAGGATAGGAAATGCTTGGGGTATGAAGAGTAAAGTAAGTGGCTAATCACAACTGGCCACTATAATTAGGGACTTACTATACTTGACATAAACTGAGCTATTACCTTGAATGACCGTGTTGGTGTTTGAATCTTATAGTGTGTTTAGAGGATGGTTGGTGGTAGATCTTCGAAAGCTTCTAGAGGTGGAGGTCGTGGTGGACGTGGTGCTGGACCATGTGCCACAAGAGGCGGGGCTAAGGCTGCGGAAAGGGCACCTGAAGAGCCCGAGACTCATCACCAGGAAGGTGGTGATGAGAGTGCTAATCTGAGGGCCTCGGTGAAGGAGGCTATGGTTGAGGAAGTTCACCAGGTCATGCAGACGATCCTGCCGTCTGTGGTGGTCGAAGTGATTAGAGCTGTAAGGGAGGATGAGAAGAAGGAGAAAGAGAAGACCGCGGGAGAAACGAAGCAACGGGAGGCTGAGACGGTTGTCCCAAGTGATGAGGAGGAGGAAGAAGCGGTGCAAGGAACGGCTCGGGGCTGTAATTATGGGTCATTTCAAAGATGCAAGCCCCCGACTTTTGATGGCAATGGTAATGCTGCTGCTGCTCATCGATGGGTGAGAGAGATGGAAGCTGTACTTGATATCAGCGAGTGTAGGGAGGACCAGAAGGTGAAGTTTGCTGCTCACTCATTCGTGGACTCGGCTTTATGATGGTGAGACAACATTTTCCAAGCCGAGGGTAGCAGGGCAATTGGAAAGATAAAGTGGAGTGAGTTGAAGAAGTTGGTGATTGAGGGGTTCTGTCCTCACAGGGAACTTGATAAAATTGAAAGGGAGTTCCTGCAGCTGGAGGCAGGAACCATGACACACCAACAGTGCACCACTAAATTCAATGAGATGGCGTGACCGGTGCCAGATCAGGTGACACCTGTGTCACGAGAGATAAAGAGGTACATCCAAGGTTTGCCGGCGGATATTCACAGGCACATGATCGCCGCCCGGCCAAGCACGTTTAGGTCGGTGGTTGATCTGGCAGGAAGGCTATATGATGAGCGGGAGGTGGCAGTGGTTGAAGTGAGCAAGAAAGGTGGTGGTGGTGATCGAAACTGGAATGGGAAGCGGTTTGGACGCGGTGGTGTCGCTCCAAACAACAAGGTTGCAAGGGTGGATGACCGGCGTGTAGCCACACCCGGTGCGGGGGCAAGGAGGTGTGGTAAAAGCGGAAGGGATCATAAGGGGGAGTGAAGATGGGGATCGAATGTCTGCTTCAAATGTGAAAAGCCCGGTTACATGGCAAGGGAGTGTGGGGCTGCAAGGTGTTATAACTGTGGTGAAGAGGGCCATCTGAGTAAGGACTGCAAGAAGCCGAGGGCTGAGAGTTCTGGGGCAAAGAAGAAGGCTGGGAGTGAAGGGCAGAAGGCGAATGCCAGAGCTTTCACAATGACCAGGGAGGAGGCTAGGACGGACCCCGATGTTGTGTCAAGTACGTTTCTAGTAAACCAAACTATTGCTTCTGCGTTATTTGATTCTGGTACTAGTAGGAGTTTCATTTCTGCTACTTTCTGTGCTAATTTGCCCTTTAGAAGTAGAAGTATTGATGAGCCTTTCGATGTAAAGACTGCCATAGGTAAGTCTACCAGGATCTCTGATCTGATAGAAGGTTGTGACATAGAACTAGAAGGTCATAGGTTTCCTGCTAGCCTGTTTGTGATGACCTTAGGCGGGTTTGATGTAGTCCTAGGGATGGATTGGTTAGCGGCCTGTGAAGCGAATATTGTGTGCCGCAAGAAGATGATCCGACTGACAGCGCCTGACGGGAGTTCGGTGACGATCTATGGTGATCGAGTTACTACGATCTCGAGAGTGATTTCGATGGCGGTGGCGGGGAAGTATATGAGACGTGGATGTAGCGCCTACCTGGCCTACGTGAAGGATGTGGACACGTCAACACAACAATTGTCCGATGTACCAGTTATGTGTGACTTTCTCGATGTGTTCCCAGAAGATTTACCAGGCGTGCCACCAGACCATGAAATCGAGTTCCAGATTGATTTGATACCCGGTGCTCAGCCTGTCGCTAAGGCATCGTATCGTTTAGCTCCATCCGAGATGAAGGAACTGATGGTTGAATTGCAAGAACAGTTGGATAAAGGGTTTATTCGACCGAGTATCTCTCCCTGAGGTGCTCCGGTCTTGTTTTTAAAGAAGAAATATGGTAGCATGAGGATGTGCATCGATTACCGCGAGCTAAACAAGTTGACGGTGAAGAACCGATATCCCCTACCCCGAATCGATGACTTGTTTGATCAGCTCCAAGGTGCCAGTTGGTTTTCGAGGATAGATCTTCGATCGGGTTACCATCAGCTGAAAGTGAAGGAACAGGATTATATTCCTAAAACAGCTTTTCGCACGCTTTACGGACACTACGAGTTTCTCGTTATGTCTTTTGGTTTAACCAACGCGCCAGCTGCTTTTATGGATCTGATGAATCGAGTGTGCCGGCCGATGTTGGATAAATCGGTGATTGTGTTTATCGATGATATCCTGATTTACTCGAGGAGCGAAGAGGAGCATGCCGGTCACATTCGGGAAGTATTAGAGACGCTTAGAAGGGAGAAGTTGTATGCCAAGTTCTCCAAATGCGCATTCTTGCTGCGTGAAGTTTAGTTTTGGGTCACGTGGTGAATCCTAAAGGAATTATGGTTGACCCGGCTAAAGTGGAGGTGGTGATGCAATGGAAGTCTCCAAAGACGCCATCCGAGATTCGTAGTTTCTTGAGATTTGCGGGCTATTACCGAAGATTCATCCAAGACTTCTCAAAGATAGCTTCTCCATTGACCAAGCTGACCCGTAAGGACGTGAAGTTTGTATGGGGTCAAGAGCAAGAGAAGGCTTTTGAGGAGCTGAAGGCGAGGTTGACGCAAGCTCCAGTCTTGTCATTACCCCAAGGAAACAAAGATTTGGTGGTTTATTTAGATGCTTCTTATTTGGGATTGGGTTGCGTGTTGATGCAAAGAGGGAAGGTTATAGCCTACGCATCCCGACAGCTGAAAGTTCATGAGGTTAATTACCCTACCCTTGATCTGGAGTTAGCGGTTGTGGTCTTTGCATTGAAGATTTGGAGGCACTACTTGTATGGGACGAAGTGCACTATCTTCACTGACGACAAGAGCTTGAAGTACATCTTCGAGCAAAAGGATTTGAATATGAGGCAGAGGCGATGGTTGGAACTTATAAAGGAATACGGTTGCGAGATCCATTACCATCCGGGCAAGGCCAACGTAGTGGCGGATGCCCTTAGCCGAAAGGAGAGACCTGAACCGATCCGGGTGAAGGCTTATCAATTGGTTATGACCTTCGATATTATGAAGCAGGTCAAGGAGTTTCAAGGCAAGGCATTGAAAGAAGATCACCTTAACTCTGAAAGGATGAGAGGTCTAGTCACGGAATTGGGTGAAAACACTCTCGGTGTTAGAACCCGATTTGGGTGAATGTGGATTCCTCGTTAAGGAGATTTACGTGGAAAGATCATGGATGAGGCTCATAAGACTCGATACTCCATTCATCCCGGTGCTACAAAGATGTATCATGATATGAAGAAAGATTATTGGTGGCCGGGTATGAAGCGCGACGTACCGGAGTTCGTGAGTAAGTGCCTTACTTGTTTGCAAGTGAAGGCGGAGCATCAGAAGCCATACGGGAAGATCCAACCTTTGGATATACTCGAGTGGAAGTGGGAGCATATCACCATGGATTTTATTACGAAGCTGCCGCGAACGACAAGGGGGTATGATGCCATATGGGTGATAGTCGACAGTCTGACGAAGAGTGCTCACTTCCTACCAATCCGTGAAACGTATTCATCTGAGAGGTTAGCGGATCTGTTCATCAAGGAGATTGTGACTCGTCATGGTGTACCGGTGTCTATTGTGTCTGACCGTGACACTCGGTTTACATCCAAGTTTTGGAAGAGATTCCATGATGCGATGGGGACGAGGTTACACATTAGTACGGCTTATCATCCTCAAACGGATGGTCAATCAGAGAGGACTATTCAGATGCTTGAGGATATGCTTCAGGCATGCATCATTGATTTTGGAGGAAGTTGGGACGAACACTTACCGTTAGCTGAATTCTCATACAACAGTTATCATGCCAGCATTGGTATGCCACCCTATGAGATGCTGTACGGTAGGAGGTGTAGAACGCCCTTATGTTGGGGTGATATTGGTCGGAAGGAATTAGGGAGTATCAAAGTAATTGAGGCTACGACTAAGAAACTAGAAAAGATCAAAGCCTTTATGAAGGCAGCCAAAGATAGATAGAAGTCGTATGCCGATAAAATACGTAGACCGATTGAATTCAAGGTGAGTGATAGAGTTATGCTGAAAGATTCACCTTGGAAGGGAATCATTCGGTTTAGAAAGCGGGACAAGTTGAGCCCGAGCTATATAGGGCCTTTTCGAATCATTACTCGAGTAGGAGAGGTGGCCTATAGATTGAAGTTGCCCGATAAGTTAAGTGGAATTCATCCAACATTCCATGTATCTCATCTGAGGAAGTGCTTAGCTTATGAAGATATATGGTGGTACCACTAGAGGACATTGAGGTTGACGAGCGGCTCAACTATGTGGAGCAACCAGTGGCGATCATTGATCGAAAGGAGAAGAGGTTACGGAATAAAGTGGTTCCACTCGTACGAGTACAGTGGAAGCATAGAAAGGGATCCGAGTCTACGTGGGAACCTGAGAAGGAGATGAGACAGCATTATCCTCAGCTGTTCGAGGAGTGACAGGTTTCGGGGACGAAACCTAAATAAGGGGGGTGGACTTGAAACACCCGGAAATTTAAAAGTGGAGAAAAGTGAAGGAAAAGAAAGAAAAGCAAAATAACCCAAGTTGAGGGGTTAAAGTCGTGCAAGGGGCAAACTTTATTATTAATTTGTTCAAAAGGTGGCATGGCCGGCCACCCCTTTTTCGCACATCACCTTTTCTGTCGATTTTCTAGAGAGTGAAAGCAGAGAATTCTCTCGGGTTTTAGAGAGAAGAAGAAGAAGTAGCTGAATTCAGGTTAGTTTTCTGATTTTTGGGGTGTTCTTGGCTAATTTTCAGCCTTCGGGTAGGTGCTTATGTGTTTCTGTGTGCTCGGTTGTGTGTTTTTTTGGTGTTTCTAGGTGTTTGAACTCATAAGCATTCGGGTTTGAAGGAAGTCTTACTCGAAAGTTGCAAGAGGTGAGTTCTAGATCCCCGTTTTTAAATGTTTTAACCTGTTTTGGGGCTGAAAATGTATGTTCTAATGTTTTTATTAAAGTTGGGTGTGTACCCGTATATATATGTGTGTGCCCTGTTGTGGGTGGGTGTATGTTCGGGATGATTTATGATTATGTTCATGTTGTATGCTTGTTTGATGCTTAGTATGTTAGAAACTAGGCTAGAACAGGTTAGAATGATAATTTGGGGTCTGAAAATGATGTTAGTTAGAAAACAGTTGGCCATGCGCCTAAGTGCTCATGCGCCTAAGATCATGCGCCCAAATAGTACTCATACGCCCAAGGTTCATGCGCACAAATAGTGCCCATGCGCCTAGAATTATGCCCAGGCGCCTAAGTGTGCCCAAACGCCTAAGTGCCAATGCGGCTAAACCAGGCTCATGCGCCTGCATAGTACCCATGCTCCCAGAAATCTACCCATGTGCCTAATTAAGGCTCGTACGTCCAAATAGTGCCCATGCGCCTGAGTCGCCCATGCGCCTAGGTAATCATGCGCCCGCATAGTGCCCAAGCGCCCGTATAGTGCTCATGCGCCTAAAGACTTAGAAAAATATTTTGAATTTTTGGGAAAGAGGGATTTTTAGGCTAGGACTTGGGATGTTTCCGGGGATGATATGTGATGTTATATGATAATGTGGGGTATGTTTATGGCCTGTTTTCTTTATGTTTCTTATTTCGTATTATTGCGTGGCTTTACGTGGTGTGATTATGATAATGAACGTAAAGTATTATCTTAACGAAGCGAAAGATCTAAGATAATGAAAGTGGAACATAATAAATGAATGAATGAACGAATGAAAGTCTTGCAAGCAAAATGTAAGGTGGTTCACAACTCCTTGAGAGTTGTTAGCTCAACTGTGTGTCATACAGCGTGCGGTCTTGGCTGCCCTATGAGGGTTCACACATAGGGGAATCAGTCTCGGTGACTGTTCCATACGTGCGATATGGGATCCTTGTCGCTAAACCCTAGATTAGTTGGCTTCGTGCCCAAGAGGGGGTTTAGCATATGACAGGATTTAGATAGAAGTGATAGATGATGTAAAGTGCGAAAAGTACGAAAAGAACGATGACGGAAGATAATAAATATTATCTTGATGTATGTACGATGTGTGAACATGTGCAAAAGTATGAAAAGGTTTTAAATGGATGGAAGGTAATATGTATATTTTTATAAAACTAGAACTCACTCAGCAACGCTGACTTTTATGCATTTTCAGTTGGCAGGTAATGGTTGCTGAGGATGGCATGGGGTGAAGCTACTAGGCAAGATTTTGGATGCCATCCATTTTATGTTGAAATTGATGTTTTTGTGTTATAATACAACCGAAAGAAGTTTTGTAATGTTAACAAGGTTGTACTATTTGGCAAAAGCAATTATTAATATATGAAATGGTTTTGTTAAGACTATTCCGCTACATTATTTTAGTTAATGATTATGAGTTTTCATATATTATGTGCGATGAATGTCCAACTGTGAGCGTTCCGGAAACGGGGCCATACAACGAACAACAAGAAACGTAATGTTTGATGGATCAAAAAGAAGTTAAATCAATGTAACATGATCAAGTAAATAAGATTTTCTTGTACGTTAATCAAAATTATGCAACTAAAGATTGGTGTATAAAACTATTTACGAAAGCATTACTAAATACATGGGAAAGGAACTATTTATACTAAAACATTAAAAAATTATAGTTCTATAGTTTGAACGAACTTCTAAACCAATGTAATCAAATATGATTATAATTATCATCAAAATCTAAACAATGAATCACAAATGGAACATAGAATCTTTAGTGTGATTCAAAACCAAAACCGAACATATAACCACACGAATAACTCCTAAAATCAATCCACTCCAACCTGAAACTCATCTACATAAACCATTATTGACCATTAAGACTAGGAAACCAGTTGTAAAGAAACACGAAACTACTCGTATCCACTTAATAAGAATCAATAATCAAATTACAGTGGTGGAATGAATATAATCAGACGAACAACAAGAAACATAATGTTTGACGGATCAAAAAGAAGTTAAATCAATGTAACATAATCTAGTAAATAAGAGTTTCTTGTATGTCAATCAAAATTATGCAACTACAGATTGATGTATAAAAGTATTTACGAAAGCATTACTAAACACATGGGAAATGAACTATTTATACTAAAACATTAAACAACCATAGTTCTATAGTTTGAACGAACTTCTAAACCAATGTAATCAAATATGATTATAATTATCATCAAAATCTCAAAAATGAATCACAAATGGAACATAGAATTATTAGTTTGATTCGAAACCAAAACTGAACATATAACCTCACGAATAACTCTTAAAATCAATCCACTCCTACCCGAAACTCATCAGAAGAGTCCATAACCATTTTCGAACTTTCTTGCCTCAGAAATCCACTAACAATTGTTGATCTACATAAACCATTATTAACCTTTAAGAATAGGAAACCAGTTGTAAAGAAACACGAAACTACTCGTATCCACTTAATTAGAATCAATAATCAAAGTACATCCGAAGATCTTCTGCGGAAGAACAACTCGGTGGATGAAGATCAAGGGATTGAAGATCAAAGATCTACGGATGAACAGCTTGAATTCCAATAAAGTGAAGACTTCTACGGAACACCAATACTTGATTGTACTTCACCAAGTAAATCAAGTCAACAAGTCAATCACTGAGTGATGTCATAAAGTCAACTTCTACGGATGACTTTATCTCAGTTAGAGTGTTACATCATAACATTCTCTGAGTAACTTTCTTACCACGATAAGAAAGTTACTGATTCCAAGAGATTTACCGTAACCCTAGCAGTAAATCCCTGAGCCTATAAATACAACGCATAGGCTCACACTTTGAGGACACCCAACAATATACGTCAATCAGTACGATCACGAAAACCCTACCAGCCATCACATCAATTGCACCAAAATCATCAACAAACATCATCATTGTTAGCAATTACTATTTGAATTCTTTTGTAATCATTAATCAGTGTTTTTAATGAAATACATTTGAATCAAATCGTGTTCATTCACTCATTACAATTTATTGTTCTATTATTCATTTGAATATTCAATTACATTTGTTATTACATATTCAATCAATTAAACAACTAATAGTGATAATTCCGCGATCGCTATTAGAACTCAATCTAATACTGATAATTCCTGATTGTGATCCTTGGATTCACAGGTGGTATCAGAGCCAAGTGCTCATTGATTTAGATCAATTGATCTATCAGTATTAGAATTGTTTGATTGATTGTCTATATCATTAGATTTATCAACTTGTTGTTTAGATCTATTGATTTTAAGTAAAATTGCTTTCGGGTGTTCATAACAAATTGAGAGGTTATACTTCTGATTCAAGGAATTTATCGATTAATCAATTGATAACAAAGGAAGTATAATCAACGATTTGGGGTAAAACATTCCTAAAACAACAAACCGTGATTCATTGTTCAACGAGTAGTATTACATTGCTCGATTAACATTGATCGACATTCAACAAGTTAATTGAAATATCATCGAATTATCATTGATAATCATTAAGAATTGACTGATATTGAATTGACTTGAACTTACTTAATTAGTCAATAATCAAGTATTTGTCATTAATTGGTTCATTCATAATCAGAAATTTGCTTAGCTGAATATTAACATTTGACTAAAATGAGCAACTCTTTCAGTGGATCATCATATCAACCTCCAAAGGTGGAAACCAAACCTGATTTCAAATCCCGGAAGATAAAATTCAGAAATCATGTGAATTACACAGATTCAGATTTATGGGTGTCAATAACTAAAGGTCCTTATATTCCTCTAGCTCTTGGAGCAGATTATAAAGATCATAATCAACCCATAAACACAAAAGATCTCTCACCTGAGGATGTTAAACGAGTCAAAGTTGACATCAGAGCCTACAGCCTGCTGAGTATGGCCTTACCTAAAGAAATTCTGATCAGGTGTGTGAACTACAAAACAGCAAATTCCTTATGGAAAATTCTTCACTCTCTATGAAGGAAGTGATGAAATCAGAAGCATAAGGAAGGATACACTTCGCTCTCAATATGAAACATTTTATCATATTAAGGGTGAATCAGTACCACAACAACTCCACAGGTTTATGCAATTGGTAACCGAGATGAACATCTTGGAGTTGAAATATACCAATGAGGAGTTAAACAAAAAGATGCTCCACACTTTGCATGAGAGTTGGAAGCAAACTGTCTCCATGTTCAAGAACACACTAGATCTCAAAACCATTGGTTTAGATACTTTGGTGGCCAAAGTAGAAGCTCTTGAAATGGATGAAAAGTCAAGAAACAAAAGTGTGTGAACACATGTCACCCCTTATCAGTTTAAAGAAACTAAAAGTGCTGGAAGTGCTTTTATTTCTAACAATGATAATGACAATTCTTGTACTGTGAGTGAAGATGAGGAAGAAGTTAGCTTCTATGCATCAAAGCATGCAAAAACATCCACTCAGAGTAAGTCAGCAAAAGAAAAAGGGAGATCTGATGAAAAGAAAGATTCATCTGCATCATCAGCAAAGTCTTCCTCCAACAACAATCAAGCAGAGCCAATCACTATGATTCTGGATTCTGAAGAACAAAAGGCAGCATTTGCAGCTTTCAGCTCAAGTTTTCAAGCTTATTTGGGAAGCACTCTAACTCCTGCTAACATCTGCCAGCAAGATTTGGAAGAACTTCACCCAGATGAAGTAGAGGAAATGGATCTTTAATGGAAAATGGCAATGATATCATACAAAGCCAAACAGTACCTGAGAAGAAACAAAAACTTAGCTGCAGCTGGAAAGACAACCAAAATTGGTGTTGATAAGTCAAAAGTAAGATGTTTCAAATGCAATCTCTATGGACATTTTTCAAGAGAGTGCAATCAACAAGCAACTTCTGACATGAGACAGAATCACCATCATCAGCAGCATCAGACTCATCAGCATCAATCTCATCAATCAACATCATCATCTCAAAGATCGTACAGACAACCTCAGATAACCAACTCATCCCTACCAGCCACAAGTTCATCAGCAGGGCCAAGCAATTCAAAAGAGACTGGGCTGATAATCTTACAAGATGGAACATGTGACTGGAGCATGTATGAGAAGGAGGTATTGGAAGAAAATCAAGCTCTAATGGCAAACTTGGAAAATAAAGTTCCACTTATGGCAAGAGAGGTAAGAGATAGATTGTGTTCATCATCATGTGTTGAGGAAGTTGAAAGATACAGAGTCCATGCTCAACAACTGGCAAATAAAGTGAAAGAAACAATTATTTTAAATGAATCTCATTTAAGAGAGCATAAACTTTATCAAATCAAAATCAACTCTTTGCAAAAAGATTTAGATAAACTTGTTTCTGAAAATTATAACTTGAAAGCCCAAGTTGAGCATTTGACCACTTCCTTAACAAAAGCAATGTCTGATCATGCATCAACTGAAGTGAAACTTCAGAAGTTTCAACTATCATCTCAGCAATATGAGAAGTTGCTAAATTCTCATATTGAATTAAAGAACAGGTGTGGGTTGGGATACAATGCTATTGTACCCCCTCTGAATGATAATTATACACCCTTACCTGAGTCAATGACAAACAGTTTGTCAAATTATTTTGTGCCATGCACCAAAATTGAAACAACAATTAATCAGTTGGTAAGTGATAATCACAATTCTGAGGTGAGTGAAACTGAGTCATCTGAATCAGAACCAATCAAACAAAATGATTCAGAATTTGACTATTATGAATGTGATGACTTGGATGCTACTGATGACCATGCTAAGAAAGGTGTGAACGAAATGGATATTGGTAAGAATGTTTCATTCAAACCAATCATTCCTAAATTTCTTGAAGAAACCAAGCTGCCTTATCCTCCTAAGCAAAGAAACATGTTGAAGACCATTTGCAAGAGGATAGCTAAGCTGAATGAAGGGCTTCATGAACTCAGCAAACAACAAAAATCAACTGAAGATGATGTGCAGTTCACATCTACGAAAGAAATAAAAGTCTCTTCCGTAGAAGGAAAGAAAAATGCTGGTCAATCATCCGTTGCAGATCTCCGGAAGAAAAAGAAAAATGCTGATCATTCTACTTCTGTAGGAGAACTCCGGAAGAAGAAAATTAATGACCGAACTCCATCCGCAGTAGATCTTCGAAAGAAGAAATCTACTGAATCGGTTACTCATCAGCAAAATCAAATTCTATCAAACATCAAGAAAGTCAATCAACAAAAGACTGGGAATCCTAAGCAACAAAAGTCAGTTACTGCCAAACAAGAACCCTTTGATATCATGTTAGGGAATGGCAAGGATTCATCAGCTGCCAAATTTGAAAGAGACTTGGCAGATTAGAAAAAGAAGAAGAAAGTGATAGTTCATGAAAATGATGAAGAAGAAAAATATTATAAATGGTGTGATATAAAAAATCACAACACTGAAGATTGTTACTTCAGCAGCTATTGTTCCATTTGCAATATGAACAATCACATGACTTCTGATTGTTACTTCAATAAACATTATGCAATTTGTAACAAAAATAACCATTCCACTCAGGAATGTTATTTTAACAAAGAACAAAACAAAGAGCACAAAGAAGCAACAATCTGAGAAAGCTGAATCTGATTCTTATTCAAGTGATAACTCAGAAGATTCAAAGCCTAAAAAGCAGCAGCAAAAACAAAAGTTGGCAAAAGCAAATAAGCAACCATCTGCTAGTGGTAAACCTTTGAAGAAGAAGGAAAAATCACATCATCAACTCAAAACACCACATAAGAAAATGGATTTGACAGAAAAGAAAGACAATTCTGTTGACACATTCTTTGATCATTTTGAGAAGGGTACTCACATATCACAATCAAAAGCAAAAGATGGTGAAACTTTCTTAAATCAAGGCTCATCATCAAACTCAAAGCAGCAACCTAACAAAGAAAAGATGAAAAAGGAAGGGAAAGAGAAACAAGAACAAAGTTCCACAAGCTCATCATCAACAGAATCATCCTCACCACAAACCAAACATAATGAGTCAACTGAATCTAAAATCAACATTGAAACATCAAGACTCATTCATGAGGGAGTAACAATTCTAGATACTAGTGGCAAACCCAAGATCATTAAGGCTTGGGTCCCTTATTCTAATTGATTTCTTTATATATGCAGGAACAAGCATGGAGGACTGACAACAAGTGGTATGTTGACAGTGGCTGTTCCAGGCATATGACATGAAACTGTTCACTACTCCATGATTTTAAACATAAAAATGCCTCCTAAGTGGCATTTGGTAGGGATAAGAAAGGAGGAAAATGTTGGTGAACGAATGGTAACTAATGGTGTGCTCAAGTTTGAGAAAGTGAATTATTGTGAAAATTTACAATACAATTTACTGAGTGTTTCTCAAATTTGTGATCAAAATTATACCACTTTGTTTGATAACACTAACTATTACATTCTTAAGCCAGGTTTTCCCATTCAAGAAGACTAGATCCTTCTTAAAGCATCAAGAAAAGGAAACACATATGTTTTGGATATGAACAATACTGCACGCACAAGCAATGAAACTTGCCTACTGTCAAAATCATCAGAAGATGAATCTCAGTTCTGGCATAGAAGACTTGCTCATTCCAATATGAAGAACATGAACAAATTGGTGAATAATGACCTTGTTATTGGTCTACCAAAAAGAGAATTCTACTGGTCAAATCATTGTTCTTCATGTTATAAAGGAAAACAACACAGAGTGTCACATAAATCCAAAACAATCAACACAAACACAACATCTCTCAAATTGCTTCACATGGATTTATTTGGTCCAACCAATGTCCTGAGCATTAGGAAAAGGCAATATTGTTTGGTGATTGTGGATGATTTCACTAGATTCACATTGGTCTTTTTCTTAAAACATAAAAGTGAAACATCAGATATATTACTGGAGTTTATCATTAAGATTGAAAATCAACTTGATTCAAAAGTCAAAATCTTAAGAAGTGATAATGGAACTGAATTTGTTAATGATGTTTTAGATTCTTTTTGCAGGACTAAAGGCATTGCTAGACAATTCAGTGCACCAAGAACTCCACAACAAAATGCAGTTGCTGAAAGAAGAAACAAAACTCTGATTGAAGCAGCAAGGACAATGCTGGCTGATTCATATTTGCCAATCACCTTTTGGGCTAAAGCAGTGAACACTGCATGCAATGTCCAAAATAGAACATTAATTGTCAAAGAACATAACAAAACACCATATGAGCTCTTATTTAAAAGGAAACCTTTTATAGGATATCTTAGAGCTTTTGGATGTCATGTGTCTGTTTTAAACACAAAAGAACAATTGGGAAAGTTTTCTGAGAAAGCATATGATGGTTCCTTTGTTGGGTACTCCTCAACATCTAAATCATATAGAGTTTACATTCCACAACAAAACATTATGGAAGAAACACCTAATGTATCATTTGATGAATCTTTATTTCCAACATCTGTTAAAGGTTCATCATGGTTATTTGATATAGATGCATTAACAAATTCATTTAACTCTAGTTATTTGAATACTGCAGGTTCTACGGATACATGTTATCCTTTTGTTCCTCCAGACATGAATGAAGTGTCACTATCTGCTGATCTTCCAAGACCATTAATACACTCATCAAGTGGTTCTGATCCTGGCACTTCATATCATCAAAAGAATGCAGATCATGATAAAACAGGCACATCCGCATATAACAACATAACATCAGCAGTAGCTAACTCTACATCAGCAGATGTTTTTCCAACATCCGAAGATATGGATAAAGCATCAGTAAATGAATATCTACATCAGTAGATATTCCATGTTCTGAAGATACTTCAACACATTCCAAAGAAATGTCAGTAGATAAACAAACATCATCCGTAGATGTTCCTGTAACTCCTGCTGATGTTCAAACACATCTGTTGATGTTCATGTGGAAGCTGTTCACAATACTGCTAATTCATAAACTAATGAGGAGTGATATCATTCAGCCTCAGAGGATCAAAATGATAAAGATCTTGACTACTTTGTTGATTCTCCAACATAGCTGAATCCCTCTCCATCAATGAATATGACTAACTTGGAATCATCCATTCCAGTTGCATCTATTACAATAATAAGAATTCATAAGATTCATCCAATAGAAAACATTATTGGTGATCTTAATGAAAGAACCACAAAAAGCAAAGAGGGAGCTGCCAACATCTGTCTCTTCACTTGTTTTCTTTCACAAGTGGTTACTCCCAACATCACAGCTGCATTGAAAGATAATAGCTGGATTGAAGCTATGCAAGAAGAGCTTCAGCAATTCAAAAAGCAGAAAGTCTAGAATCTAGTTGATCTACCTGAAGGTCAATATCCAATTGGCACAAGGTGACTGTTCAAGAACAAACTAGATGACAGAGGTATTATTGTGAGAAACAAAGCAAGGCTGATAGCCCAAGGATATACCCAAGAAGAAGGAATAGATTATGATGAAGTGTTTGCACCAGTTGCAAGCATTGAAGCCATAAGAGTATTCCTAGCCTATGCTTCACATAAAAAGTTCACAGTTTACCAAATGGATGTAAAATGTGCTTTTTTATATGGGAAAATAAATGAAGAGGTCTATGTAACTCAACCTCTAGGTTTTGAGGATCCTGATTACCCACACACACAGGGTATACAAGCTTGACAAAGCTTTGTATGGTCTTCATCAGGCTCCAAGAAAGTGGTATGAAACGTTATCATCTTTCTTACTCAAGCATGGATATAGAAGGGGAACAATAGATCAGACACTTTTTCTAAAACAAGAACATCAAGACCTCTTGGTTGTCCAAGTTTATGTAGATGACATTATATTTGGATCAACAAACAAGAGATTATGTGAAAACTTTGAAGAGTTGATGAAATCTAAATTTCAGATGAGTTCAATGGGAGAATTAACTTTCTTCCTTGGTCTTCAAGTTCATCAAAAAGAAGTTGGTATCTTCATTAATCAAGAGAAGTAGATTCATCAAATCCTGAAGAAGTACAATCTTGCTGATACTTCTTCATGCAAAACACCCGCATCCACAATTGACAAGATTGTACCTGATCCTACACGGAAATCAGTTGATCAAAGATTGTATAGATCAATAATAGGATCATTAATGTATTTAACTGCCAGCAAACCTAACATAATGTTTGCTGTGTGTGTTTGTGCTAGGTACCAATCAGATCCTAAAGAGTCTCATCTGAATGCTGTTAAGAGAATCTTCAGATATGCAAACCAGATCTTGGTTTATAGTATTCCAAAGATGGAGATTTCAACCTCTTTTCATACTTAGATAGTGACTATGGTGGATGCAACAACAACAGAAAATCCACAACTGGTGGATGTCAATTTATAGGACCAAGGCTTGTCTCTTGGCAGTGCAAGAAACAAACAAATGTATCTGTATCCACAGCTAAGGCTGAATACATAGCTGTTTTAGCTAGATGCTCTCATGTTCTTTGGTTGCAAAATTAATTACTTGATTATGGTTACAATTTCCTTCAAACACCAATTCATATAGACAATTCAGCTGCTATGTTCATCACTGCAAATCCAGTGCAACATAGTAAAACAAAACACATAGAAATCAGATACCATTTTTTGAGAGATTGCTCAGAAAAAGGTTTAATCAAGTTAATCAAAGTGGATACAACAAATCAGCTTGCTGATTTATTCACTAAAGCCTTTGATTCAGTTAGATTTAATTTTCTGATTGATTCTTTGGGCATGATTAACTTAGATTAATGATCTGCCAACTGAAAAGCATGAGTCTGTCCTTGTATATATTCATATTCAAAATCCAAAAACATTCATAAAATCATACAAAAATACAAAAATATTGTCCTTGTTATGTTTCAGCATATCATATTTGGGAAACGATAGTACACTATGTCCTAGCTACCTGCCTGAGTCTTTAAGTCTTACTATAGACGGATCAGAAGTGCTTTGATATGTGAGTAGGTTCAGCTTGAGTGGAAACTACACTAAGTGCATGCATAACATAATGAAAAGATGACTGTCTATGGGAAATTCCATTTTGAGGATCAAGCAAGTAAGTCTTATCCTGATGTGATCAAAATACTCATCCAAGCACACTATGTAACAACACTTTATAATGTCTATCTTTGCAAATCATATTCCCTTTGTTTTGTGTAAACAAAGACCTGGGATTATGAACATCTTGGTATACATCTGTAACCAACTGGTGAATAGATTATGATCCTTATCATCCCTCTGTTTTGTGTAAACAAAGACCTGGGTTGAAGGCACCTCTGTTTTACGAAAGTAAATATCTGGTGACCTGATGATGATCATATCTCAGCTCTTAAAAGAATCCATTGTGATCAACTGTATATTAACTTCAGAGCTTTTGCATCAATGCATTAATGAGATGTAACATACATCTCAAGATAGAACTTATGACTTAAAGTACATAGTTTAAAAGTGTGAAAAGGTGATGTTTTGACTCACAAATGGAGGACAAACTCTAATGTGACTTGGATGTGGAACTCATAATTGTCTATCCTTAATCAACATCAAAATATGATAATCAGCATGTCTAGTTGAAAACATACTCTTGCTTGAATTTATGTGGAACACCATACTTGCAATCAGCACTAGATTCAGGTCTCATTTAATCAAAACAAATTAACACAGGAAGGTACTTAGTGTCATAGTATGATCCTATTATAAGTATATATATGCTTGTTCATAAGTTTATTATTCATTTTTTTTGTTCATAAATGTAGTTAAGTTACTTTCAGTTCTGTAGGACAGACTAATGTCTTTCATACAATTTGCCAGATAAATTTATGATAAATGCATCAGTTCATCATTAATCACAAATTTAGGGGGAGTAGTCAATGCATGAAATAATGTAATCTAAATTGTCAAAATCAAAAAGTCAAATGAAGGAATTGGAACTTGAGCACTAACTTGGTTGTTGGATACATGAGGTTCTTCAAGTTAAATTTTTCTTGTACATTTGCCATGTAGATAAAACCAACAAGGTTCAAAAACAACAGATGATTCTAGCATTTTGTTAGAATCATACAAAATTTGTACTTCAGCAGAAGCTACGGTGCAAATTTGTACTCCCGCAGATGCTACAGTGCGAAACGTGATGCAATTAAAATATAATCATCCGTAGATTGGTAACCTGGGGACGTGCTTATATTTTAAAAGTATAATTTATTTTCATGGATTGGTATCCTATGGAAAATCAAATTTAGGCATCCTTAGATGACCTACGGAAGAATCCTTCAGAAGAATTAAAATATAAGGAACAATAAATTTCACGGAAGGGTAATAAAGGAAGAGGGACCCACTTCATTTAATAAATGAAATTAATAAGTCCGAGGGAGTATAAATGATGTTTTTGAATCAAGTGTTCATTATTCACTTTTTCAGAGCACTTTTTCAGACCTATAAAAAATTTCTTCCTCCTTTCCACAAACATTCAAAATACAAAATCAAAACAACAAAAACAAAATCATAAACTTGGTTTTAGATCTTTGTTTTCAAGATGGCTAATCGATTCGCTAGAGAGCACAACCTACGTGCGTTTCTAAATGCTAACGACCTTGTGTCGGAAGGCTGTCGAGATATCATCAGATACTTAAGACGATCAAGGCTGTTCTATGCACTGACAGCAGAACCTGTGATTCATCAACAACACATCATTGACTTCTGGAATTCAACAGTATTAGAGGAAGAAGGAGATAGTGAGGTAATAGTTGTTGTGGTGATGAATGAACGGATGAGGATTACTGAACAAATCATTAGAAGCGCGCTAGAATTAGGAGAACAAGAGGCGGGTCACCCTGATGTGTTTGAGAACGAATACATAGAAAGGATCTTCTATCTGATGGGGTATGATGGGGATTATGATAAAGGAGAGATCAAGAAAGGAAGACTGTGCAAGCCCTACCGATTCCTGTGTCACACTTACCTGAAGTGCATCTCAAACAGGAAATCAGGATTGGATAGGTTTTCAAGGCATATTTCCTCTGGAATCATTGGAATATTTGAAGGGAGAACCTATAATTACCCAAAATACATTTTTGGTTGTTTATGTGATCAAGTCAGAGTACAGAAACCAAACAAGATGTTCAAGTTTCCGAGGTTCCTTCAACTGATCATTAATGCTGAGCTGCCTGGGATTGAAAGAGTTGGTGATGTATTTGTACAAGCTCATCTAGGAAGATCTGTATTGAATAAGATCAGTGGGAAGTATGAAGGTGCAGATATGCCCATGTTTGCCCATGTGGCTGATCCTAATGCCAACATTCCTCAAGAGCTAGTGTATGATGATCAACAGGATAGTTCCCCTGCTACTACTGAGCCAGTTACTCTCACCCTCAATCACCAATTCATCAACAACCCCCAACACCCCAACCTCAATCACCTGTCAGTGAAAACACCGTGGTCATCTCAAGTGAAAACACCGTGGTCATCTCAAGTGAAAACACGGTGCCCATCTCTCCCATTCACCCTCAATCACCAATACACCAACAAACACCAACACCACAAAATCAATCACCTGAAAGTGTCCATACAAAACCTATTTCTTCTACTCATTCCCAAGTCTCAGTCCACTCTGGAGAGATAGAATTAGCCACCCAAGCAAGTACTGTTCCACTCTCAATCAGCCAATCTCAAACTCCTGTTCTCTCTAATGACACTAAACCAGTTTCACCAACAACTGATACTCAACACCAACCCCAACCTCATCCAGAACCAGCAAATGTAGCAGCTGATTATAGCTCAAGCTCTGCAAGTATAGCTCCAACTGAAGGTGATAATGCTGAAATTGTTGAATTTAATCAAGAAGATGAACGGGAAGCAAACTTTGTTGTTGTTATTGCCTATCATGAAGATGACCTAATTGATGAGGATATTAATATAAGCAAGAGTTATTTGGTGGCTGAGTACAACAAAATGGTAATCAAGTCTAACAAGAGACTGGAAAGAATAAGGGAACTAAAAAGAATGTTGAGGGAGAAGGAGGAGATGTTGATCAAACAAGAAGCATCAATTAAAAGATTAAAGGAAGATGTTGTAACTGATCATGAGGTTATAGATGCTCTGCATCAGTTGGTGGATGAACTAAAAGAAGCATGTGAATATGAGAAGTCTGAAAGGGAGCATCTGATGATCGAGGTCAACAAAACAAACAACTCTTTGAGAAACCAATTGGAGATCCTGAAAAAGAAAGATCAAGAAATTGATGAGCTGAAACAGAGAATTCATGCACTTGAAGCAAGTGCTTCAACAACAAAATCAACAATAGAATCTGCTAAAGCATCAAAGCTTATCATTCAACACAGCAGGAAAAGAAAGTACTAGGGAGCATTCAAAAGGGAAGTGATTGAAATTGAATATTCACCAAAAAGATCAAAGCTCATGTCTCCTGAACATACTACTTCAGTAGATTTATCTACTGTGAAGGCTAAGACCCATGCTAAAGAAGAGAGTGATGAAGAATGGAATGAGTTGACCAAGATGGAATCTCCAGAAAAATAAGAAGAAAAGGAAGATAAACTGATGACTACAGCAAACATTTTGAAAGAAAGACCAGAATCTGCCATGTTCATGACTCTGATCAACCATGGTTTTCCTTATGACATGGTTGAAAGATTGAGTATGAATGAGATGAAGGAAGTTCTTAAAGAGTTTGAGATTGCAAGATTTATGATTCCAAACTGCAATTATGAAAGCTTCATAGAATATCAGTCAATTGAGAAAACAAAGAAAGAGCTGGGTCACTGTGATACAACAAAATTGAGCAAATACAATATGACATGTTGGCTACAAGGACATAACTACAAAATGCATGAGGTGAAAGGAAGGACAGTGGGGGAATTGAGGAGAATGATGGAGCATGTTATGAAGGTTGAACTAGAAACTGGAGTAAGATTCAGAACTGAAGCTCCAAATCCTTCCCATGATTATCAAGCCAAAATTTCTGCTGAACCTATAACTGTTGAAAGCAAAGATCAGCACAAGGGAATAGAAAAACCAATCAGAGTTCTTGGAAAGGTATGGCCACTAGGCACTACAGTAAGGGAGATTACTAAACAGAAATCAAGTTTGATAGAACTATACGATCATCTCACAACTCCGAGGTCTATTGAAGATAACAGGATCACGGCCTGGAAATATGACCCAGACTGGGATTGTGCAGTTATTAAAAGAACATCAGGAAGGATTGAATACTATCATGATGTAGAAAGATTACTATGCCTACCTGAATGTGACATCAAGGATCTTCAAAGCCTAATCATCTCAAACTACCCAATACACCCAAGAGGTAGGGATTTCTCTGTATCAGTGAGCAAACTGAAAACAAAGTTCAAAGATGATGTTATTAAAAAGGCAAAAAGAGATGATGTTGAGCATAGAAGAAGAAAGCAAGGGCAGAAAAGATCAAAATCCAACTTCTCTACATTGATTGATGATGAACTCCTTAAGAGAGTTGGATACTCAAACAGACAAACAGCAGCAGTAAAGATCTTTGATGGCAATCAATATACATTCCCCATAACTGAATGGGGATATGTCGAGAAAACAAAAGAGTTAGTTTTGCTAAGGAATGAAGAAAAGAAGAAAGCTAAAAGGATAAGAATTTTTGATCCCATAGAAATCAAACTTCTTCACCCCAGTTACACTTCATATCTGCATGACAAGTACTTTCCCAAGCTGACTGATGAAAAAGGTCAAAATGACCTATGCCTGTATGTGCACTTAATTCAAGTGATTGACAAATTACATGCAAAGGCATACAAAAGAAGGAGATATGAAGCAGGTCAGCTAATTGGAGCTCAACTCAAAGAAGTATCTGAACTTAGAATCTCTGAACAAAATGAACTAGAGATAGTTCACAAGAATAGTATTTTGGAAACCCTTACTACTGAAGAAGATGTTCTGGGTTTAAGTTTTGAAACTCTAAAGAGAATCAGCAAGATGGAGATTAAGTACAAGTATGATGACCAGAAGGCTGCAGTCTCATACTTTTATAACAAGATTATTGCAAGAGTCAAAGATCTTACAAGCCTGAAGAGCTGAACTCAAAGCTGCTAAGCCTAAGGGGGAGTATTGTTAGATCTAGGAACAACAGGTCTAGATCTTTTGTATAGGCTTAGCACTTTAATCAATCTCTTATAATAAGTTCTTTTGAATTAATCAATTTTGTATGCATTATATATATAGGTTAACCCATAACTATATTGATTTATATATGTGATTGCAGGATGAACATCATAATTAGTCAAATTTCATGAAAATTTGACCAAGTGTAAGAAATATCTACGGATGAACATTTATGTTCTTCCGTAGATAATGTTCTTACACTAAGTACATCTGAAAATCTTCTGCAGAAGAACAACTCAGTGGATGAAGATCAAGGGATTGAAGATCAAAGATCTACGGATGAACAACTTGAATTCCAATAAAGTGAAGACTTCTACGGAAGAGCAACACTTGATTGTACTTCACCAAGTACATCAAGTCAACAAGTCAATCACTGAGTGATGTCATAAAGTCAACTTCTACAGATGACTTTATCTCAGTCAGAGTGTTACATCATAACATTCTCTGAGTAACTTTCTTACCAGGATAAGAAAGTTACTGATTCCAAGAGATTTACTGTAACCCTAGCATAAATCCCTGAGCCTATAAATACAACGTATAGGCTCACATTTTGAGGACACCCAACAATATACGTCAATCAATACGATCATGAAAACCCTAGCAACCGTCACATCAATTGTACCAAAATCATCAACAAACATCATCATTGTTAGCAATTACTGTTT
This sequence comes from Flaveria robusta, assembly GCA_025506415.1. Taxonomy (NCBI): domain Eukaryota; kingdom Viridiplantae; phylum Streptophyta; class Magnoliopsida; order Asterales; family Asteraceae; genus Flaveria; species Flaveria robusta. Next base: position 34,128,132 of record CM046469.1, on the reverse strand, counting down.
GAATTCTTTTGTAATCATTAATCAGTGTTTTTAATGAAATACATTTGAATCAAATCGTGTTCATTCACTCATTGCAATTTATTTTTCTATTATTCATTTGAATATTCAATTACATTTGTTATTACATATTCAATCAATCAAACAACTAATAGTGATAATTTCACGATCGCTATTAGAACTCAATCTAATACTGATAATTCCTGATTGCGATCCTTGGATTCACAAACATGATCAAGTAAATAAGATTTTCTTGTACGTCAATCAAAATTATGCAACTAAAGATTGGTGTATAAAACTATTTACGAAAGCATTACTAAATACATGGGAAATGAACTATTTATACTAAAACATTAAACAACTATAGTTCTATAGTTTGAACGAACTTCTAAACTAATGTAATCAAATATGATTATAATTATCATCAAAATCTCAACAATGAATCACAAATGGAACATAAAATCATTAGTGTGATTCGAAACCAAAACCGAACATATAACCACACGAATAACTCCTAAAATCAATCCACTCCAACCCGAAACTCATCAGAAGACTCCATAACCATCTTCGAATATTATTGCCTCAAAAATCCACTAAATTCATCTTAATAACAACTGTTTATCTACATAAACCATTATTGGCCATTAAGACAAGGAAACCAGTTGTAAAGAAACACAAAACTACTCGTATCCACTGAATAAAAATCAATAATCAAATTACAGTGGTGGAATGAAAGTAATCAGACGAACAACAAGAAATATAATGTATGACGGATCAAAAAGAAGTTAAATCAATGTAACATAATCAAGTAAATAAGATTTTCTTGTACGTCAATCAAAATTATGCAATTACAGATTGGTGTATAAGAGTATTTATGAAAGCATTACTAAATACATGGGAAAGGAACTATTTATACTAAAACATTAAGCAACTATAGTTCTACTGTTTGAACGCACTTCTAAACCAATGTAATCAAATATGATTATAATTATCATCAGAATATAAACAATGAATCACAAATGGAACATAGCATCATTAGTGTGATTCGAAACCAAAACCAAACATATAACCACACGAATAACACCTAAAATCAATCCACTCCTATCCGAAACTCAGCAGAAGACGCCATAACCATCTTCCAACACTCATACCTTAGAAATCCACTAAATCCATCTTAATAACAACTGTTAATCTACAGAAACCATTATTGACAATTAAAACAAGGAAACCAATTGTAAAGAAACACGACACTACTCGTATCTACTTAATAAGAATTAATAATCAAATTACAGTGGTAGAATGAAAGTAATCAGACGAACAAAAAGAAACGTAATGTTTGACGGATCAAAAAGAAGTTAAATCAATGTAACATAATCAAGTAAATAAGATTTTCTTGTACGTCAATCAAAATTACGCAACCACAGATTAGTGTATAAAAGTATTCACGAAAGCATTACTAAATACATGGGAAAGGAACTATTTATACTAAAACATTAAACAACTATAGTTCTATAGTTTAAACGAAATTCTAAACCACTGTAATCAAATATGATTATAATTGTCATCAAAATCTCAACAATGAATCACAAATGGAACATAGAATCATTAGTGTGATTCGAAACAAAACCAAACATATAACCACACAAATAACTCGTAAAATCAATCCACTCCTACCCGAAACTTATCAGAAGACTCCATAACCATCTTCGAACATTCTTGCCTCAAAAATCCACTAAATCCATCTTAATAACAAATGTTAATTTACATAAACCATTATTAACCATTAAGACTAGGAAACCAGTTGTAAAGAAACACGAAACTACTCGTATCCACTTAATAAAAATCAATAATCAAATTAAAGTGGTGGAATGAAAGTAATCAGACGAACAACAAGAAATATAATGTATGACGGATCAAAAAGAAGTTAAATCAATGTAACATAATCAAGTAAATAAGATTTTCTTGTACGTCAATCAAAATTATGCAATTACAGATTGGTGTATAAGAGTATTTATGAAAGCATTACTAAATACATGGGAAAGGAACTATTTATACTAAAACATTAAACAACTATAGTTCTATTGTTTGAACGCACTTCTAAACCAATGTAATCAAATATGATTATGATTATCATCAGAATATCAACAATGAATCACAAATGGAACATAGCATCATTAGTGTGATTCGAAGCCAAAACCAAACATATAACCACACGAATAACACCTAAAATCAATCCACTCCTATCCGAAACTCAGCAGAAGACGCCATAACCATCTTCCAACACTCATACCTTAGAAATCCACTAAATCCATCTTAATAACAACTGTTAATCTACAGAAACCATTATTGACCATTAAAACAAGGAAACCAATTGTAAAGAAACACGACACTACTCGTATCTACTTAATAAGAATTAATAATCAAATTACAGTGGTAGAATGAAAGTAATCAGACGAACAAAAAGAAACGTAATGTTTGACGGATCAAAAAGAAGTTAAATCAATGTAACATAATCAAGTAAATAAGATTTTCTTGTACGTCAATCAAAATTACGCAACCACAGATTGGTGTATAAAAGTATTCACGAAAGCATTACTAAATACATGGGAAAGGAACTATTTATACTAAAACATTAAAGAAGTATAGTTCTATAGTTTAAACGAAATTCTAAACCACTGTAATCAAATATGATTATAATTGTCATCAAAATCTCAACAATGAATCACAAATGGAACATAGAATCATTAGTGTGATTCGAAACAAAACCAAACATATAACCACACGAATAACTCGTAAAATCAATCCACTCCTACCCGAAACTTATCAGAAGACTCCATAACCATCTTCGAACATTCTTGCCTCAAAAATCCACTAAATCCATCTTAATAACAAATGTTAATTTACAAAACCATTATTAACCATTAAGACTAGGAAACCAGTTGTAAAGAAACACGAAACTACTCGTATCCACTTAATAAAAATCAATAATCAAATTACAGTGTTAGAATGAAAGTAATTAGACAAACAACAAGAAACGTAATGTTTGAGGGATCCAAAAGTAGTTAAATCATTGTAACATAATCAAGTAAATAAGATTTTCTAGTACGTCAATCAAAATTATACACTTAGAGATTGGTATATAAGAGTATTTACGAAAGCATTACTAAATACATAGGAAAAGAACTATTTATACTAAAACATTAAAAAACAATAGTTCTATTGTTTGAACGCACTCCTAAACCAATGTAATCAAATATGATTATAATTATCATCAAAATATCAACAATGAATCACAAATGGAACATAGCATCATTAGTGTGATTCGAAACCAAAACCGAACATATAACCACACGAATAACACCTAAAATCAATCCACTCCTACCCGAAACTCATCAGAAGACTCCATAACCATTTTTGAACATTCTTGCCTCAGAAATCCATTAAGTCCATCTTAATAACTACTGTTCATCTACAGAAACCATTATTGACCATTAAGACAAGGAAACTAGTTGTAAAGAAAAACGAAACTACTCGTATCCACTTAATAAGAATCAATAATCAAATTACATTGGTGGAATGAAAGTAATCAGACGAACAATAAGAAACATAATGTTTGATGGATCAAAAAGAAGTTAAATCAATATAACATGATCAAGTAAATAAGGATTTCTTATACGTCAATCAAAATTATGCAACTAAAGATTGGTGTATAAAAGTATTTACGAAAACATTACTAAATACATGGGAAAGGAACTATTTATACCAAAGCATTAAACAACTATTGTTCTATAGTTTAAATGAACTTCTAAACTAATGTAATCAAATATGATTATAATTATCATCAAAATCTCAACAATGAATCACAAATGGAACATAGAATCATTAGTGTGATTCGAAACCAAAACCGAACATATACCACACGAATAACTCCTAAAATCAATCCACTCCTACCCGAAACTCATCAGAAGACTCCATAACCATTTTTGAACACTCTTGCCTCAGAAATCCACTAAATCCATCTTAATAACTACTGTTGATCTACAGAAACCATTATTGACCATTAAGACAAGGAAACCAGTTGTAAAGAAACACGAAACTACTCGTATCCACTTAATAAGAATCAATAATCAAATTACAGTGGTGGAATGAAAGTAATCAGACGAACAACAAGAAACGTAATGTTTGATGGATCAAAAAGAAGTTCTAACGTTTTTATTAAATGTATTAACCTGTTTTGGGCCTGAAAATGTATGTTCTAACGTATTTATTAAAGTTGGGTGTGTACCCGTATGTATATGTGTGTGCCCTGTTGTGGGTGGGTGTATGTTCAGGATGATGTATGATTATGTTCATGTTGTATGCTTGTTTATAATGCTTAGTATGTTAGAACTAGGCTAGAACAGGTTAGAATGGTGATTTGAAGTCTGAAATGATGTCAGTTAGAAAACAGTTGGCCATGCGCCTAAGTGCTCATGCGCCTAAGATCATGCGCCCAAATAGTACTCATACGCCCAAGGTTCATGCGCACAAATAGTGCCCATTCACCTTGAATTATGCCCAGGCTCCTAAGTGTGCCCATATGCCTAACTGCCCAAACGCCTAAGTGCCCATGCGCCTAAACCAGGCTCATGCGCCTGCATAGTACCCATGCGCCCAGAAATCTGCCCATGCGCCTAAGTAAGGCTTGTGCGCCCCAATAATGCCCATGCGCCTAAGTCGCCCATGCGCCTAAGCATTCATGCGCCCGCATAGTGCTCGTGCGCCTGCATAGTGCCCATGCGCCCAATGCCTTAGAAAATATTCTGAAATTTTGGGAAAAAATGATTTTTAGGCTATGAATTGTAATGTTTTCGGGGGTGATGTATGATGATTTTATGCATGTTTATGGCCTATTTTCTTTATGTTCCTTATTATGTATTATTCCGTAGCTTTACGTGGTGTGATTATGATAATGAACGTAAAGTATTATCTTAACGAAGCGAAATATCTAAGATAATGAAAGTGGAACATAATGAATGAACAAATGAAAGTCTTGCAAGCAAAAATGTAAGGAGGTTCACAACTCCTTGAGAGTTGTTAGCTCAACTGTGTGTCATACAGCGTGTGATTTTGGCTGCCCCATGAGGGTTCACACACAGGGGAATCAGTCTTGGTGACTGTTCCATACGTGCGATATGGGATCCTTGTCTAAACCCTAGATTAGTTGGCTTCATGCCCAAGAGGGGGGTTTAGAATAGGACAGGATCTAGATAGAAGTGAAAGATGATGTAAAGTGCGAAAAGTACGAAAAGAACGATGACGGAAGATAATAAATATTACCTTGATGTATGTACGATGTGTGATCATGTGCGAAAGTATGAAAAGGTTTTAAATGGATGGAAGGTAATATGAATATTTTTATAAAACTAGAACTCAGTCAGCAACGCTGACTTTTATGCATTTTCAGTTGGCAGGTAATGGTTGCTGAGGATGGCACGGGGTGAAGCAACTTGGCAAGATTTTTGGATGGCATCCATTTTATGTTGAAATGATATTTTTGCGTTGTAATACATCAAATGATATTCTGTCACTCTAACAACGATGTATTAATTTGCAAAAGTAATTATTAATGCAAGAAATGTTTTTTTGTTAAATTATTCCGCTGCAATGATTTATGAAATGTAATATGTTTTAATTATCATGTGCGATGAATGTCCAACTATGAGTGTCCCGGGAACGGGGCCTTACAATAGTATCAGAGCCAAAGTTTAAGAGAATGGGTAAATATTTTCAAAAACCTAAACTTAAACTGAGAATGGGACAAATGGAAGGATGCCAGCCCAAGTAGTTACGTGCCATCGGGTATTTTGTTTAATATTAATTAGTATTATGTGCGCATGTTATCTGGTTTATATGTTATTAGTAGATTTGGATACTGATGTAGTCAGGATAGGAAATGCTTGGGGTATGAAGAGTAAAGTAAGTGGCTAATCACAACTGGCCACTGTAACTAGGGACTTACTACACTTGACATAAACTGAGCTATTACCTTGAATGACCGTGTTGGTGTTTGAATCTTATAGTGTGTTTAGGGGATGGTTGGTGGTAGATCTTCGAAAGCTTCTAGAGGTGGAGGTCGTGGTGGACGTGGTGCTGGACCACGGGCCACAAGAGGCGGGGCTAAGACTGCGAAAAGGGCACCCGAAGAGCCCGAGACTCATCACCAAGAAGGTGGTGATGAGAGTGCTAATCTGAGGGCCTTGGTGAAGGAGGCTGTGGTTGAGGAAGTTCACCAGGTCATGCAGACGATCCTGCCATCTATGGTGGTCGAAGTGATTAGAGCTATAAGGGAGGATGAGAAGAAGGAGAAAGAGAAGACCGCGGGAGAAACGGAGCAACGGGAGACTGAGACGGTTGTCCCAAGTGACAAGGAGGAGGAAGAAGCGGTGCCAGGAACAGCTCGGGGCTGTAATTATGGGGCATTCCAAAGATGCAAGCCCCCGACTTTTGATGGTAATGGTAACGCTGCTGCTACTCACCGCTGGGTGAGGGAGATGGAGGCAGTGTTAGATATCAGCGAATGCGGAGAGGATCAGAAGGTGAAGTTTGCTACCCACTCATTCGTGAACTCGGCTTTATGCTGGTGGGACAACATTGTCCAGGCCGAGGGTAGTAGGGCAATTGGAAAGATGAAGTGGGATGAGCTGAAGAAGTTGGCGATTGAGGAGTTCTGTCCTCACAGGGAACTGGATAAGATTGGGAGGGAGTTCCTACAGCTGGAGGCGGGAACCATGACGCACCAACATTATACCACTAAATTCAATGAGATGGCGCGACTGGTGCCTGATCTGGTGACACCTGTGTCACGAAAGATAAAGAGGTACATCCAAGGTTTGCCCGCGGATATTCACAGGCACATGATCGCCGCCCGGCCAAGCACGTTTAGGTCAGTGGTTGATCTGGCAGGAAGGCTATATGATGAGCGGGAGGTGGAGGTGGTTGAAGTGAGCAAGAAAGGTGGCGGTGGTGATTGAAACTGGAATAGGAAGCGGTTTGGACGCGGTGGTGTCGCTCCAAACAACAAGGTTGCAAGGGTGGATGACCGGCGTGTAGCCACACCCGATGCGGGGGCAAGGAGGTGTGGTAAATGCGGAAGGGAGCATACGGGGGAGCGCAGATGGGGATCGAATGTCTGCTTCAAGTGTGGGAAGCCCAGTCACATGGCTCAGGAGTACGGGGTCGTGAGATGCTATAACTGTAGTGAAGATGGCCATCTGAGCAGGGACTGCAAGAAGCCAAGGGCTGAGAGTTCCGGGGCAAAGAAGAAGGCTGGGAGTGAAGGGCAGAAGGCGAGCACCAGAGCTTTAACGATGACCAGGGGGAGGCTAGGACGGACCCCGATGTTGTGTCAGGTACGTTTCTAGTAAACCAAACTCTTGCTTCAGTGTAATTTGATTCTGGTGCTAGTAGGAGTTTCATTTCTGCTACTTTCTGTGCTAATTTGCCCGTTAGAAGTAGAAGTATTGATGAGCCCTTCGATGACTGCCATAGGTAAGTCTACCAGGATATCTGATCTGATAGAAGGTTGTGACATAGAACTAGAAGGTCATAGGTTTCCTGCTAGACTGTTTGTGATGACCTTAGGCGGGTTCGATGTAGTCCTAGGGATGGATTGGTTAGCGGCCTATGAAGCGAATATTGTGTGCCGCAAGAAGATGATCCGACTGACAGCGCCTGACGGGAGTTCGGTGACGGTCTACGGTGATCGAGTTACTACGGTTCCGAAGGTAATTTCGATGGCGGTGGCGGGGAAGTGCATGAGGCGTGGATGTAATGCCTACCTGGCCTACGTGAAGGATGTGGACACATCAACACCACAATTGTCCGACGTACCGGTTGTGTGTGACTTTCCCGATGTGTTCCCAAAAGATTTACCAGGTGTGCCACCGGACCGTGAGATCGAGTTCCAGATTGATTTGATACCCGGTGCTCAACGTGTTGCTAAGGCACCATATCGTTTGGCTCCATCCGAGACGAAGGAACTGATGGTTCAATTGCAAGAACTGTTGGATAAAGGGTTTATTCGACCGAGTATCTCTCCTTTGGGTGCTCCGGTCTTGTTTGTAAAGAGGAAGGATGGTAGCATGAGGATGTCCATCGACTACCGCGAGCTAAACAAGTTGACGGTGAAGAACCGATATCCCCTACCCCGAATCGATGACTTGTTTGATCAGCTCCAAGGTGCCAGTTGGTTTTCGAGGATAGATCTTCGATCGGGTTACCATTAGCTGAAAGTGAAGGAACAGGATATTCCTAAAACAGCTTTTCGCACGCGTTACGGACACTACGAGTTTCTCGTTATGTCTTTTGGTTTAACCAACACGCCAGCTGCTTTTATGGATTTGATGAATCGAGTGTGCCGGCCGATGTTGGATAAATCGGTGATTGCGTTTATCGATGATATCCTGATTTACTCGAGGAGCGAAGAGGAGCATGTCGGTCACATTCGGGAAGTGTTAGAGACGCTTAGGAGGGAGAAGTTATATGCCAAGTTCTCCAAGTGAGCGTTCTGGTTACGCGAAGTTCAGTTTTTGGGTCACATGGTGAATCCCGAAGGAATCATGGTCGACCCAGCAAAAGTAGATACTGTGATGCAATGGAAGCCTCCAAAGACGCCATCCGAGATTCGTAGTTTCTTGGGATTGGCGGGCTATTATAGAAGATTCATCCAAGACTTCTCAAAGATAGTTTCTCCGTTGACCAAGTTGACCCGTAAGGATGTGAAATTTATATGGGGGCAAGAACAAGAGAAGGCTTTTAAGGAGCTAAAGGCTAGATTGACGCAAGCTCTAGTCTTGTCATTACCCGAAGGAAGCGAAGATTTGGTAGTTTACTCAGATGCTACTTATTTGGGATTGGGTTGTGTGTTGATGCAACGAGGGAAGGTTATAGCTTACGCATCCCGACAGTTGAAAGTCCATGAGGTTAATTATCCCACTCATGATCTGGAGCTAGCAGATGTGGTATTTGCATTGAAGATTTGGAAGCACTATTTATATGGGACAAAGTGCACTATCTTCACCGACCACAAAAGCTTGAAGTACTTCTTCGAGCAGAAGGATTTGAATATGAGGCAGAGGAGGGTTGGAACTTATAAAGGATTACAATTACGAGATCCATTACCATCCGGGCAAAGCCAATGTAGTAGCGGATGCCCTTAGCCGAAAGGAGAGACCTGAACCGATCCGGGTGAAGGCTTATCAATTGGTTATGACCTCAGATGTTATGAAGCAGGTCAAGTAGTTTCAAGACGAGGCATTGAAATAAGATCGCCTTAACTCCGAAAGGATGAGAGGTCTAGTCATGAAATTGGGTGAAAACACTCTCGGTGTTAGAACCCGATTTGGGCGGATGTGGATTCCTCGTTATGGAGACTTACGTGGAAAGATCATGGATGAGGCTCACAAGACTCGATACTCCATTCATCCCGGTGCCACAAAGATGTATCAGGACATGAAGAAAGATTATTGGTGGCCAGGTATGAAGCGCGACGTGGCGGAGTACGTGAGTAAGTGCCTTACTTGTTTGCAAGTGAAGGCGGAGCATCAGAAGCCATACGAGAAGATCCAACCTTTGGATATACCCGAGTGGAAGTGGGAGCATATCACCATGGATTTTATTACGAAGCTGTCGCGAACGGCAAGGGGTATGATGCCATATGGGTGATAGTTGACCGTCTGACGAAGAGTGCTCACTTTCTACCGATCCGTGAAACGTATTCATCTGAGAGATTAGCGGATCTGTTCATCAAGAAGATTGTGACTCGTCATGGTGTACCGGTGTCTATTGTGTCTGACCGTGTCACCCGGTTTGCATCCAAGTTTTTGAAGAGATTACACGATGCTATGGGGACGAGGTTACATATCCGTACGGCTTATCATCCTCAAACGGATGGTCAATCGGAGAGGACTATTCAGACGCTTGAGGATATGCTTCGGGCATGCGTCATTGATTTTGGAGGAAGTTGGGACGAACACTTATCGTTGGCTGAATTCTCATACAACAACAGTTATCATGCCAGCATTGGTATGCCACCCTATGAGATGCTTTACGGTAGGAGGTGTAGAACGCCCGTATGTTGGGGTGACATCGGTCAGAATGAGTTAGGAAGCATCGAAGTAATTAAGGCTACGACTGAGAAACTAGAAAAGATCAAAGCCTTTATGAAGGCAGCCAAAGATAGGCAGAAGTCGTCTGCCGATAAGAGACGTAGACCGATTGAATTCAAGGTGGGTGATAGAGTTATGCTAAAAGTTTCACCTTGGAAAGGAATCATTCGGTTTAGAAAGCGGGGCAAGTTTCGAATCATTGCTCGAGTTAGAGAGGTGGCCTATAGATTGGAGTTGCCTGATGAGTTAAGTGGAATTCATCCAACATTCCATGTATCTCATCTGAGAAAGTGCTTAGCTGATGAAGATATGGTGGTACCACTGGAGGACATTGTGGTTGACGAGCGGCTCAATTATGTGGAGCAACCAGTGGCTATCATTGACAGGAAAGAGAAGAGGCTAAGGATTAAAGTGGTTCCACTCGTACGAGTACAGTGGAAGCATAGAAAGGGATCCGAGTCTACATGGAACCTGAGGAGGAGATGAGACAGCATTATCCTCAGCTGTTCGAGGAGTGACAGGTTTCGGGGACGAAACCTATATAAGGGGGGTGGACTTGTAACACCCGGAAATTTAAAAGTAGAGATAAAGTGAAGAAAAGGAAAGAATAGCAAAATAAGCCAAGTTGAGGGGTTAAAGTTGTACATGGGGCAAAGATTTTTATTAATTTGTTCAAAAGGTGGTATGGCCGCCCACATCATCTCCTGTACCATCTTTCCATCGGTTTTAGAGAGAGAAAGCAGAGAATTCTCTCGGGTTTTAGAGAGAAGAAGAAGAAGAAGCTGAATTCAGTTTAGTCTTCTGATTTTTTGGGTGTTCTTGGCTGATTTTCAGCCTTCTTGTATGTGCTTATGTGTTTGTGCATGCTCGGTTGTGTATTTTTGGTGTTTTTAGGTGTTTGAACTCATAAGCATTCGGGTTTGAAGGCACTCTTACTCGAAAGTTGCAAGAGGTGAGTTCTAGATCCCCGTTTTTAAATGTTTCAACCTGTTTTGGGGCTGAAAATGTATGTTCTAACGTTTTTATTAAACTTGGGTGTGTACCCGTATGTATATGTGTGTGCCCTGTTGTGGGTGGGTGTATGTTCGGGATGATTTATGATTATGTTCATGTTGTATGTTTGTTTGATGCTTAGTATGTTAGAAACTAGGCTAGGACAGGTTAGAATGATAATTTGGGGTCTGAAAATGATGTTAGTTAGAAAACAGTTGGCCATGCGTCTAAGTGGTCATGCGCCTAAGATCATGCTCCCAAATAGTACTCATACGCCCAAGGTTCATGCGCACAAATAGTGCCCATGCACCTAGAATTATGCCCAGACGCCTAAGTGTGCCCATAAGCCCAACTGCCCAAACGCCTAAGTGCCCATGCGCCTAAACCAGGCTCATGCGCCTGCATAGTACCCATGCGCCCAGAAATCCGCCCATGCGCCTAAGTAAGGCTCGTGCGCCCCAATAGTGCCCATGCACCTGAGTCGCCCATGCGCCTAATTATACAACCACCCGCTTAGTGCTCGTGCGCCTGCATAGTGCCCATGCGCCCAATGCCTTAGAAAATATTATGAAATTTTGGGAAAAAGAGATTTTTAGGGTGTGATGTATGATGATTTTATGCATGTTTATGGCATGTTTTCTTTATGTTATTTATTATGTATTATTCCGTTGCTTTACGTGGTATGATTATGATAATGAACGTAAAGTATTATCTTAACGAAGCGAAATATCTAAGATAATGAAAGTGGAACATAATGAATGAACGAATGAAAGTCTTGCAAGCAAAAATATAAGGAGGTTCACAACTCCTTGAGAGTTGTTAGCTCAACTGTGTGTCATATAGCGTGCGATCTTGGCTGCCCCATGAGGGTTCAAACACAGGGAAATCAGTCTTGGTGACTGTTCCATATGTGCGTTATGGGATCCTTGTCGCTAAACCCTAGATTAGTTGGCTTCGTGCCCAAGAGGAGGGCTTAGCATATGACAGGATCTAGATAGAAGTGAAAGATGATGTAAAGTGCGAAAAGTATGAAAGTATGAAAAGGTTTTAAATGGATGGAAGGTAATATGAATATTTTTATAAAACTAGAACTCACGCAGCAATGCTGACATTTATGCATTTTTAGTTGGCAGCTAATGGTTGCTGAGGATGGCATGGGGTGAAGCTACTTGGCAAGATTTTTGAATGGCATCCATTTAATGTTGAAATGATATATTTGCGTTGTAATGCATCAAATGATATTTTGTCACTCTAACAACGATGTATTAATTTGCAAAAGTAATTATTAATGCAAGAAATGTTTTTTTGTTAAATTATTCCGCTGCAATGATTTATGAAACATAATATGTTTTAATTATCATGTGCGATGAATGTCCAACTGTGAGTGTCACGGGAACGGGGCCTTACAATAGTATCATTAGTGTGATTCGAAACCAAAACTGAACATATATCCACACGAATAACTCCTAAAATCAATCCACTTATACCCGAAACTCATCAGAAGACTCTATAATCATCTTCGAACATACTTGCCTCTGAATTCCACTAAATCGATCTTAATAACAAATGTTGATCTACATAAACCATTATTAACCATTAAGACTTTGAAACAAGTTGTAAACAAACACGAAACTACTCGTATCCACTTAATAAGAATCAATAATCAAATTACAGTGGTAGAATAAAAGTAAATCAGACGAACAACAAGAAACGTAATGTTTGACGGATCCAAAAGAAGTTAAATCAATGTAACATAATCAAGTAAATAAGATTTTCTTGAACGTCAATCAAAATTATGCAATTACAGATTGGTGTATAAGAGTATTTATGAAAGAATTACTAAATAAATGGGAAAGTAACTATTTATATTAAAACATTAAATAACTATAGTTCTATTGTTTGAACGCACTTCCAAACTAATGTAATCAAATATGCTTATAATTATCATCAAAATATCAACAATGAATCACAAATAGAACATAGAATCATTAGTATGATTTGAAACCAAAACCGAACATATAACTACACGAATAACTTTTAAAATCAATCCACTCCTACCCAAAACTCATCAGAAGACTCCATAACCATCTTCGAACACTCTTGCTTCAGAAATCCACTAAATCCATCTTAATAACAATTGTTGATCCACAGAAACCATTATTGACCATTAAAAACAAGGAAACAAGTTGCAAAGAAACATGAAACGACTCGTATCCACTTAATAAGAATCAATAATCAAGTTACAGTGGTGGAATGAAGGTAATCAAACAAACACAAGAAACATATTGTTTGATGGATCAAAAAGAAGTTAAATCAATGTAACATAATCAAGTAAATAAGATTTTCTTGTACGCCAATCAAAATTATGCAACTACAGATAGGTGTATAAAAGAATTTACGAAAGCATTACTAAATACATGAGAAAAGAACTATTAATACTAAAACATTAAACATCTACAGTTCTATTGTTTGAACGTACTTCTAAACCAATATAATCAAATCTGATTATAATTATCATGAAAATCTCAACAATGAATCACAAATGGAGCATAGAATCGTTAGTATGATTCGAATTTAAAACCGAACATATAACCACACGAATAACTCCTAAAATCAATCCACTCCTACACAAAACTCATCAGAAGACTCCATAACCATCTTCGAACATTCTTGCCTCGAAAATCCACTATACCCATCTTAATGACAACTCTTAATCTACAGAAACCATTATTGACCATTAAGACAAGTAAACTAGTTGTAAAGAAACACGAAACTATTCGTATCCACTTAATAAGATTCAATAATCAAATTATAATGGTGGAATGAAAGTAATCAGACAAACAACAAGAAACGTAATGTTTGATGGATCAAGAAAAAGTTAAATCAATGTAACATGATCAAGTAAATAAAATTTTCTTGTACGTCAATCAAAATTATGTAACTATAGATTGGTGTATAAAAGTATTTATGAAAGCATTACTAAATACATGGGAAATGAACTATTTACACTAAAACATTAAACAACTATAGTTCTATTGTTTGAACGCACTTCTAAACCAATGTAATCAAATATGGTTATGATTATCATCAAAATCTCAACAATGAATCCCAAATGGAACATAGAATCATTAGTGTGATTCGAAATCAAAACCGAACATATAACCACACGAATAACTCCTAAAATCAATCCACTCCTACTCGAAACTTATCAGAAGACTCCATAACCATCTTCAAACACTGTTGCCTCAGAAATCCATATTACCCATCTTAATAACAACTGTTGATCTATAGAAATCATTATTGACCATTAAAACAAAGAAACTAGTTGTAAAAGACCACGAAACTACTCGTATCCACTTAATAAGATTCAATAATCAAATTACAGTGGTGGAAAGAAAGTAATCACACGAACAACAAGAAACGTAGTGTTCGATGGATTAAAAAGAGTTAAATCAATGTAACATGATCAAGTAAATAATATTTTCTTGTATGCCAATCAAAATTATGCAACTATAGATTGGTGTATAAAAGTATTTACGAAAGCATTACTAAATACATGAGAAAGGAACTATTAATACTAAAACATTAAACAACTACAGTTCTATTGTTTGAACGTATTTCTAAACCAATATAATCAAATATGATTATAGTTATCATGAAAATCTAAACAATGAATCACAAATGTAGCATAGAATCATTAGTATGATTCGAATTCAAAACCGAACATATAACCACACGAATAACTACTAAAATCAATCCACTCCTACCCAAAACTCATTAGAAGACTCTATAACCATCTTCAAATATTCTTGCCTCAGAAACCCACTATACCCATCGTAATAACAACTGTTGATCTACAGAAACCATTATTGACTATTAAGACAAGGAAACCAGTTGTAAAAAAACACGAAACTACTCGTATCCACTTAATAAGATTCAATAATCAAATTACAATGGTGGAATGAAAGTAATAAGACGAACAACAAGAAACGCAATGTTTGATGGATCAAGAAGAAGTTAAATCAATGTAACATGATAAAGTAAATAAGATTTTCTTGTACATCAATCAAAATTATGCAACTACATATAGGTGTATAAAAGTATTTACGAAAACATTACTAAATACATGGGAAAGGACTATTTACACTAAAACATTAAACAACTATAGTTCTATTGTTTGAACGCACCTCCGAACCAATGCAATCAAATATGATTATAATTATCATCAGAGTATTAACAATGAATCACAAATGGAACATAGTATCATTAGTGTGATTCGAAACCAAAACCGAACATATAACCACCCGAATAACTCCTAAAATCAATCCACTCCTACCCGAAACTCATCAGAAGACTCCATAACTATCTTTGAACACTCTTGCCTCAGAATTCCACTAAATCCAACTTAATAACAACTGTTAATCTTCCGAAATCATTATTAACCATTAAGACAAGGAAACCAGTTGTAAAGAAACACGAAATTACACGTATCCACTTAATAAGAATAAATAATCAAATTACAGTGGTGGAATTAAAGTAGTCAAACTAACAACAAGAAATGTAATGTTTGATGGATCAAAAAGAAGTTAAATCAATGTAACATGATCAAGTAAATAAGATTTTCTTGTACGTCAATCAAAATTATGCAACTACAGATTGGTGTATAAAAGTATATATGAAAGTATTACTAAATACATGGTAAAGGAACTAGTTATACTAAAACATTAAACGACTTTAATTCTATTGTTTGAACGCACTTCTAAACCATTGTAATCATATCATCAAAATCTCAATAATGAATCACAAATGAAACATAGTATCATTAGTGTGATTCGAAACCAAAACCGAACATATAACCACACGAATAACTACAAAAATTAATCCACTCCTACCCGAAACTCATCAAAAGACTCCATAACCATCTTCGAACCCTCTTGCCTCAGAATTCCATTAAATCCAACTTAATAACAACTGTTGATCTATAGAAACCATTATTAACCATTAAGACACGGAAACCAGTTGTAAAGAAACATGAAATTACACGTATCCATTTAATAAGAATCAATAATCAAATTAAAGTGGTGGAATGAAACTAATCAAACAAACAACAAGAAACATAATGTTTGATGGATCAAAAAGAAGTTAAATAAATGTAACATGATCAAGTAAATAAGATTTTCTTGTACGTCAATCAAAATTATGCAACTACAAATTGGTGTATAAAAGTATTTACGAAAGCATTACTAAATACATGGGAAAGGAACTATTAATACTAAAACATTAAACAACTAATGTTCTATTGTTTGAACGCACTTCTAAACCTATGTAATCAAATATGATTATAATTATGATCAAAATCTCAACAATGAATCACAAATAGACCGTAGAATCATTAGTGTAATTCGAAACCAAAACCGATTATTAACCACACGAATAACTCCTAGTATCAATCCACTCCTACCCGAAACTCATCAAAAGACTCCATAACCATCTTCGAACACTCTTGCCTCAGAATTCCACTAAATCCAACTTAATAACAACTGTTGATCTACAAAAACCATTATTAACCATTAAGATAAGGAAACCAGTTGTAACGAAACACGAAATTACACGTATCCACTTAATAAGAATCAATAATCAAATTACAGCGGTGGAATGAAAGTAATCTAACAAACAACAAGAAACAAAATGTTTGAAGGATCAAAAATAAGTTAAATCAATGTAACATGATCAAGTAAATAAGATTTTCTTGTACGTCAATCAAAATTATGCAACTACAGATTGGTGTATAAAAGTATTTATGAAAGCATTACTAAATACGTGGGAAAGGAAGTAGTTATACTAAAACATTACACGACTATAGTTCTATTGTTTGAACGCCATTCGAAACCAATGTAATCAAATATGATTATTATTATCATCAAAATCTCAACAATGAATCACAAATGGAACATAGTATCATTAGTGTGATTCGAAACCAAAACCAAACTTATAATCACACGAATAACTCGTAAAATGAATAAATTCCTACCCGAAACTCATCAAAAGACTCCATAACCATATTCTAACACTCTTGCCATAGAAATCCACTAAATCCATCTTAATACCAACTGTTGATCTACAGAAACCATTATTGACCATTAAGACAAGGAAACCAGTTGAAAAGAAATACGAAACTACTCATATCCACTTAATAAGAATCAATAATCAAATTACAGTGGTGGAATTAAAGTAATCAGACAAACAACAAGAAACGTAATGTTTGATGGATCAAAAAGAAGTTAAATAAATGTAACATGATCAAGTAAATAAGATTTTCTTGTACGTCAATCAAAATTATACAACTATAAATTGGTGTATAAAGTATTTACGAAAGCATTACTAAACACATGGGAAAAGGAACTATTAATACTAAACATTAAACAACTAAAGTTCTATTGTTTGAACGCACTTCTAAACCAATGTAATCAATATGATTCTAATTATCTTCAAAATCTCAACAATGAATCACAAATGGAACGTAGAATAATTAGTGTGATTGGAAACCAAAACCGAACATATAACCACGCGAATAACTCATAAAATGAATCCACTCCTACCCGAAACTCATCAAAAGAATCCATAACCATCTGCGAACACTCTTGCCACAGAATTCCACTAAATCCAACTTAATAACAACTGTTGATCTACAGAAATCATTATTAACCATTAAGACACGGAAACCAGTTGTAAAGAAACATGAAATTACACGTATCCATTTAATAAGAATCAATAATCAAATTACAGTGGAGGAATGAAAGTAATCAAACAAACAACAAGAACGTAATGTTTGATGGATCAAAAGATGTTAAATAAATTTAACATGATCAAGTAAATAAGATTTTCTTGTACGTCAATCAAATTATGCAGCTACAGATTGGTGTATAAAAGTATTTACGAAAGCATTACTAAATACATGGGAAAGGAACTATTAATACTAAAACATTAAACAACTAAAGTTCTATTATTTGAACGCACTTCTAAACCAATGTAATCAAATATGATTATAATTATCATCAAAATCTTAACAATGAATCACAATGGAACGTAGAATCATTAGTGTGATGGAGACAAAACCGAACATATAACCGCACGAATAACTCCTAAAATCAATCCACTCCTATCCGAAACTCATCAAAAGACTCCATAACCGTCTTTGAACACTCTTGCCTCAAAATTCTACTAAATCCAACTTAAAAACAACTGTTGATCTACAGAAACCATTATTAACCATTAAGACAAGGAAACCAGTTGTAAAGAAACACGAATTACACGTATCCACTTAATAAGAATAAATAATCAAATTACAGTGGTGGAATTAAAGTAATCAAACAAACAACAAGAAACGTAACGTTTGATGGATCAAAAAGAAGTTAAATAAATGTAACATGATCAAGTAAATAAGATTTTCTTGTACGTCAATCAAAATTATACAACTATAAATTGGTGTATAAAAGTATTTACGAAAGCATTACTAAACACATGAGAAAAGGAACTATTAATACTAAAACATTAAACAACTAAAGTTCTATTGTTTGAACGCACTTCTAAACCAATGTAATCAAATATGATTCTAATTATCATCAAAATCTCAACAATGAATCACAAATGGAACGTAGAATAATTAGTGTGATTGGAAACCAAAACCAAACATATAACCACGCGAATAACTCATAAAATGAATCCACTCCTACCCGAAACTCATCAAAAGACTCCATAACCATCTTCGAACACTCTTGCCACAGAATTCCACTAAATCCAACTTAATAACAACTGTAGATCTACAGAAATCATTATTAACCATTAAGACACAGAAACCAGTTGTAAAGAAACATGAAATTACACGTATCCATTTAATAAGAATCAATAATCAAATTACAGTGGAGGAATGAAAGTAGTCAAACAAACAACAAGAAACGTAATGTTTGATGGATCAAAAAGATGTTAAATAAATTTAACATGATCAAGTAAATAAGATTTTCTTGTACGTCAATCAAAATTATGCAGCTACAGATTGGTGTATAAAAGTATTTACGAAAGCATTACTAAATACATGGGAAAGGAACTATTAATACTAAAACATTAAACAACTAAAGTTCTATTGTTTGAACGCACTTCTAAACCAATGTAATCAAATATGATTATAATTATCATCAAAATCTTAACAATGAATCACAAATGGAACGTAGAATCATTAGTGTGATTGGAGACCAAAACCGAACATATAACCGCACGAATAACTCCTAAAATCAATCCACTCCTATCCGAAACTCATCAAAAGACTCCATAACCATCTTTGAACACTCTTGCCTCAAAATTCTACTAAATCCAACTTAAAAACAACTGTTGATCTACAGAAACCATTATTAACCATTAAGACAAGGAAACCAGTTGTAAAGAAACACGAAATTACACGTATCCACTTAATAAGAATAAATAATCAAATTACAGTGGTGGAATTAAAGTAATCAAACAAACAACAAGAAACATAACGTTTGATGGATCAAAAAGAAGTTAAATAAATGTAACATGATCAAGTAAATAAGATTTTCTTGTACGTCAATCAAAATTATACAACTATAAATTGGTGTATAAAAGTATTTACGAAAGCATTACTAAACACATGGGAAAAGGAACTATTAATACTAAAACATTAAACAACTAAAGTTCTATTGTTTGAACGCACTTCTAAACCAATGTAATCAAATATGATTCTAATTATCATCAAAATCTCAACAATGAATCACAAATGGAACGTAGAATAATTAGTGTGTTGGAAACCAAAACCAAACATATAACCACGCGAATAACTCATAAAATGAATCCACTCCTACCCGAAACTCATCAAAAGACTCCATAACCATCTTCGAACACTCTTGCCACAGAATTCCACTAAATCCAACTTAATAACAACTGTTGATCTACAGAAATCATTATTAACCATTAAGACACAGAAACCAGTTGTAAAGAAACATGAAATTACACGTATCCATTTAATAAGAATCAATAATCAAATTACAGTGGAGGAATGAAAGTAGTCAAACAAACAACAAGAAACGTAATGTTTGATGGATCAAAAAGATGTTAAATAAATTTAACATGATCAAGTAAATAAGATTTTCTTGTACGTCAATCAAAATTATGCAGCTACAGATTGGTGTATAAAAGTATTTACGAAAGCATTACTAAATACATGGGAAAGGAACTATTAATACTAAACATTAAACAACTAAGTTCTATTGTTTGAACGCACTTCTAAACCAATGTAATCAAATATGATTATAATTATCATCAAAATCTTAACAATGAATCACAAATGGAACGTAGAATCATTAGTGTGATTGGAGACCAAAACCGAACATATAACCGCACGAATAACTCATAAAATCAATCCACTCCTATCCGAAACTCATCAAAAGACTCCATAACCATCTTTGAACACTCTTGCCTCAAAATTCTACTAAATCCAACTTAAAAACAACTGTTGATCTACAGAAACCATTATTAACCATTAGACAAGGAAACCAGTTGTAAAGAAACACGAAATTACACGTATCCACTTAATAAGAATAAATAATCAAATTACAGTGATGGAATTAAAGTAATCAAACAAACAACAAGAAACGTAACGTTTGATGGATCAAAAAGAAGTTAAATAAATGTAACATGATCAAGTAAATAAGATTTTCTTGTACGTCAATCAAAATTATGCAGCTACAGATTGGTGTATAAAAGTATTTACGAATGCATTACTAAATACATGGGAAAGGAACTGTTAATACTAAAACATTAAACAACTAAAGTTCTATTGTTTGAACGCACTTCTAAACCTATGTAATCAAATATGATTATAATTATCATCAAAATCTCAACAATGAATCACAAATGGAACGTAGAATCATTAGTGTGATTGGAAACTGTTGGAGACAGTGATGATGAATTAATTGATGATTGAAAGTTAAGAATGTAAAACAAGAAGAATTGATTAAGAAGCTTCAAGAAGAGAATGATGTATTAAAAGCTGAGGTTGATAATAAAGATTTGATAGTGGCTGATCTTGAAGAGAAAGTAAAAAGATTGAATGAAGAGTTGAAAGATTGAAAGTGACTATAAAAGAGAAAGAGATAGAATCAGAATCAGAAGTGGAGATAATGAAAAGATCTGAAGCTAATAAAGGAAAAAAGAAAGATTGATGAAGTAATTATAGATGTATCTGCTACTTCATCTAAAATTCAAAAACTGTAGATGAAACAGTGTATGCTGATGAAGGAAATGTGCAACAGCAAATTGAAGCTTTAGATGACATTGACTTTGAATTTAATGATGATTGGTACAACGAAGTACTCGAAGATGAAGATGTGTGTGAACTTGTTGAATCTCCAATTCAAAACATTCAAGATGATATTCCAATTGACTTTGAAGACAGATACAATTATCTTGTTAAAAATAAGTATAATCGTGTATTTTTGGATGGGTTAACAGTTTCTCAAATAAATGAGGAATATGAGAAATGCGTGTTAGCTGAATCATCTGCTCCGGTGGATCCAAACGAAATTTGTATAGAACATGGAGAATGGACACCGATGAGTGAGAGCATAATATTGATGATATTTCGTGTCTGAATTGCATCATCCTAATCCTGAAGACATGAGCATACCGGCGTTAAGGATGTGGTTGTAGTCAAGGAATTATCTAAGGAAAAGATTAAACAGGCTTCAAGGAGCTTCTCTGAGAAATTTAGTGAGAAGTTTTCAAGAAACAGAAAAGCAAAATAACAAAATGATTGTGCTTGATACAGACAATCCTCAATACCTTGAGATCACCAAAAGAACAAGAATTTTGAAACCACAAGAGATAAAGTCCATGGAGCTTGTGAAGAAGAGTCATGAACAGAGACAATAGTTAATGAAAATGTTTCTAGAGAAAGAAAAGCAAGCTTATCAAGTCTTAATTGATCAAAAACAACTGTGGAACAAAGCAAGATCTGCTGGTGATATAGTGAGGAATGTGTTGCACACAGGACAATCTATTTCAGAGTTGTTAAATGCTATGATTGTGCCTGATAATACTAAAGAAGTAAAGATTGTTGCATGGAAGTATGATGAAGTATTTGATGCATTTTTGATCAAGAGAGTAAATGCTATTTGTGATGTATATCATTTTTACTCTAGTATTATTGCTCTTCCAGTTCAAGATTTAAAAGAATTACACAAGTTCCCTCTAATTAATCCAACCAGTCATCAAGAGGAGAAACTTTGTGAAACTTTTGGATTATGGATCACAAGAATGGTATCCTTTTTGAAAACAAGATGTGATCAAGAAGAAGTTGTATTTCCAATCTTTAAAGAAAAGAAAGAAAGGAGAATCAAGCTCATCAGAAAAAGAAAGCTATCTAGAGACTTTCAATGATAAATATTTTGATAAAGTAACCAATCCAGGATTGAAAGTGATAGATGGTACCCAAACGTCAAAACCTATTCTTAGGTGGTTTTATGATTCAGAATCATTTCAATTGATGTTGGTACGAAATGAAGATGATTGGGATAAGGATATGATAAGTTTGTTTGGAGTGTTTGAGTTGAAACTTTTGCATCCAAGTTATATTTCATTTTTGTCAAATCAAAAGTTTGAAAGGGTGTCATCTGAAGCAGCTGAAAATGATAGAAAGTATTTCTTGACAATAATTAAAGTGATGAATGCAGCCATGGAGCGGATTTCGTTGAGGAAAGCTCTGGTGTATGCAAATATTGTCAAGAAAGATGTACATAATATAGAATTTCTGAGAATATCAAGCAAAGGAGTGTTAGAGATTCATACAAAGGATAATCAAAGATCCGTTAGAATTTTATGCAAACATTGACATTGCAGGGTTATCAAAAGAAACCTTGATGGTAAGGATGCTATGGAAATAAAAGACAATGAATCAAAGCTGAACAAGGCATTTTGGCAGCAAAAATCAAATCTGCAATAAAGAAGCATTAAAAGAAATAGAGATATACAAAGAAAAGCTGATGTTCAAAATCAAAGAAGAACTGAAGATTTTTTTGACTAAAGACTATGCCATCTTAGGGGGAGTATTGTTGGAACTCTGAAGATTAGCATTTAGTCTTTAGATTTGGTTTTGTCATAGTATAGGGACTTATT